>OZ017738.1:375912756-376352756 GCA_963969285.1 Odontomyia ornata
GGGTATAACGAACCTTCTTTTAAGTGCCATACCCAATCGATTGCTCGGGTGTTTTCATTTCCAAGCCACTGTTGAATTTGGTAGTAGCATAATTTTGTGTGCTCGTCTAAGGTATCAACATTTGAATGGAAAAAGTATTGAACGTGTAACGCACTACTGCCAACTATACCGGTTGTTTAGATTATTATGCTCTAAAGTAGGCAATTCGAATATAGCTCCTTCATTTTTAAGTAATAGAAAGTTTTTTCAAAAACATTTTGTAGGGTTTTTCAAGAGGTATAAGACTTTATGAATTGAATTCTTTAAGATCCTTTAGTTTTTAAATGGGATGTGTTTAAGAGGCTCGAATAAGATGTTGTTCGCTCGTAAATAAAAGGTTTGGACGACTATATCTCACCAAATATTTACTGTACAGAAAATTTACGCACAGGAAAATTTTTATCATTAAAAAGCTACAATTTGATACCCTAGCATTTTTTCGTATCTCCAGTATTTTCGGAAATATTTTGAAGGAAAGGGTGAAAAATGCGAAATCGCGAGAAATCGTTTTCTCTTTAAACTTTAATTTATCTTAAATTAGGCATTTTAAATTGGTCAAACTTCTTGGATGTATTGATAATACATATATAAAGAGAATCACAGAAGGGCGAAGATCAATTTTAATTAGGGGGGTAGTTGGGAGTTGTAGAGAAAAGTAGGTACAGAACTTATTTTGATCATAAGTCAATCAATTTTCATGCTAGAGACTTTTTTCAAAGAAAGGTCCAATTATATACTTCAAAAAAGATTCTATAAATTTTCCTCGAAAAATTAAAAGTTTTCTTGCTATTTGACTGTGAATCTTTCAAATTTAGCATTTGACAAAAAAAGCTATCCATTAACATGCCGTATCTCGGTTCGTATTAGTCGTAGAAAAATTTAAAAATAAAGCATTTTTTTGTTGTTTTAAAAGCTACAATTTTGGTCTCAACAATTTTTTTTGATAAAATGCATATTTTTCGAGTTATTCGTGAAAATCCCATCAAAAACGTCGATTTTTTCGTCGAAAAACTATTACTTTTATCCGCGACTAGCTGGAAAAGTATTGCTATTTCCATCGATTTCTGTAGTTGTACTGGAATTAAAAATTTCCACCCCCGAGATGGGGTGGCAACCACTTCCAAGGTTTTAACATACAACGGCATTATATCGAAAATAATCCTTGAGCTATTCCCTACCTTCTGTGGAAATTTCAAGTAAATCGATGCTGGACGAAAAAATTGCCAGCTCAAATGCTTCATTTCCCTAAACCTAAACCTAAACGGTTGATGTTACCCAAAATTGTCAAATGATTGCGGACGATTTTCCGGGGGATCTCTAACCTATTAGCTACTTGGCGAACATTATACCGTGGGTTTTCTCCCACTTTGGCTATGATACAACCTAATATTTTTGTGCGCTTTTACAAAAAGAACTTAAGAGACGACATAATATATAAAAGCAAGTTGGGTAAACAGACCTACGGTCATGTAAGAAGAGTTTTGTACCCAACGTGCGAAATGCAGTCACCAGTAACGAATAAAGACGAGTAACATATCAACGAGATGTGCACGTTTATAAGAAAATTCATTGCTTCAGTAGTTTCAACGGTCGTCATTTTGTTGCAAACTAGTAAAAATCACTCAAATCATGGATTCTCAAAAATGCATATTATTTAACCTATTTGAAGATTTCAAGAAGATCAAATCAAAACTGCAGTGTCTGATTCAATGGAAAGTCCGTAAAATACCAAAATCGTTTGTTATTGTTGCTTTATTGGGAGAAACCTCAAATTGCTATAACTTCCGTAAATATGATTGGATTTGCATCAAACTTGCAGAGTATTAGGAACTGATGTAAAACTATTTAAATATTGGTGTTCATTGAATTTAAGGTTATCCATACGATTTTATTGGAGAAAATGTGAAATTCGATATTCATAGTATTATTAACAAAGTTGAGTGAATTTGGACTTCAAAGGTATTTGTTGTTGTTGTATTTATAAACACGTATCTCCATAATTTATTCAGATTTTTCGGCTCACAGGTATCAAATCGCGAGGAGGAGAACACAAATTTTTAGTGTATTTCCCCTCCCTGTGCGCCTCCTGAAACAAAAATACCAGTTCAAGCCCTGTTTTGAAAAGTTCTCATTAAGAACTTTCATTTGATACCCATATCGGCTACCTTTGATAAAATTTTGTTTTTCAGGGACCGCTCCCCTGTTTGGGGAGACCCCCTTTAAGCACCTTGTAAAATTTTTTTTGTAGTGTTACTTTGAAGAGGGCATCATTTTACATCTATATACAAAATTTTATATTAGTACATTAGCTTATACGGTTTGCGAGAAAAAGTGCTGTGACACACGGCCGGACGGAGGGACAGACGCAGAGATAGACAGATGGACACACAGGCACGATTTTAGTAGGATTTTGTAAAATTATTTTACAAAACCCTAAAAAACCGGCCAGAATTGATCAATAGAAAGGGCGTTGTCTTCCATCATAACAATGCCAGACCACACAAATCTTTGGGGACCCAGCAAAAATTGACAGAGCTTAGCCAGCAAGTTCTAATGCATCCACCGTATATTCCAGGCCTTGAGGCACCATCAGACTACCACTGGTTTCGGCCTCTGCAAAACTTACTTAATGAAAAGGAATTCACTTCGAAAAGGAACTGTGAAAATCACTTGGCCAAGTTTTTCGCCGAGAGACCTCAGAAGTTCTTCACAGATGGAATAATGGCTTAACTCAAAAAATGGCAAAAGGTCATAGATAGTAATGGACACTATGTACTTAAATAAAATCCATTTTGAATACAAGAAATATTCAATCGAAAAATGACAAAAAAGGCTCAATACTTTTTAGACTTACCGATGTTTTCAAAGATCTTAGAAAATTAAATCAAATCATACACCAACAGTATTATTGGGGAGTATCCCAGCAATTGTCAAGTACATGGTTTATAACCACAACCATGTACTTGACAATTGCTGGGAGGTCAACAAAGACGTACACTGAGCTTACGACAGTATTGATCGTTACGTACAGTAACAAATAATGCTTTGCTTTGGTATTCCAGTCTAACCGGATGAACTCCAAAAATTGCATCAATAACAAACTCACTAACGCCTTTGACACAATTACCGGACTATAGCAGAGAAATGGGCTGGCCCCATTGCTATTCAATTTGGCTCTTGAATACGTCATAAGAAAGATACCTATCGATGCACAAGGTACATTACAGGTTAAGCCAAGTGGTAGCCATGTGGATGACATTAATATTTTATCTCGGTCATTAACAACTTTCAAAGAACTCTTCCTGGAACTAGACAGCTAAGTAAAACTAGTAGGGCTACAAAACAATAAGAATAAAACAGAGCTCATGACGCAGTCGAGAAAAATACCTCAAATACACCAAATATCACACTTGGTGGATACCATAGATGTCAGAGAGAATTGATGTGTAATGCATCGCGAGAATTGAAGCACTTTATGATGTAGCGTGAAGTTGGCGTGTTCTCAGCTGCTGATTCAAATTTTAAATAAATTTGAGATGACGTCTCCCACTAATTTTTGCATCCTGAACCAAATCAATTTTCCGTGCGGGTATTTTAACTTAAACGATATAAAAGATTCAACATGATTAACCCTAGGAAGGATACGTCTCTGACACGCTTCCTATAGCTGTTTTTACAATCCCACACACATCACATTATTCGTTTTGTGACACAACAACACTGGCGATGCGGAACAAACTTTTCAGTTTGATTGATTATCACTTTTGCACGCTTTTACACTAGATTGAATACGGTTTATCTTAAAAAAATATTTTGTATACAATTTCAAATTCAACTTGATTAGACGTTTCCCATTTTGTTGACAATTTGGGGGTACAAAAGGTGTGGGATTTACATGAGAGCAACTAGAGAGCCACTTGAGTGTGTGGATGCTCTACGGGGTGAAAGGTGGGGGATTTCAATTCATTTGGGAGAGGAAGAGATGCATGTAGTAAAAGTCCTTCACTCCCGTATGGATGAAAATAAGCTCATTTCGCGTCCATTACTTTATATGTCTTTGGTGAATAGAATATCGGGAATTCGGGCATATTTGTGTATCCAGGCCCAAAATAACGAGAGCAAGCCACGATAGAAACGAAATACTCCGAAGACTACAGTTGGCAAATAAAATATTTTATTCAGTTTTGAAGATCTTAAAAACCAGCTGCATACACAAGAAAACAAAGCTTCAAGTATACAAATCTGTGGCAAGACCTGTGATATGCTATGGGTGTGAAACATGGACTCCAAACCAAACATCTGCAAATATACTGAACGCTTTCGAGAGACGGGTCTTGTGGCGAGTAATCAGAGCAAAGCTAGACGGGAACAAATGGCGAATTTGATACAACCATGAGCTGTATCAAATTTTTGACGAGCTAGACGATTCAATGATTATGCATTAAGCTGACCACGTGAATCGTATGGACAAAGCACGGATACCCAAAAAGGTATTCGCGAGGTGAACTGAAGGATGTAGACCAGTGGGGAAACTGAGGAAACGTTGGTCTGAACCATAGATATAGAGAGTACTGGATCCGCAACCGGTCGTGAGAGCCGAAGCAATTAGCAAACTTCGCTAAAGTTGTGTGAAGTTGAGGTTTGAAGTGATATGCTTTTGTTTTTGCACATTATTCACTCCAAAACACGTTCACGTTTAAAAAGTTTATAATTTTAAAGGTCGCGTGTACGAAATTGGCACTTTAGTTCACTGTTTTTATTAAAAATTTACGAACTTGCCATCCACTTTGACACATGAGTTTTCTCGCCATTTTCGCGCCTCTTTCTTTTTCTTTTGCGCTGACGTTCGAGTTTTCTGTGAGAGTCGTTTGTTGTGTTGTACTTAAACTGTTTTACAAATGATAACGAAGGTGCGATCGTGTGCACGTGAAATGAAATTTTGTGGGTGTGCGCGGGTGTCAGCGGGGGAAGTGATTCTTCTGAAGAGAGTAAAGGAAAACTTGTATGGAAACAAAGGGGAAGGAGAAGCAGAGGGAATCATATAGTTTCGAGAGCGTAAGTTATTTATAACTTATTTATGTGGCAATTTTGCTTCTCACATGGACGAGTACACAGATTCTCGTTGCCGCCCATTTATTTATATGTCTTTGGTCTGAACCGGTCGACGAAGACAATTCATCGCTGCTTGGACTTTGAAACTAAAGGACGCGGTCAATAGAGTGAGACAGCTGAAAGCACTATTTGCAAGTAGTGAATGCCCGAAAGGAGCTGTAGTGCTACGAAGAAAAAGAAAAAGGTATAGACCGTATATCTGACGCAGTGTAAGATTGGAAAGTGTCTGGAGTAAAATCGTTGTGAAAAATAAATAAAAATTTTTTCGAGTTGGTTTGGTTTTTATTAAGTAGTTGTGCGATTGGAAGGTGTCTTGAATCGTCGCGAAAGTTTGCAAGCCTGAAGATCGATTTGAATGCAACACCATGTAATAGATAGCTTAAATGAAAAACACAATCAGAATATTTCTAACTATCAAAGTACTTACTCACATGTCTTAATGGAACAAGAAACATTGAACCAAATGAATGCTCAAAACGATTAAAAGCTTACATTATGTATATGTTTTAACCTTTGATCCACCAGCACTCAATAGAAAGAAATCAAATCTTTATTTCAAGTGCTGAAATCCTTCAACTCTATGCTGTGAGAATTCGTACTGGTTCCATCAATTGCCATCCAAAGCCTAACATCTTCCATCTGTATTTATATGAACATATGCAATGTATTTAGTGGATGGTGAGAAAATAAACTTATATTGGATATAAAACTATGACGCAAATAGTTCCATCTCACTTTTTTATTCCTCTAAAGAAAACGCTGCAAATAGTATTTCTCGAAGTTAACTAGCTGTCTTACCTGAACTCCACAAAATTCATAGGAAGCCCGGAAAAAAAAATCTTTCAGAGAGATCAAGGTTTGATGTTAATCTAATAAAACTCCTCAAGGAAATAGAACAGAAAGCACAAGTGCTCTTTTCACGAGCCCTTTTCAACGGCAAGAATGCGGTAAATAGCTTTTTCATCTAGTTTCAACAGAAAGATATCTTTGATGATAGGAAACGTATCCTTCTTAAATATTATACATATCTATCATAATACAAGTATAATATTTTTCTACTCGTCGCTCTCTCGAACACGACTTCTAAGCAAACGTTATAGTTTGAGGCAAATTACATTGCAAATGATAAATATGGCATAGCAAAAAGATGAAGTGTGGGTATAAGAAATCTCAAAGCACTGAAGAAAAAAAAAATCTGGTCACTGTGGTAACCAAAGGTTACACGTTTTTGACCGTCTCTTATATTGCCAACTCAGAGATTGTCAACGTTTTCCCATAAATTGGAGAGACTTAAGGAAAGACGATTCGGTTCTGTAAATTTGTAGATAAATACGCTATTACATTATATTATCAGCCACCCTAAATAGGTGAATAATCTGCATTTTTCATATTCACGGTAAATCAATGGCCCCGCTTTCTTTCTGTTCAACGTCAGTTTGTGTTTACTGCCAGCGACAAAGGTCACCTACTGTGAATTTGATACGATGAAAATGGCAGAGCTTTCTGTTTTCGGGACAAACTTCACCTTTTTCCTTTGCTATTATTCCAAAGGAATCAAACAAAAATCTTTCATTTCGATAATATCTTTTTTGTTTGTCACTATGGCGGTATAAAAGACAGCAATTGAGAAGATGTCGATTATTCTATATAAAAGGGATCCTTCGACGGACAATGGAACTGTAGAAGAAAAGCTCTCATTATAGTTATATGCTATGATACCCAAGCATCTGCTAATTAATCAGCTCATGGACGTACATATGTATCAAATATCTTTTTGTTGCAGCAAGTATACGAGTATAAGAAAAATATTTTGATGTTCAAGGATCATATATGAAAGGCGCCGCGAAAATCATTGTGTCCTGGTTATTATTATTTCTGATGGCAAATGAAAGAGATAAAGGTAAATTGTTGCCTTCGGGCTGCTCCAGTTTTTAAAATAATTTTAGCTGACTCATATCATAATATTAAATGTAAAATATTAATGAATTTGTTTTGTTCTGGAATTATATTTTTAAGAAAAGATTATACATGTTATTTGATTTCACTGCACAATTTTGATACAAGTTATGGAAAATTTCAATTTAACTTGTTTTTCCCTTGAAATTTTAAATTAAGAATAAAATCAACAGCATATCGTCAACAAGTCAATTACATAAGTGCCCACAGCACACATATTAGAATATATGCTAATAATCTCTACATACTGTACTGTATTATCCAATCTAAAATTAAGTCTTTATTTTTACAAATTTCGACGGTTGATATAAGGAATTATTAACTTTTGCTCGTATCTTGTACTCTATTTTGGTATTCTGAACCCATAACCACATTTTTTTTATATATTCCCTACCACTTTCTCCATTACTCTTTCTTTATTGCACAGTGCTTGTGTGATCTGTGCTCATACTTCACATTATTTCGTATCATCAATTGTACCACCCAGACAATGTTTAGAGCATTGGCGTAAAGGGGTACAAAATTGTGTTGAGTTAACCTTTTAATCTTATCTTTCCAAGTCTTGCTCAGCTCTCAAAGATAAAGAAATGCATAAAATACTACAAGTTATAAAAAAAAGGTGTAAGTTTATACGAGTAAGAACAGCTGTTCGTCCCTTCAAGTACCTCAACGATAGGCTGGAAAATACTCTAAGATACCGTGTTGAAATTTTCTGGACAGTTCATGACTATAGTCAGTAGGCTTCCAGCAGTAGTTGCCTTTTTTATAACAGTTTTAAGACTTCATTCAGGAATTGGAAATCCCAAGCAAGGATCTCCTATCAGTAGTGTGTGTAGTTTTAGGCATGCGGATACAGGTTGGTTCTCTCTTCAGCTAGCTTATATCGCCTTAAACTTTTCTTGAGAACATCAGAAAAGCCATTCTTAATCGATTCAATGATTTAATTTTTTTTAGATCAACACTTGGCAATGTTTCTTCTTTTATCAAATCATTTTTTCTAATGTTTTCTCTACCCAACAATGTTATTCAATCCGTGATTATTATACCTTTGATTTTGTTGTCGTTGAATTTCACAATTGCTTCAAATCGCCCCACAATTTTACGTGTTGAGATTATCGAAGGGACAGAGGGACGACAGGTTTGAAGAGAAAGACAACTTTGAATATATATTAGTACGCTTTATTTGTTTTACATAAAGGAACTTCTTATTGCACACGTTTTGTGGGCAACAGTCAAAGACCAACTAAAGAAAAATTGCTGGTGACGCAAGTAGTGCGCTCCGGCGCCTTAATACTGGGTTTCGCTTACGCATGCGCGGTGAGCCTATCGACGTACGATAACTTAACTTCTCAACACTCCCGCCATTTGAGTGCATCGAGGACCCTATGCCTAAGCCGTTGCATAGATGCTGAAACTGTCTCTTTGGAAGTACTTTGGTAAAGATATCAGCTAGCTGCTGATACGTAGGAACATATTCTACTGATATTTCTCTACTCTCCACAGTGTCGCGAACATAGTGATGCTTAATGTCTATATGCTTGGTCCGCTTGTGGAATACTGGATTTTTGGTTAATCGGATTGCACTTTGATTGTCTACTCGCAGAACTGTTGCAGTTACCGGTAGACACCCGAGATCGTTTGACAATTTTCTCAGCCAAATGGCCTCTTTCGCAGCAGCTGCTGCCGCGACGTACTCAGCCTCCGTTGTGCTGAGTGTGATTAGCTTTTGTCGTTGGGACGACCATGTCACAATCCCGTTCGACAGACAAAACGCATACCCCGTCGTAGATCTACGCATCTCCACGTCATTTGCGAAACCCAAGTCTGAAAACCCTTGTAACTCCGAGCTACTCCCGCCGCTTTTGTACATTATCCCGACTTTCGTTGTTCCGACTAAGTACCGGCAGATTCGTTTCACCACTCGCCAGTGGCTCCCGTGGTGATTGCTATGAAATTTATTCACTGATTTCACCGAATATGCAATATCCGGCCGCATCACAACCACAAGAAATATTAACGAGCCCACTGCTCCTCAAAACGGTATCGTATTTGAGTTTTCACTGTCGCGATCGTTTAGAACTAGTCGCGTGTGCAGATCGGCAGATACACTTGCCACTTTTGCATCGATCATCTTAAATTTATTGAGGATTTCCTTCACATACGCTTCTTGATGCAAGAACATTGTTTTCTTTACTCGATTTCGTTCTATTTGTGCCCCGACAAATAACTTTCCATCCCCGAACGCGTTAACCAATGATTTGATTACCGACTCGAGGGCTTTACTGGTTTTTGCTGCGATGAGTTCGTCATCTACAAAAAGCGCTAAAAACACATGTACACTGTCTACTCGTCCTTGAAAGATACACTTGTCGGCTTCCGTTTCGCAAAACTGACATTTCTCTAAGAACTCACGAAACTTTTCGTTCCAGCACCTGGGTGCTTGTTTCAAGCCGTACAATGACTTGTTCAGTTTACACACGAAACCACGTTTTTCTTCTTTCTTGACGTTGAGTCCTTCCGGAATTTTCATGTAGATCTCTTCCTTCAGCTTGCCGTGAAGAAAGGCTGCTCTCACGTCAAACTGTGTGTGCTCCAAGTCCTGTTCAGCCACCATCGAAAATAGAACTCTCAGCGAGTCGTATCTTACGACTGGCGAGAAGGTCTCCGTGTGGTCGAGTCCCTCCTTTTGTTGAAATCCTCGTGCACAAAGTCTCGCTTTGTACCCTGAAGAGCCATTTCGAATCCATGGGCTTTCGATCCGTTTTCCTTGGTACGATTGACTAAGTCTCGTTCTGCTCGTGCGCGTCGAACTCTTCCTGAATCGTCTCAGCCAAATTTTCTGCCTCGGCACTGTTTATTTCCTCCTAAAATGTGTTTGGTGGATTATATTCAGCAAAGTCGACCTCATACCTTATCGGTCGTCAGATATTTGCACGATCCCGCAGTTGTCTGTCACTATCTGGCTGGTTTTGATCTTCTTCTCGAGGATCTTCTGGTTATTCATTTCTTTCAGGTTCTTCCTGAGCTTTCTGACATTCTACCTGCTGTTGCTGCTCGACGGGTTTTGCCACATCTTCGTTTTCGTCCGCTGGAAGAATGTATTCGAATTCTTTTCCTTTTTCTGCCCGAAGTTGCAACTTCTCGTTGAATGTGACGTCTTTCTTGTTCTGTGGATTACACAAACGGTAATTCATCCAGTCGTTCTGATACCCAACTAAGATCAGCTTTGTAGCCTTTGGATATAACTTCTTGCAAAATCGTTTGTCGATATGCATGTACGCATCCAATCCGAACACTCGAAAATGGGACACATCTGGCATTTTTCCAAACCAGATCTCGTATGGCGTTTTTTCTTTACCGGTAGCCAGAACTCGGTTGAGCTTGGTCACTACTGTACCGACTGCTTCCGACCATAGCGGCAGAGGAAGTTTCTTTGCCGTTATCATCGTCCGCGCACTCTCGATGATCGTTCTGTTGTCGTGCTCGGCTTTCCCGTTCTGCTGAGGAGAGTAAGGTGCTGTGTTTACCAGCTCGATACCACGAGCCTCGAGATATTGCTTCAGTTCACGGTTGTAATACTCGCGTCCGTTGTCCGTACGTAACACATTCATCGGCTTGCCGAATTTGTTGTCGATCAACCTTTCGTATTTCTTGAAAATATCAAAAACAACAGACTTGTGTTTCATAAAGTAAACATACCGAAATCCTGTTGCGTTATCCTTGAAGAGG
The DNA here is from genome assembly GCA_963969285.1 of Odontomyia ornata. Classification (NCBI taxonomy): domain Eukaryota; kingdom Metazoa; phylum Arthropoda; class Insecta; order Diptera; family Stratiomyidae; genus Odontomyia; species Odontomyia ornata. Next base: position 375,923,593 of record OZ017738.1, read on the forward strand.
CTCTGCAGAATCCTGCACCACCGATGGACTCTGTTGAGAATGTTCCGCATACGTCCGAACGTATGTATTCTTCCGGTTTTGTGTTCCTTTTTGTCTCGTCCTTTTTGAACGGTAGCCTGTGTGCTTTTCCGAAAGCACGCAATTCACAGAAGAAATTGTCAATGTCCGCTAATTTCACACTTCGAATTAGCCCTTTTTGCATCATTTCGCGCAAAACTTTGTTGTTAACGTTCGCGCCAGACACGCAAGTTGACACATTTGCTTCTCTCGCAACACGTGGTTTTCTCACTTAAAAGAGCATTCGGTAAATCTGATTGTCTTGTTGCACACCGACACCGAAAACTTCACCGTCACGGTTAATTGTTACTAATTTTCCTCTACATAAAACATCAAAACCTTTTACAGTGCATGCGCCGACTGAAAATAAGATCTTTCGAATCTTTGGAACATAGAGCACGTTTTCGATTCGAACTTCACACCATTTACCGTTCACGAGTCTATCGACGAGCACAGTGCCACTACCGGTAAGGTCGCTCACGCCATTGTCCCCGAGCGATATAGAATCGCCACTGCTTGGTTCGAACTCATTGTACCAGTCCCGTCGGTAAGTGATATGCCTGGATGCACCGCTGTCGGTAATCCAGACATTGCTTGTGTCAACTGCCATGAGTCATTCTCCGACCTCACTACTCGGCACTGTCTCCGATTTCGCTTGTCACTATTTTTGCCCCATTATCAAAGCGACGAACGCACACTCGCGAGGCATTGTTCTTGTCCCTACTGGAATTGTCCTTGTCCCTTTTCTTTTTCCGGCAATAGAGAGCTAGATGCCCTTTCCTTTTACAATAGAAACACTCGACACTCATATTTCTACTTTCGCGGCTTTTCTCACTGTTATTGTTTTGATTCGCGGCGAACTTTTTCTTCTTGCTCCTGCCAAGACTAAAAGCGGCTAACGCTCGAGTGACGTCATCGTCACCTTCAAGTCTTGTTTCTTCCTTCAATAATCATTTTAGTAGATTATCAAGGGTTTAACTTTCTTCGGGTATACTGGAGAGCATTATACTTTACCGGTAGGCTGCCAAGTACCTTTGCCATTATAGCCGTGTCCAAAACCGCTTCTCCCAGATTCTTCAGTTGGGATGCCATCTTTTGTACCCGAGAAACGTGTTCTATAGCCGACTCGTTTGGATCCATGCGATGTCCATTGAACTTCTGTAGCAAGATCATCTTGTTCCACGCTGATTTTTGCTCGTGAATTTTCACCAATTTGCCCCGGATTTGCTTCGCTGTAGTGCAGTTGAGCATACAGTCGAGCTGAGAATCCTCTATCAACGAGGAAACTGTGCACATGGCCATCGCGTTGTCTTTCACCCACATTTTGCCATCGGCCGAGTTTGCGTCTGCCGGCATCACTCGCGCACCCGTAACGACGTCTTGCAACGCATTCGCGATAAGCATCGAGCTTATTCGAAATTTCCACGCTTGAAAATTCGAGCCATCAAACTTCTTGATGTTCTTTATCAGAGTTGATTCCGCCATTTTTGTTCGATTGTTTTCCCCTACGCGTTTACCATCACACTACAATGGCGACCATGTGTCGACCACCCAGGAAGAAAAAAATCGAGATAGCCGTTTTCTCTCTATCGTTCTCTGACTTTGATAATCGGTTGCTGCGCAGGCTGCTTGCCTGGGCCCATAAGCTGTTGAGATTATCGAAGCGACAGAGAGATAATAGGTTTGAAGAGAAAGACAACTTTGAATATATATGAGTATGCTTTATATGTTTTACATAAAGGAACTTCTTATTGCACACGTCTCGTGGGCAACAGTCACAGACCAACTATAGAAAAATTAATGGTGACGCAAGTAGTGCGCTCCAGCGCCTTAATACTGGGTCTCGCTTACGCATGCGCGGTGAGCCTATCGACGTACGATAACTTTACTTCTCAGCATTAGAACTTCACCTCCATAGCCATTAAAAGATCGAAGGTTATGCAGAAGAATCCTTTTGTCGAAATTCTGATCAAAAACATTAATCGACATGAAAGAACAGAGTGCCCCAGTATCACACTTTGCCATAGTTAATTTGCCTTCGATTTGCACTAGAAGCTCAAAGTGATGGCAAAAACCGAGAAAACCGAATTATTTTCTTCAATAATATTTTAAATTGAAAAATTATCAATCTGTGTATATTTTACAGCAAATGTTTGCAATATTTCCTTGTTTTCCTCATGAATGGCATTGTGATGTTGTTTTTACCCAAAAAAGAACAATTGTCCCTTTCAAATTTTGCCCTATTTTACTCTCAAATATACAATCAGCACTAAATGTGCAATTTCATAGTATAAATAGAAATGAAACCAAAAATAGTAGCAGTTAAGCCGGCAAATCCCGGCAGGATTTCAAGCCAAGGCCATCAGCAGACACGCTTTTTCTATGTCTAAATTTCACAATCACTGTATTGAAAACCAGTAGATTAAACAATAGCACATTCGAACTAGTAACACTGAACTTGCCTAAAACAAAGTCACCAATAAAGCCCCTGTGAACAACGCAAGAAAATTTAAAACTTACCCGTTTCCCACCCAATCACTCTACATATGGCAACGATATCAAATCTTATTCAAAAATATTACGTTAAGCTTCTTCAAGTAGTCGTTTCCTCGAGAGCGAAATCAATAATTTTATAAACGGCTAATGAAGTGATCTCGCACGGCACTGTACTTTCTTCCAGCAAGGTCTAGGACAGCACGACACCAAACCATTTAGACGGACATCAAATAGAGGCTTGAATGAGGGCCGGAACTGTATGTTTCCAAGCCCAACATATAGTGATAGTGTCGCTATGACTATTTTTTACAATAATCTTTCTCGCAAGATATTTTCAACGCAGTATTTCTGTTCACCAGTTCACCAACGAAAACACTAAAAGTATCTACCAGAAATTTTAAGCTTAGAATCGCTCCTTCTAACTTCAATTTGAGAACAAGATCGCCTTAATTTACGTTAACTCATTCAACATTTCTATACTTAATAAAAAGCCTTCATAATAAATAGTAGATTGCGATTTATAAATAATCCACAACTATTCAAACATAATGCAGAAGAAACTCCTTTTTTAATAACCCTCTTTCTTACCACCGCAAATGAATGAACAAGTATGTTATAGACAATTTAAGCCAGTTAAACTACAATTCAATGAATATACATTAAAAACCCTTCTTCTTACATAATCCCAAAGCATATATGGATTAAAAGTCCTGCCCACTACGAAATGCATTAAAACGACTTAATTAGAAACAGATGCTCTTGAAAGCAATTGCCAGCCAACCACGAATTAGTAGATACATATCATATACTTCCTAGATATTAGTGCATGAGACAATATATCGCTTCATTCAATTCGCTCATTCGTCATTACAGAAGCAATGCTGATCATATCTTCAAAGCAGCAAGCAAAAACAATCAAGTAAACCTTCAATCTATGACTCCCACTACCATTAACAACATTAACCATACATATTAAGGGGAAAGTTTATGTATCACACTCATTATCTCACACCCTATAATGCCAAGAAAGCTTAAACTAAAGTCTTGGGAATACAACAACAACGACTCCCAAACTACATCACTGGAAAGCTGTTCTCTCAGCAAAACTTCTTCCGAAGCGAATCGATTCCCCAACGTAACGATCGTGTCAAACATTCACTCCCCATTTACATATTAACTCGCTCCCAATAAGTAACCGCTAATAGAGCCCATTGACGAGCGACTTAGTTGTCAACTTGGGTCATCAACATTCCATGTTGATGATAATGTTGAATGTGTGTGGGCGTGTTGATGACTGATTTCGATGTTGTCAACCAAGCTAAAGTTGATGTTGTGTAGAGCGAATCGATTTGATATTTAATGCGTTGAGCCTGATGTTGATGACGTGTGTGGGACAGTTGACGACAAGGTTGTCAACATCATTTGTATTGAGCGCTACAGTACAAATGCTCAATACAGAGATATGTTATGATAAAATGATCACCCAAAATCTATTTTCAGCGGATTTTACGCGTTTTAGGAATTGTCAAGAAACTAATTTTGTTTATGAAATCGCAACCGATGCAATTTCGAATAAACATTCTTGTTTCGATTTTGTGAAGCGTTTCAAAATCGAACAAAATAAAACAAACAATCGCTGGTATTGTATTTTTGTATAGCAATGCATATAACATAAACATTCAAAAGAGTCGTCTTTTAATATTGCGACGCATGAAACATTAACATTCAGCGGTATTAGAATGGTTCCCAAAATCAAGAGAAAGATACCGAGGAATGTTTACTTAAAGTTGCATCAGAGCAAAAATGGACTTCAATTTTCGCTCTGATGCAATTTTAAATAAGCATTTATCGGTATCTTGCTCTTCATATTGGGAGCCATTCTTATGCCGAAAAAAATAAAATAAACTTTCATCTGTTCAACTTTTTTAAAACATGATGCAGAACATAAACATTCATTTGTGTTGTTTTTACGGTTTTGTAAATTTTTTTTTTACAAAACCCTATTAAATTCGCTACTGTCCGTCTGTCCGTTAGTGTGTCAAAGCAATTTTTCTCCTAAATCATGGCAGCTACTGACTCCAAACTTGGTAGGCATATCAGAAGTTATTATCTCTCGAAAGTTCAGGTTTTAAACAAATTTTAAGGGGATCTTAAGGGAGAGTCCCCCGTATTGGAAATGGACCCTTAAATTCTTTTACCGAAGGTAGGCATGTGGGTAGTCATACGAAAGATCTTGATGAGACCTTAAAACAGTGTCACCAGCTGCGTGGGGTGTAGGGGGAGGGGAAATGTTTGAAAAATTGGTGTCCCCCCTCCTCGCGTTTGGACACCTTTGATCTGAAAAATATGAAAAAAACATGGATTCAGGTATTGATGAGTACAACAACAACAAATACCTAAGAAGTTTAGATTCACTCAACTTTGTGAATAGTATCATTATATATAAATATTACATTTTTCTCATTAAATTCTAAGGACACCCTTAAATTCGATGAAACTCGGCTCTTAAGTAGTCCCATGCAAGTTTTGCAAAAATCAATACATATTTACGTAAGTTATACTGATTTGAATTTTTTCCAATTACAACAACAGTTACACTGGATTTTTCGACCAAATAGGCAACTCGAAATTTTCAAAAAGATGAACCACATCAATCTTTGAGAACTCATCCACTCAATAACGCAAGTAGCATCGCAACAAAATGGCGGCCTCTTAAATTCAAGTAATGTTACTTTCTCCTAGAAACCAAATATGTGATGTAATGTCATTGAAGCATTTCTTGAATTTTTTCATGATAGGTGACTGCATATTATATTTTGAGTACAAACCCCTTCTGACACAAACGTAGGTCTGTCTAGCCGACTTGTCGATATTACACATCTGAATAGAAAAGCGATGCGACTTTGGAAAAGGAATTATGTCAGGATATTACATATAGGATAAGATTTGATACTATACTCTTATTAATCCAATAGGCAAATGCGAATTCATACCTATTCGCATTTTGAATATTAAAAGGTTACGCGGTTTAAGAAAAGTGTAAACTTATGAAAAGTTTAAGTGCTCTGTAACCCTTACTAAATTTGCAAAGTGTTAATAGCAAAATACAATACATACAAAACTGACGACAGATACAAGCCATATGGCAGCAGCGCTTACTACCACACACATGACCATTAGTAGGCCGACTTTGCTGGCTAACTTACATGGCGTTATATGAAGAATTGTGGAGGTGCCAACAAAAAATCGAGGTTTCGTACGGTTTAGAGACGGATTTCTACAGTGAAATCCAGAAGATCCGCGGAGAACACAATAGCGCTCCTAGTGAAGTGAAAATTATTTCTGTTCTTATACCCGTTTAGTTTTTATCGCCTTCCAAAGTGAATTTATAGGAGTTTGTTTACATCTCAACGCTGAGCTATCAGTCGAAGGTGCAAAACGTGTGCTTCATTTGCTCGTCTTGGAAAGTTTAGGAGCACAATGGGCTATACAAGGTGAATTTATAGCATGCACGGAATGCGTTCGGCACGTTTTTTATTCGGAAAATAGTATATATGACGAAATATAAGCATTTGCTAATGCCGCAGTTGGGTGACAGCTACCGGAAGCTTGTCCATAGTAGGCCGACTAATACATATGCAAATTGCTACCATATGGCTTGTATCTGTCGTCAGTTTTGAATACATACCTACTTGCATTTTAAATATTTAAAGGTTACGCGATTGAAGAAAAGTGGTAAGTTTTAAAAAGTTTAAATGCTTTGTGACCCTTACTAAAGTTGTATAGTGTTAGTTAATAGCAAAATATGGCCACTACCCCGAATATTCTAAGTTAGGAGATGTTTTTTGAAACTTTACCAGACCTGCCCGAATTGTGGATAGTGAAGTCCGATGTATTTAAAGATCGGCAAAAGAAAAATATCGCATGGGTCAAACTTTTGGATGACTTGAAGAAAAGATTTACAAATTTAAGGTCGTATTATCGGAGATAATTAAAAAAAGTTGAACAGTGCCAAAGGTCGGGAGCCGGAGCCGAAGATGAATATGTGCCAAATTTATGGTATTTCGAGTAACTTAATTTTCTACGTGACCAGGAAGTTCAAATTCCTGGAATATCATCAATTGACCTGGAGCAGGATGACGAACAAAGTGTAGTCAATGTAAGTAAATGCGGTTATTTTTGTCGTCATTTTCATTTCTGTATATTTTTTTGGTTTTTTCGGATGAATTTATCTCTAGTAATTTCTTGCAAATTTTACCCAAAAAAAATAAAATGTTTATATTGCTGTTTGCTTCAAACTCAATATTTGAAATAACCAAAGATAGAAACATTAGATTGTCTTTCTCATCTTGAAGTCTGGGATGTAAAATTACTTTTAACCGCTTTAAATAAACTAACTTTGAATTTGAAAAGGTTGTTATTTTTTGAATGCAGGTTTTCATTCAGAGCTACAATTAGTCTTAATTACCACCTGAATATTGACTTCTTTTTGTTTTAGGAAGGTAGTAAACATTCTTTTGATGCTATTGCTTCCTCTTGTTCACTAGAGAGGAAGAAAACAGTGGTAAGCCAAATGGCAGACGGAAAAAATATATTGAACGATGCACTGGGGCGACTCTCCAATAAAGAAGAAAAGAAAAAGGATGTCGCTGGTATTTTCACTGAAAACTGGGCTACTTCCTATAGGAAACTGTCTCCTACTCAGAAAATCTATGCCAAAAGGCTATTAAAGAAATTCTAGTATTGAGACAGCTCGAACTATTTTCCCTTAACTCTGTCCGTAGCTATTCTTCCAATGACTCTTCCGCAATTTCTTCTGTCCCTTTAACTCATTTACCATTGAATAATTCTTCCCATGAGGCATCAACATCACCTTGCTTCCAACAATCTCATTCCTTCCCAACATACGAAAAAAGCGTTCATGGTCAAGTTGATACAAGTACAGGTACTTACAGTGATGTGCAAGAGTTGCTATTAGATGAAAGCGTCTCTTAAAATATGTGTGATTTTTATTAGTTTCAATAATAAAACAAAAAACACAAGACTGAATTAAATATTTTAAATTTTTTTGTCACTTAGTAATTAATTATGTATGTAAAATATTAGATTTAAGTTTGAATTCTCAAGAATTAAAAATATTCCAAAAACTATGCGGTTTTTTTTAAATAACAATTTTCCCAAGGTACTGCTCCTACTCCATTAAAAAAGGTAGTAAAATATTGCCTGGTATCGTTTGCATTGGCAGAAGGATTTCTTGAATCAGATGGTTCAAGTCCACACAGCTGCTGAGGTTCGTTTCTTCAACGTGCTAGCTCAATTTCGCCGGTATTTGTATTTTCAACGCCTACACTTCCTTGCAATAAATAGACGAATAATTTTTTCTCAAAAAGTTGTGCAAATAACAGGCGGCCAGTGTGGTAGTAGCTGCTTTTTCAAGACTTAAATTTATCACAGTGAGAAGCCGGAATCTTAAAGCAAGTATGCCAAAAGCATTTTCAACTATTCGCCTTGCTCTTGATAGTCTTTAGTTGAATATTATTTCCTCATTTGAAAGTTTAACGCATCGATAGGGTTTCACCAGATTTCGTTTCAAAGGAAACGCATAATCGCCCACAAATATATATGGCATTGGCTCCAGGAAACCATTTGGAAGGTGACCGCAATTAGAGATTTTGAGTCCGTTGCTCTCTAAACTTTCAAAAAATGTGCTATTCGAAAACACGCCACCATCCGATTTGCGCCAGCCTCAGTCACTAAAAGCTCATAGTTCGCATTGACTGCCGTAAGTAAAATAATGCGGAACCTCTTTTTATAATTAAAATAATACGATCCGGTATCAGAAGGTTTTTTAATTTCGACGGATTTTCCATCGATAGCACCAATTCAATGTGGAATGTTCCATGCAGTTTCAAACTCTTTTGAAATTCTCATCCATTCTTGTTCTGTTTTCGGCACCTGAAAATGATAAACAAATTAGCACTCACAATTGTACTAGGCACCTACCTGTATATATTCTTTTAAAACTCTACCTAACATGCTGCAAGTTTCGATGATAATTGCCCCAAGACAGTGTGGAGATATAGCAGTAAGAAATTGTCTTACTGCTGTATAAGTCTTCGAAATCTTGACCACTTGCTACAAATCGCAAAGTTGCTGACAGGCGTTCATTGGCAGTAATCGTAATTCTCAATTTCATGTCGTTTTTTTCAATAAACGGTCGAACCTTGTTTAGCAATATGTCGTATGTTTTAGAGTCCATTCTTAGAAAGTTTTTAAAATTGTCAGGGGCAGTAGCGCGTAGTTTATTCAATAAACTAGAATAAGAAAACTGGACCCGGTTTTGGTACCACTTCTTTGCCCAGACTTTCTTCTTTTTAGAACTATACACATCATATTCACATAATTCACTTTCGACTATGCACAGTAACAACTGTTCATTCATTTTTTTGAATATTTCAAAATGTACCCAATTGAAGAATTGCAAACGAAAAATCAGCAAATTACCTACAAAATCACTTCACGAAAAGTAAAAATTCACACTCGGGTTTGTTAACTGAACGGTCACAACCTCGAGAATGAGGTTTTCAGCTTGGTTGTCAACATCCCTTGTCGCCTCTTGCATCAACCAACAACAAGGTTGATGACAAGGTTGACAACCAAGTTACTCGTCAATGGTCCCTATAAAGCCTAAACAATATTTACTAATGAAACTTCCCTACTAACCGATTAGCACAATAATTTAAGAGAATGGTAGCAAAAGCTTACATTAAGAGCTTTTTGTTATAGCATTAAAGAAATTAATTTAATAGAGTATTAGTAAACAACGAATGGTATAAACAATAGAATTTTTTTTGTGGAACAAAAATCAGATCATTTAAACTATGTTGAACGTTGTTCACATCAAATCCTCACTAATGTTAACTGTTTATAATTTACTAAAACCTGCACTCATCAAATAGTGACACGCTAATAACAACCACTTACCAAACAAAATGTCAAATTCTATCTTTGGCGTTCATTTTTGATTACAGAATTTAGAAAGAAATGCAAAATATGTAACAATAAGATATCAAAAATAATTTTGAGATACGAGTAAAAATAAAAGCAAACTATTAACTTCCAAAAACAAACAAAATTGGCATTGAATTTGAATGTAAGAAGGAAAATGTAACCGCACGTAAAGCCGATTAAAACGAAAATTGAATTTCGGCATTTGTAAAAAATAATAGTTTTATTTTCAAGAAAAAGCGATTTACGACCGGAAAATATTTTCTGTATATTCTTGAATATTATAGTAAAACGAAACATTAATTTATACTCCTGTAATTTACGATTGAATCAAACGTAATATGATTCCATTATTGTATTGAATCAAATGAAACATTAACTTCTTAATTTATGATTGTATCAAACGAAACACAGATTATTAACTGTATAGAACCCAACTAAACACGAACTTGTTGACTTAAGATTTTATCAAACAAAAACAATAGTCAATAATTATACTGATTAGTTGTAATAAATTAGCCCTACGCCACTGGCGCCGATCAGCAGGTCCATGTATCCTACGCTATTGACGTCAACGGTTCGGGAGCGACCTTTTAACCACTCACTGCCACTGAACCGCGATTTGACAGATGCCAAATGGAAGAAGAGATGATGTCCGGTTCGCGTGATAGGAGAGTTCACGTGGCAAGACCTCAGAGTGCGGACATCAGCCGGACAAAATTAAATAAGAAAAAAGGAAAAACACATCTCAAATGGACAATTGTCCGAACTAATTTTTCGCTTTGTTGCGATTTCTTGCCAAATTTGTTGTGCTGGGTGCAACGTAAATCTTCCATATCTCGCCAAGTGTTTACATCCAAGTGCTTATTGTGTTCCGTAGCCGCATTGCTCGCATTTACGTTAAAAAATTAACTGGTCCTTCTCGCGAGCGAATTACTGATAGCATGATTGTTAAATGTTATCAGCACTGAAGGCTGATTGACAATGTTACGGAGTAGATAAGATACGGCGCCATTGAACCCGTGAAGAATGGCAGTCACCAGGTAAATCAAACAAGGATTTTCAACCAGTGCTGAATCAGGAACATTTTTCGTTGTCGCGTGACGACAAGAATCAGCCGAGATTTGTTGAAAGATTCCCTCCTGGTAAGGAAATGCTGATAGTCGGTCGCATACCATTGTGCACTTGACAGTTCCCGGGTGCTCCCAGATATCATCCCGGATATCCCTCAGTACCAGCCGAATGAAAACTTTTCGCTGCCAGACGACCGCGTAGCAAGGAGGATACGTGTCCGTGTCTAGTAACAGATGCTGAAGTCAAAGCAGCGCCGGCAGAAAGCCCGAGCCAAGATCAATGCTGACTTCTGTTAGGAATCACAGCTGGCTACCTCATTGGTATGTTTTCATTATTGATTTTGAACAAGAAGAAAGACAGTGATGAAGAAAAACCGAAAGATGAAAAATCACAACCGACTGATATAATAAAAAGTTAAGTTCGAACGATATTTTAGAAACATTATAACTTTGAACTTCTGTAATTGATGTTGAAACGTAATTTATTCTGTCTTGAATTTAACAATTAAGACAAACTTTTAGCGACAATCATACATCCTCCCAATTTAAAACATTCGAATGGCCTAAAGATATTTTAATTGTTAAATATTGTGCTACTAGTTTTATCGGTTTTATCAATTTATTTGCCGAGCATGAAAGCAATGTTGAGTTTATGTTACAGGCCAATCTTTCGTGCGTATTGAGATTTAATCTAGAAATATTTACTAAGCTTATATAATAATTTAAAAGTTCGAATTTATTTGGATTTAGGCTCAAGTTTAACGTAGAAACAATTACAAATAAACATATTCAAACATTTCATATTGCAACCCGGGGATCACAGTAGAATACAAAACACAAAGCACGTACTTACAAATAGTATAATAGGATACCTAATAAACGAACAATCATAATAAATAACAAATAATACTGAGAAATAATACGAACAATCATAATAAATAACCAATAATAATAAGAAATAATACAAACAAAGTCAACAAATAACTCATAACACAAAGAATATGAACAGTATTAATATCTATCCAATAATATAAATAATACTGAGAAATAAATGCAAGAACAAGACAAACATTCAAAATAAAGTGATACATAATTATATTGAAGCATCGCTACTAGTTACTGCTTCTAAATTTCAAAATTACACATAATATATAAAATAGCAGCTAGAAATTACGCGTTGTGGAATATGAATTGGTAGTGAAATGCATATGATTTTGTTTTTTTTATGGAAAGGCAAACGGTAGGAGCATAAATATCCATTAAAATATGAATATCCACACTAATAACAATGGTGCAAAAATGAAAAAATAGGAAAAAATTGAGGGCAATAGGGTTTCAGTTGGTACTAAAGAGCAATAAAATTATGAATACTACATAAAGAATGAAACAAATAGTTAACTTTTATTGAACCGTACATTCAATTTAAATATAGTGAATTCTTAGGACAAAGTAAGTGGTGGTGAATCAGAATATAATTAACCATTACTTAAATTTTAAAATGACAAATTAGCATCCTTAACTAAAAACAGCTAAAACGAAAAATAAGTAAAGCAACTCCGAATGTAGATCGCATATTCTATTAACATAATTGCAAATGGCGAGGAAATGTAGATCTGATTGTGTTATAATTAATCACAGTTTTTGTGCCAGTTGAAGTTTTTGAAAGTGAAAGTCTAGAAACTCCATATAATATAATAAATGCACTGTTTCGAGGATGGATCGTAGTAGTATTTGCGTATAGACGTCTTTTAAATCGCTCCTGTCAAAAGTTTTCAAAAATTGAATTAATTTTTTAAAAACGTTAGTCCGAAGTTAATTTTTATCGGAAAAAATCTTATATTGTCGAAGTAATCGACTCACGAAATTTCTATCGAATATTTTTACTTCGATTGGTAACGAAAAACAAATTACCAAAGAAAACTTCGCCGCTGGTATGGAGGAGCCTGACGGCTTCCCACCGTTGGGGCAACCTGGGGAAACGACGAATACGAAACTGGCGATAATCACCAAAAGAAAACATAACGAAGAAAATTCCGCAGATGGAGGGTGCAAGCTGCAAATAATAGCGGACAATCAACAAATGGCCAAATTGCAGGAAGAAAATGATGAACTAAGGCAAGAGATACAGTCTCTCAAGGATCTCTTCAAGAAAGCCTCTGAAGACGCAGCCACAAAATCCATGGCAACAGGTAAAAAAGCCGAAGAAAAGTACAAATCAAGCAATTCCAGAAGAAGTTCTTAGTGCTGGTGGCACCAATGAGAGCCAAAACTATTTTGCAGCGTTGGAGGGATTAACCGAAGATATGGAAACTGAAGAAAACATCGGAGGTAATTTTAATCAAGATAATGACTCTAATTTTATTCAATATTTAAAGAACGAAAATAAGGAGAAAAAACCAACCCGCAGTTCTGCTGGTTCCTCTGAAAAAGCTTCCAGCAAGACAGAAAAGTTCCGCCAATCAACGTGTTTGGACAGACCGGGAAAGATATGGTTCGGCTATTGGCGGCCGAAAATAAACTGGCCAATTTCGAAATCAAAAGAGTTAATGCCGAAAAATTAACTATGAGGACGAAATCACTGGTTGATTTCAAGTCAGCCAAAGATGCGCTGATTTCTGGGAAGGTTCCACACTTCACCTATACCCCAAAAAGTGAAAAGACTCAGACCTTCTTGTTGAAGGGTTTGGACAGCGGAGAGGATACGGCCGATCTTCTTCAGGTGCTAAGGGAGGCTGCACCAGATATTGATTTTGTTTCAGTCAAAGTTTTTGCGACAAGAAGGTCGACCATAGAAAGGAAGAGTTTACCACTTTACCTGGTACAAATTGCAAATAAGAGCAGTCCAAGTGCCCTTCAACAAATAAGGTACTTGAATTTCAGAGTGGTGAGGTGGGAACGCCTCCAGAAAAGAGAAGTCAACCAGTGGTACCGGCTGCCAATTGTGCCATGCACTATCGTTGCGTTAAATGCAAAGACGTTCATGCTCCCGGTGAGTGCAAATTGGCTCAGGCGGAGCCTAAAGAAAAATTATACTGCGTTAACTGCGGTGTTTTTGGTCACCCAGCATCTTATCGAGGATGCCCCCGATATCAAGATGCAAAAGTTAAATTTGCTCCAAAGCAAACACAAGTACACCGTAATATCATACCTTCCAACTTCGTCAAGCCCGGAGTATCATTTGCACTCGCCGCTAGAGGACCAGCAGAAAATGCTGGAAATAATGTAAATAATGTAAATGGCAATATTGAGCTGCTTCTCAAAATTTACCAGCAACTTAATTCTTTATCGGAGAGAATCGACAAACAAGATTCGAAAATTAACTTTGCTTTTCAGCGTTTAGGTCTTTCAAATGCCTAATAATAACTTGTCATCCAGTCATATTCCCATGGATAGGCTTCGCCTCATATCGATCAACGTCAACTCTATCGTTGCCATACATCGACGTGATTATCTCCTTGAATTTATTGTTAAGCAAAAGCCTGACATCATACTTCTCACTGAAATCCACCACAATTCATGGCATTCCATGGAATTCAAAGATTTTGCACTCGTAAGAAACGATAGGGTAATAGGTGATGGGGGAGGTGGCACCGGGATATTGGTTAGAAGACCCTATTGTTTCCAAAATATTGAAAAAGTCGAATCCAAAAACTTTGAATTTCTTGAAGTGTCCGTCATCAAAATTTCACTGCCAGGTGGGGATAACCTCTTCGTTATCTCTGCCTATGCAACTGGTCAAAATGTTCTCAAGTTCAAGGAGGAACTCAATTCCTTGTTTGAAATACTTGAATTGAACAGGCTGCATAGTTATTATACTTTTGCTGGTGACCTGAACGCCAAGCATACATCATGGCTAAACGCCATCAAAAATCCAAGAGGTGTATTCCTGAAATCATGGATAACAGAGAACCAAATTGAATACAGGTGCAACCTATATGGGTCGGAGTTCCCTACATACCCTAGGCCAAATTCATATTTGGACCTCTGCATTGCTGACGCAAGACTTGAATTCAGTTTTAATAGTCCTCAACGGAAACTGCAGGTGCTTCCTTACGATAGCGACCATAACGCAATTGTAATGGAAATCAATCATCAAAGGGATGATTTCTTCCTCATTCCAGCTCGACATGAAAACCATCGGTTGAATTTCAAAAAAACAGACTGGGGAACGTTTCAAAAGAAGTTTAATCGGGAGTACCAGAAGCAATGTCCTCGTTCTGATGATGGCAACGCTTGCTCAATGGTTTCTAATGACAGAAATCTAACTGACGATGAAATAGATCTCTATTTGTCGAAGTTAGAGAAGCTGTCGTTGGTAACGATTGTGAAAGTTGTTCCCAAGATTAAACATCGAAACAATATGAAAGGATATGAAATACCAACCATTGCAAGGTTGAAAAGATTGAAAAGCCTTCTTCTCACACGCGTCAACAATATTTATCGACGATTTTTGGACTACAACCATGGAACTTAATCCGTTCATACTTCAGGAGTGAGGTCAGCAATCAATGGGCGGAAAAACTGAGGGGTATTAGCCCACAGGACCCAGATAGCGTTTTCACGAAAGTGAATAGCTTATTCCAGAAGAAGTCTCAAGTGAAGGTATCGTATCTGGAAGTCGTTAGTGATGAGATAAATCTTCTCGATAGGGCTGGTATCGAAATTGATAGTGCGACTCCGGATAGAAATGGAAACAGGATTATATGTGATGGATTGCAGAAACTTGCCCTGATTGGAACACATTTTGAATTGGTTCATCTGCCAAACCCAGAGAGAAGGAATGAAATATTTTCGGAGGTCGTTGAAGCAAAAGTTTCCGACTTCAAATCAAGCCTGAACGGCCAATCAATTCTTCATTTCGATGAAATATTAACATCTGACCTCATACCGAGCTTGAATCTTATTGATTATTTTGTCAGCTATGAAGACTTTTTCATATTTCGCAGAATAAACAACCAAAAATCATGTGGTACTGATGGTATTCCAAATATAATTCTCCGACATTTGCCTGAGGTTGCTATTAGGAATTATTGCATATTGTTCAACAACATGTTGAACAATTCATATTTACCAAATGAATGGAAAAAGGCTAAGGTATTTCCGATCTTGAAGAAAGGAAAAGAATCTTCATGCCCTAAAAGCTATCGCCCAATCGGCTTGCTGCCTAACATCAGCAAGGTGTTTGAAGTGATACTCAATAGAGCATTAAACGCCCACATTGGGAAATATGAGTTGATGCCGAATTGCCAATTTGGTTTTCGTGCCAGGCATTCCACCATACATGCAATAACGAAAGTAACCTCAGACATCTGTTGGAAACTAAATGATTGACAATGCGTTGGAGCATGTCTCATTGATATGGAGAAAGCTTTCGATACGGTGTGGTTAGATGGACTAGTTTTCAAACTTCTTCAGGACAGGTTCCCCAGACACCCTGTCGCCATGATGTGTAATATGTTATACGGGAAATCATTTGTTGTAACTGATGGAAATCTGACAATAATGAGCGAATTCAAGGTCTTGAATGGTCTACAGCAGGGAACAGTTACTGCGCTCCTGCTTTTCTCAATATCCATTCGCAAGCTATTGAACAGCTTTGATTTTAATGTCTCGCCAACGCGATCATTGGTAGTGGCGGACCGAAAAGCTACAATAGTTCAGAACAACCTCCAAAAAATGTTTAATGATGTGCAACTCTACACCGACAATTGGCGAATGAAAATCAATGCGCAGAAGTGCGAAACAATTTTGTATCGGACAACGCTGCAGGGGGCCAGTCAAGACCTGAAACGTAATTGGAAGGATTTCCACATTATGGCTGGTGAGGGTAGTTCAGAACGGGTTCCACATAAACCCTGTGTTCGATACCTCGGTGTTCATCTCGATCAGTATCTGCACTATACTGAACATGTCAAAATTATGCTCAGTAAAGCACGAAAAGTAGTCATGGCTCTTCGGCGACTCTTTCATTCCAGATACATTGATCAAAAAGTCAAAGTTATTTGTTACAAGACCCTGGTTAGGCCAGTTTTGACATACGGATGCCAGATCTGGTACAACCAGAGTGCTAGTACAATGGAAAGATTAAGAGTTTTCGAAAGGAAATGTCTACGTGCATGTACTGGTTTGTACAGAAAGCCTGAGACGGATTGGAAGCACTATATATCGAAAAGAAAAATTTATCAAACGGCTCAAGTGACAAGAGTCGATATCTTCATATTGAAGCTTCTTTGGAATCATATCGCAAGATCTGTAACTGTGAGTGAAAACCCTTGGATTTCACAGCCGTTCCACCCTACAGACGGGTAGATTGTGACTTGCCTCACTACTGGCTTCGTTTCTCCAGAAGCATTCGTGTATTTGGTCATGAATCGATATGTTTTTGATTCTGATGGCGTCCCAATCATATATCACATACATAGACGGGCCACCGATAAGAAGATAAAATATCCTCC
Organism: Odontomyia ornata; assembly: GCA_963969285.1. Lineage (NCBI taxonomy): Eukaryota > Metazoa > Arthropoda > Insecta > Diptera > Stratiomyidae > Odontomyia > Odontomyia ornata. The sequence goes on from OZ017738.1 coordinate 375,940,682, forward strand.
GAATCTGAGTTCACGAGACCAACAATTCCAATGGAGATACTCATTTGCTAGATTCGTTTAGGCTGATCGAGCTGAGATGGAGCAATCTGGGTATTGGTGGCTGAATGACAATGTCTAAATTATTCGTGTTTATTTTCTGTTTTTGTGCTTATTCTCGTTACTTAGTTTTTTAAATTCATCTCATTATTGCTACATCTAGTGTTGTTGTTTATTTGTATTATAAATTAGGGATAGGTTTCAGTATAAGGTAATGTTTTTGCTTTTTTTTTGATTGAACTTATTTAGAATTAGGGTGTAACATATTAGGTATAGGATATAAGGTCATTGTTGTGTTAGTAATATAAGTAATTTTTGAATAATGCTGGTTGGTTTTTTCTCCTTTTTCCAATTGAATCAAAAAATATGTAATAATCTTAATTAATTTAAATTTGCTAGTGTATTTTTTTCATTAAATGTGTTTAGAGCCATTCGGGCCATTAAGTTTTTTATAGTTTTATTGTTTGGAATTTGCTTTATGTTCTTTTAAAAATTTATAACGATTGGTATTAAATAAAGCGCTTTTGACTTTGACTTTGACTTTATGCACTGTTTCGAATATTTTTAAATATTCTAGAATATAAACTGCATTGTATTCTTCCCATTGGCACCTTGGAATATTTCACAAAATTCTGTTCATGTATTTGCCTAGATAATTTGTAAATATTCCTTTGTATTGCCTATCTATAAAGTAGGTTAAAAACTATGAGCTGCACGTCTGAGAATGAGAGCTGTATCAGCACTGCACAATTCGAATATCATCAGGATTGAATGCAAGGAATAAATCTTGAAAAGATCTCTTTGGATAAAATTTTATTATAATAGAAAATTTTCTGCAGATTCAACTGCAAAACTTTAGTGAGCTAATTGAGGCTTTCATATTAATCAAAAAAAAAAAAATTTCCTGCTGTATGAATATCTTTTTTGGGAACTATTTGGTTTCTGTTCCTCTCTCTACCAGTCAACGTTGTGTCAATTTAATGGCAGAAGGCACTCATTTCAATAATTTTTTTTAACATTTCTGAATAAGCTTAATATTTCAAATCAACATGAATATCCCCACCAGTGACTAAATCAAAGGTGTGCTTTTCAAAAAAAATGAATACTCCTTTATTGAAATGAATACTCCTTTATTTTCAACCGATAATTTTGACATAGAAAAAAAACCAACTTCATTTGTTTCAAAGACACAAAAAAGAACACGTTTAACTAAATTGCAATTTAAGAATAAGAAGTTTTTCATATAATTATTACAAAAGAAAAGAGAAGATGAATAAACTAGTAGATTTACTTGATCATATTCAACAATTAATTTTATTATTAAATCACATGAAATTTTGTGGCTTTTATCTATTATAACTTGAAAAGAATTGTTATAAAAAAGTTAAATCAGAAAATAGATTAGAAGAATTTTCTGTATAAAATGGATTTCTTGGCTAATCACGTCTTTCCTTTCCAGTTAAAATCTTCCCTTCCAGCAGGAATATGTCGGCGAGCGGTGAGTATGCTGCTGAGGGGGTATGGTTCGAGTAATCCGCGAATGGCGGGTTTCACGTCGCGGTCGGTACGCGGTGCCATAGCTTGTGGTTGCGTGTTTTTTATTAGCGTAGATTTTTTCCGGTTTTGTCTTAGAGTAGTATATTTCGGCCACCACGTCGGTGATATTCTGGTGCACGTATTTTTTGTTTTGTTTTGATTCATTTCCCTCGGGATAGGAAGTTGCATTTTAGAGTAGTCGATGGAAATTGTTTAACGCGTTATTAAATCGGGCATGTGAACCGGTGGCTGAATTTTTGTAATTCGGATTCAGTCTACTTGCAAAAGACCTGCAACCGAACTCCTCTCCGAACTAGCTAGCTAGCCAGTAGCCATCTCGGAGTAGACTAAGAGTGTCCGGACTTGTTGACCTGATGGGTACAGTCCGTTGTCACGTTCCAAGATTTCACGTCTAAAACCGACGTTCGAGACGTGTACGAAGTAAGATCCTTACATGGTAACTGAAGCAAACAAAATATTAATCCACGATGATATAGAACCAAATGAGATCTTAGCTCATTGTGTCAAAAGAAATACTAAAGTATCACTACAGTAACTTACGGTTGAATCAAACAAAACATCAATTCATAATTGCATAGAATCAAACCAGACATTAACTTTTTAAGATAATATCAAGCGAAAAACATTAATGGATAATTATACTGATGAAGGATTGAGGCAAACCAATAATAAATCCATAATTGTATAGAATCAAACCAAACATTAACTTATTAATTTATAAATGTAGAAATTTACAATTACAATGTTGAATTGTAATAAATAACATATTAAGTAACGTCAAACAGAAGTAATTAAAACACGAAGTTAAACGATAGAATTACGTAAGCGTCTAGTAAATTACGCGCAAAACAGCAACAGAACAACGGTCAACAATAAGCAGCGAGAAGTACAGTGGACAACAGCAATGGCCGTAACAGCGCGATATATAAGTACAAATGATTTGCACAAAGGCGAATGTAGCCAGAATCAACAAACAACCAAATGAACCAAATGTAGGACCAACCAAAAGCGAACATAATCCATTGGATATACAATAGGTAATCCGGATCTTCGGAGTGGAGCACCGATTTATTGTACTCTCCAAGTACACTAAATCCTATTGTCAACTGCTGGAAGAAACGTTGCGAGCGAACAAATACCGCCTATGTATTTACGCTTCGACAATGAAGTGGTTGCGAGTATATATATATATATATATATATATATATATATATATATATATATATATATATATATATATATATATATATATATATATATATATACTCGTATATATATATATATATATATATATATATATATATATATATATATATATATATATATATATATATATATATATATATATATATATATTGTTAAAATCATAATTTGAATAAATTTATTCAACTCTGTCTTGACTTTTTCTGAGCTTGACCGCTCCCTATCAACTTCAACTCTCTACGTTCTGTGACTTTGACATGCAAGTGTTAATCACGCCTTAATACTGAAATAAAAGACTTTTCCTTGCAAAGTAGAAATATATTTTCAATTATTTCATCAGGTTATGGGCCCAGTAAAGCCCAACAAAGCCCAAAAATAGAATCAGTGCAAAAACTTTCAGTAGAATAAACATAACAGTGAAAAATAGTGTTTTCTCTGTTTTCTCGTGATAACTGGACGAAGAGTTCCTAAAAATGGCAGCAAATAATCAATTGGCATTAATTAAAAAGTTAACCGGTCGAAATAATTATGCAATCTACAGCATGAGGAGCTGTGGGACTGCATAGAACCCGCCACAGGTGTCAAAGTGGATACAAAACGAGATACAAGGACAAAAACTAAGATAATTCTACTAGTTGACCCAATAAATTATGTGCACATACAAGAGGCCAGCACTGCACAGCAAGTATGGGAAAAGTTATCGAAAGTATTCGATGACTCTGGGCTGACACGCCGTGTTGGACTGCTGCGTGATCTCTGTAATACCTCGCTTACTGCATGTCAAAACGTAGAGGAATATGGGAGCAAAATTATGTGCACTGCTCACAAGCTCAGAAACATTGGTTTCCGAGTAGACGACGAATGGCTGGGTACACTGCTGCTCTCCGGTCTACCAGAATCCTATCAACCAATGATAATTGCCATTGAAAGCTCAGGCATGAAGATAACCTCAGACTCTGTGAAATCAAAACTATTGCAAGACGTTAGACAAACAGAAAGTGACTCAACAGTGTTCTCAGTCACTAAGAAATTTAAAAACAATTATAAGAAGCAAACTAAGGGTCCGAGGTGCTACTCTTGTAACAAGTATGGCCATAAAAGCTCTGAATGCAAATCCAAGACGAAGGATATTCAACAAAAAACAAGCAGTTCTTCCTATGCTGCTGTGTTTGTGGCGACATCCAGCCAAGATGACGCCTGGTACGTGGATTCCGGTGCATCCTCACACATGACAAGACATAAGAATATGCTTGAAAATGTGACGGCTCCTGCCATACAGAAAATTAGAGTCGCAGACAACAAAGTACTACCCGTGCAATGCTCAGGAGAAGTGAGCTTAGATGTTTATGACGACGAAGGTCAAAACAATAAGGTGCTTTTTACAAAAGTATTATGTGTTCCCGAACTCGCAACAAATTTACTGTCCGTTAGCCAAATTATTTGCAGTGGTGGCCAAGTTAAGTTTGACAAAACCAGCTGTGTTATTATGAACAGAAAAAATGAGATAGTAGCAACAGCAAGTGTCATCAACAACATGTACCGGCTGAATATGCCAGGAGAAGGCTATGCATGCATGTCTGATGTCGAAGAACCAGACTTTTACCTGTGGCACCAACGAATGGGACACCTGAATTTTAATAGTCTACGGAAGATGACAGAAAACACTGACCATGTCGTTTTCTCAACAAAAGCACCTGCAATCACATGTGTAACATGTACAGAAGAGACTACCTTTCAAAAGTGAAGGCCCCAAGGCTTGAAATCTTCTTGAAACGGTTCACTCCGACGTATGTGGGCCAATGGAAACGCAGACTATGGGTGGTGCCCGATATTTTATAACATTTCTTGACGACTAGTCAAAGAAGGTGTTCGTGTACTTTCTCCGAAACAAGTCTGATGCTCTGAAGAAGTTCAAGAAATTCAGAAATGAAGTCGAAAACCAGCTGGGTGCTCGTATAAAAATCCTTCGGACAGATAACGGCTTGAAATACGTCAACAAGGAATTCTCAGATTATTTAAAAGGCGCTGGCATTGTACATCAAACGACCACACTGTATACACCTGAACAAAATGGGACAACATTGGATGCAAATGGGTATTCCGTATAAAGAAGAACCAACTGGTCTACGTTATAAGTCACGTCTATGTGCAAAAGGATATGCACAAACTATAGGTATTGATTACTAAGGAACTTTTGCTCCAACATTCAGGTATGATTCAATACGATTGTTACTACCTGTAGCTGTACAAAATAATCTCAAAATCATGCAACTAGACGTCAAGACAGCTTTCTTATATGGGGAACTTGAAGAGACCATATTTATGACTCCACCAGAAGGGTTGGACCATGGTGAAAATATGGTATGTAAACTGAACAAGTCACTATACGGGTTAAAACAAGCCCCTCGCTGCTGGAATGCCAAATTTGACTCTACACTGAAAAGATTTGGTTTTGTTAATAGTAAAGTCGATCAATGTGTGTACATTGGTCAAGTCTATAAGAAGAAATGCTACCTGTGTCTCTATGTTGATGATAGTCTCCTATTCTCAAGTGATGAATCAGCATTGAATGAATTTATAAGAGAACTGGAAAACATATTTGAGATTAAAATATTGGAAACTCCAAGTAATTTTGTGGGAATGCAAATAGAAATATTTAGTAACTGCATATTCATACATCAGACTAAATACATAAAACAAATATCAAACAGATTTGAAATGAATAATGCTAATCCTAATACTGTTCCAGTCGACCCTCACATGAAGCTACAGTGAGGAGATGGGGAGTACGAGAAGAACGTTCCATACAGAGAAGCTGTGGGCGCTCTTATGCATCTGGCTACAGTGAGTCGGCCCGACATAATGTTCGCAGTCAGTTTGGTGAGCAGGTTCCTCAATTGCTACAACCAGAGTCACTGGAACGCAGTCAAACGGATCTTTAAATATTTAAACGATCCTAAAAAGTATGGACTATGCTACTCACGTACACCAGAAGCTTCTGAAGTCATTTGCTACAGCGATTCTGACTATGCAAACGATCTGGACACACGTCGTTCCGTCACTGGCTATGTTTTCTTCAAGAACGGGGCAGCCGTGACTTGGTCGAGTCAAAGACAACAAACTGTAGCTCTGTCGACAACTGAAGCTGAATTCATGGTAGCTTGTGCCGCCACTAAAGAAGCAATGTGGATAAAACAATTACTAAGTGATATTGATGAATATAAACAGGACTCAATATGTCTTCATTTAGACAATCAAAGTGCCATCAGTGTTATTAAAAATATAAACTTTCACAAGAGGTGCAAACACATTGACATTAAATATCACTTCATTAAGGGAAAACATTTTTTAAAAATAATCGTATTAAAGTTTGTAAGCAGTGACTCTCAGTTTCCTGATATATTCACAAAAGGATTGTCAAAAGATAAATTTCATTTTATAAGGTCTAAACTTGGCATGTACTTGTATAACTCATTGTTATAAATAATCATTAATCTCTCTCTCTCTCTATCATGTATGTTATTATGTAATTAATGAAATAAGGCTTGAATTCAGGGAGAATGTTAAATTCATAATTTGAATTTCGCGCCTTTATTCAACTCTGTCTTGACTTTTTCTGAGCTTGACCGCTCCCCATCAACTTCAACTCTCTACGTTGTGTGACTTTGACATGCAAGTGTTAATCCCGCCTTAATACTGAAATCAAAGACTTTTCCTTGCAAAGTAGAAATATATTTTCAATCATTTCATCATATATATAAATATATATATATATATATATATATATATATATATATATATATATATATATATATATATATATATATTGTATATAGGTACTCAACAATGTATGGAATTTGGATTTATCTGATGCATAATTTTTCCAACCACAGTAACTACAGAGTTTCTTTAGTTTTGATTGACTGCTGTCATTGTTGTTTACTTCATTAAGCTTCGGTTTACTCCTCTGTTTATCTTGTTGTTTAATGAAATTCACCTCCTTGGACTGTTGACTAGCATACTTAGCTTCGAAAATGAATACGATTTTAGATGCGGCATCGAGTGCGAAGATCGCGTCTTCTTCATAAAATTTTTCGAAGATATTCACAGATTGTTATGAATTTGTCGAGTTCCTTTTTTCCGCACCATTGCTGAATATGCAATTTACGGAAAATGTTTTAACTCTCACAAACCATGATGTGACAGTTTCATGTTCCATTTTATTGGCACTGTAAAGTTTTTTTCTTTCGCGAAAAACAATCACGAGCGGCATCTAATGTTGCTCCAAAAGTTCCACTAATTGTTCATAGGTACATGGTAAAGCAGGACTGCAAATACTGCGAATAACTCCATATGCCTCCGCACCAATCATTTTCAATAATGTGGAAACTTTTGCTTCTGGTGTATTAAACCCAAGTTCAATGAGATGCATCTCTAACCACTCATTCCACAAATTAAAAGCTTTTATTCACCGAGGATTCCGGTATGTTTGATGCTGGCACCATCGCATTTAAGATTCGGCTCGTGTTTAACGTGTCGTTCGGCATTATTTTCACAAAAATATCGCACAAATCTTAAGTCGAATATTTGATATTTACCGAAAATCACTTTGAAAAGTTAATGCCAATCACTATTTATTAACAATTATTATCGACTTAACTTCGATTTTCTTGCAAACCTCGTCGCAAATTTGCAGTGTATTCAAAGGATAAGAAAAACACGTCTTGTCAAGTTAACTCATACTTTATTGAATACCCTAACTCATGGTGTTTTTTTTTTGTGTTAGGGATTTGAATGCCATTTATGCACAGAGTGTGGGACTCTCCTGCGCGACTGAACTACCCACTAAACATCTCTCCTGTCAATCTGGGGAGCTCATGGTATAAAGAATAACAAGGTATGCTCGCTCACGAAAAAAGCTTTTTATGTGACGTCACATTAATCGGAGCTTTCAGATAGAATGCATTTGTTAATGAATTTTATATGGATTTCAGGACTTGTTTGAAATAAAATCAGAGATTTCTCATAAACATCCATTTTCTTACTTGATTTTTTACCTTTGTAATTAATTTTATGTTCATATTGTTTTGTAAAATTATTTAACGAAACCCTAAAAAAATTATTTGTTCGGTCTGCAAGAAACGGTAGTCGTCAAATAATTGGGTTTCTATGCTAAAGTACGCCGTCGAATGGCAGGATATAGCTGGGAGTAGATGATTGTGGTCTATTCGTTTTTGTTTTTTTTTAAATTTCAGCGTTATATGTTATATTTTCGTTAAAAATAAACCTTGAAGTGGTCGAAAAGAAATGTTTGAAACTATGGTAAGAAATTCATGATGAAAAGGTATTTAAAATATACAATTCAATTTTTCTTCTCTATTCTCACGTAACTGAGATGCATATCAAATCTTCTTAACTCCTATCTCATAGTCGTCTAAAATCAACCCCTTCCTTGTAACAATCCACATATTTCTTACGCATTAACAATCTTTTCTTCCGCTTCATAAAATTTTAAACAAAACGGGTTTATTCACATCCATATACAGTTGATAAAAGCGGCTGTTGATGTTCTCTTCGCGGCTTCACTTCAGATCTGTGTTACATATACGCCTGTTTTGATTAAATCGTAGCGAAATGATTTCATAATTTTCCCTGGCATAAATTTGAATAATTTCAAGAGACCAAGTCAAGGCTCAAGTTGAGTCGATATCACATTTTTATTGTTTCATCATCGTTTTGACACTGCTTAGTCGTTTGGAAAATTGTTTTTGCATATTGAAGGGGATGAACGGAAAAACAGTTTCCAGGAAGACATAAGAAAGAAGTGAAATAGTCGAAATTTCAAATTGAATATGATTTTTCCACTGGAAAGTTTTTGTTTCACAGAAACTTTGACTTGAGCATTCCAGGAAAAGTTGTTTTATGCACTGTTCTACTGTATTGCATTGTAAGAAATCCAGACAATTACAGATTTCTTTGAATAATCAATACGATGAATTATCTGTTGAGTCTAGAGTACATTTCTTTATAAACTTAATTCAAATCTCCACGAGTTTTATCAAGATGGCTTCATGCATGGATCTTCAAAAATCATTTTGTTCTTGTGATTTTCTCCTAGAAAATTTTGTGTACTCGCATTTGGTATGCTAATAGAATATATACTCGTATTTACTTGTAGTTTAGGAGTCTCAGACAACTTCGAAGAATCTATGGATTGATTTGGTTAGGTACATATAAGACACTGTTCCAGACACAAGCCTCGAAACTGTAGCCATGCATGCAAATCAAACCTTATTATGTAAAACTAACTCGAAACTAAGGTTGCAATTATTATAGAATTTTTCTAAAACCATGAAAAATAGTTTATTCTTTTTCTGATAAAAAATAGTTCGAATTTACTACTTACTTCATTTATTTATTTTATGTACCTATCAGCAAATCACAGAATGAGGTGGGTTGAAGTATAAATAAATTTTTGGAACTAGTAGGTAGTACAGAATGTGGTTTAAATCTTAATCCTAGCGTGTAATACCAATAAATACTACATAGTTCGTATAGTCGTGTTAGGCGAGATTTAAATTTTTTAGGAGAAATGCATTAAAAAATGTTATTAGGATTTCGTCATCAGATGCTAACTCTAACTTCGATGGATTAGCATGATCTCAAGTAGATGTTAAGTAATGCTCATAACTTTTTTAATTAAGATTGTATTTAGTTTTGCATTTGTTAGTTATATTGAATGTAAATTTTTCGATAACTTGCGAGAGTCATATAGCATTTATTAGGCGACAGTTTATTAGTTGGGCTCACTAAGTAATTATAGCTCATGCACGAACTACGTGAAAAGAATTTGTGCCGACGCACTTAAAGGTTGCAGCATACTCGTCATCATTTTCTACTCTGACAGCCAGGTGGCATAATAGGTAGTTAGGTTGGCAGAATCTACAATGCCGCTTTCTCTATTTGGACATCTTGACGCGCAGACACATTTAGCGCTGTTAAGTTCGAAGTAAAATAAAGATGTTTATATTTTGTCAACGAGATTTTTATCATTTCAGTTGCCAGCACGCAAAGTGATGGCACCGACGTGAGATTTTAAAATGCTAAATGAGCTTTTCGATGCCGATGACGGTAATGTTGACTCAGCCTCCAATGGTACCAGTCCAGCAAATGTTGAAGTATAATTTTGGTCGAATTGCCAACTTTTTAGCACCATAAACTAGGACTATGGTTCACGTTGAAACACAGTTTCGTACCGGAAAAATCAACTCAAACACGGCACATTTTGAAAAGGTCCTGGCCAAATTGGACATGTAAATTCTATCGCATGTTGCTGATATAAAAGATCCGCCCGAGGCCAATAATTGTAATGCCCTAAAACAAAGGTTATAAGCTTTGTTTAGCGAAAAGGAGAGGAAAGGAAAAGACTCGCTAGGTGCTTTTTGAACTTGAAATGGAGGCTCTACATCCATCCCAGTTTTCGCACCACCTGTAGTGCTCCGCTAGGAAATCTATACCGGATAACTTGATTAAGTCATTATGGCTTCAGTTACTCCCTCCAGCCTACCCCCAGTATCTGCACCATCCTCGCCGTCAATGAACGCGATAACCTGGAAGAATTGGCGTCCACCGCTGATCATCCAGCCAGTATCGGAGTTGATCCTAAGAAGCATCGAAAAACTAAGAATAGAGGTTAACCACATCCAAGTGTAGTCTAAGGAAGGCAGCTCTTCCAGTTGCAGCTCATGTCGGACCTCGCTTCAGCAGCCTACCCCGCGTAAAAATTATACACAGATGAGTTATTTTCACCGCTGATTTAGTGCAATTGCAAGACAGTGTCAGCCACCATGCTCTTTTATTTACAAGAAATCGAGAAACGCATCGAACCGCTAGCCCAGGAGGTGACAGCTGGTAGCTCCTCGGGAAGTCACCCTCGTCGACACTGGAGCGGGTATCTCTGCCATTCCAGTTTCTCTACTGCATTTAGCTCAAGGTGTGTCTCCATATAAAATGTTTGCGGCAAATGGAAACATAAGTAATACAATGGGTGACAAAGTTCGCCTGGTTTCACGTGCCCAGCAACGCATGTTTTGTTGGCATTTTTGTGCCGCTAAAGTGTTGCGCCCCATTCTGGGCACCGATATCTTAGGACGTTTTGGTCATTTTGTCTACTTGAGCTACCGCAAGCTCTCAGACCCTCCAAGTCGGGTGGTTACATCAGGAAAGATCAGGCAGCATCAGCAGGTGTGCGTTTCAACCATCGTTGGAAGTTCACCGTACTCATGGTTGTTCAAGGAATTTTCGAGCTTTATCAATCTTGTAGTTTCCGGACACCCTCTGATACATCATACAATGGATTTCATAACGACTTTGAGCCTCCGGCGGTAGATGTCGACTGAACCAAAGCAAGCTACGCACAACATGGGAACAATTCCAGTTTCTGCTAGATTGAGGTTTTTGTCGGCCATCTAAGAGTCCCTGGGCAAGTCCCCTGCACCTCGTCCCAAAGAAAGATGGTACATGGCGTCCATGGGGGGACTATTGTTGCCTTAATACCGATATCCGATCGGACTCATCGAGGACGTACTCGTAAACTTGAATGGCATGCGTATGTTCTTGAAACTTGATATATTGCGCGCGAGTAATATACATACATCAATAATATATATACATCAATAAAAGAGCAATTGACTAATCAATCATCAGTTATTATAACGCTGGCCTAAGGTTATTGAATAAAATAAAGTTTTGTCGTAGATAAAAAGTATGTGCTTTTTTTTTTGCTAAGAAATGCGACGAAATATAACAGTCGCGTTCCACCAGATCCCCATAGCTGAGGAGGACGTTCCAAAAACGGCGCTCATGACTCCGTTTTGACTGTTTGAAGTTACTGCAATGACGTTTGGTCTTCGTTACGCGGCGCAGACTTTTTAGCACTTGATGGGCGAGGTGCTTTGGCGGCTTGATTTTGGGTATGCTTCCTCGACGATGGACTGATTGCATCGAAATCGAAGAAGAAGCATTTAAAGCATCTGAAAATTGTGTTTCAGTGTTTATAATGTTTTGGGACTATCATTAATGTATCTAAGTGCGTGTTTGGTACAAGCGACATAGAGTACCTCGGGTACGATATGAGTATGAAGGAAATATGTCCCCCCAGCGACTCGAGCAGATGCGATCCGGGATTTTAAAAGGCCCGTCACGATAAATGATTTCCGATGATTCTTGGGAAAGCTGAACTTATATCGGTGGTTTGTTCATGACATTTCTATGCTTCAAGCTCCCCTCAACAGTTTATGCAAAGGAAATAGGAAAAGAGACAGGATGATATTTGAGTGAACAACGATAACGAAGAAGCCATTCGTAAAGTCCAGAAACAGCATTGCGGAATGCATATTATTCATACACTTTCAGGCATATAAACCTCTCAGGCTGGCTATTGATGCATCTGACGTAGCCGTAGGCACCATCATGGAGCAAGGGCAAAATGGTTGATGGTTCCCGTTGGTGTTTTTTCAATGAAAGTTTTCTACATCCAAGTCTACGTATAGCGTATATGACCATGAATTGCTCGCTATACATGTGAGCGTTCATCATTGCCGGCACTTTCCGAAAGGCACTGCGTTCTTCGTCCTGACGATCACAAACCGCTCATGCACGCGTTCGCTCAATCAGCGAGAAAAGCCGCGCCGTGCCAAGTCAAGCATCACAATTACCTATCCGAATTCACGACAGACTTCCGTTTCACTTCTGGCGTAAGTAACGAAGTTGCAGACGCACTCTCTCGTGAATGTAAGATCGAGATACGGACACATATCAGCAAGGATGAACTCGTTTAAGAGCAAAGCCGCGATATGGAACTCTAACAGCTGCTCCAAAGCAACAACATCTCGCTGAAACTTATCCATCGTTCCTGTGGCTCACATCAGAAGTAAGTTTAAGACGAGTCTCTAGGCCAGCCGAGACCTTTTGTCTCAGTTTCATTGTTAAAGAAAATTTTCACAATTTTTTACCGAGTCACGCATCCCAGTGCTCATTCTACCTACAAATCCGTGTTAGCACTCAAAGGTTGCTCGTCATTAGAGAAATTTGGTACAGTCGGTCGTATTCAACACATTCATTTGCACATCGTTGAGTCGATCACCCCGTCGATGGTTTTTTGAAGTAACCAGAAGCTGTCCTCATCGCTAATAAGACAGATAAAACCGTGACAAGAGCGTTTTTTAATAACTGGATGTCCCATTTCGGTACACTTCACCTCGTCACAACAGATGATGTTACCCAGTTTGAACCATAACTATTCAAGTCTCTTGCCAATTTCTCTGGAAGTGTCAGAGTTAGAACGTCATCTTTCACAATTATGTGTAATGGCGGCGACCCTTCCAGGCTGAATATTCTCTAGCTTTTTGGGACTATCAAGCAGCTATAAAGAGGATGTCAATGCATCATATGCAGAGCTGCGATATGGAGCCGGGTTATCGGTTCTTGGTAAATCCATCAGCCCTGACACATGATTTTTTCATCAATCTCTAAGAGTACATGTCGAAAATTTGGCCAGTGCTGACGGTCCACCAAAGCGATCGAACGATCTTCGTTAACAAGAGACTCAGTAGCTGCGCAAATGTTTTCCTGCGTGTGGATAGAGTTCGTAGGCCCCTATCGCCATCTTAACTAGGACCATATCGTGCTTTCCAGTGGCTGCCGGAAGTGCTGTACGAAATTTATGCAAATGGGTCGGCTCTCAAGAAGCTTGAGCGGGATTCGCATCAGTCCACTAACCCATCAGATAACACTGGTACATGGAGAGCCATTCATCCACCAAAAAATTCCGCGGCATCCGGAGTGCCCATTGTAACTCCTGCGAAAGTGGATCATCCGAGCCCACCAGTGCTACAGCATTCTATCCCTAGCGTACCGCTCCCGTCATTTTAACAGCAGCTGATACCTGCGTGTTTCCCACCTGCGGGATGAACACATACCTACCAAGTAAAAAGCGAGTGCGTGGTGATATGCAAAGGATCAGTGTCATCTGGTTGACACTTGAGAAGGAGTACTGTGCCAACGCAGCTCAAGGTTGCAGCATATTCATCATTATTTTCTACTTTGACCACCAGGCGGCATCATAAGCAGTTAGATTGGAAGAATTTACAATCTCGCTTTCTCTATTTGGACATCTTGATGTGCTGGCGCATTTTGTCCTAGCTCCATTAGGTTGAAGTAAAAGAAAGATTATTACATTTTGTCATCGAGAGTTTTATCATTTCAAAAAATTCTTTGTAAAGATGGAATAAACTTTAGTTTGTCCATCGGCTGTTATGTTTTAGTAAGCCCAGCTAATTACCTGTCACCTGTGTGGAGCAGAAATTTGGGCGATGCTCCCAGGAAGGAGGCACACCAAAAAGGTTTGTCACAGGTACAGAGAGGAGGAGCACAGAGGATTGCATCTCCATATCCGACAGTCTTTGCTTCGGTTGTCCAAGTTATTGCAGGCGTAATACCTGTTAATGTCCTTGTTAGAGAGCGCCGCACTACTTACCTGCGTCAAAACGAGGACGTGAGGAAATGGTTGTCCGCGAGGCGAGGTGGAGCTCACTCAACGTTTAGCAGCAGTCTTGGGTGAATTGCAGCGAAGGTGGTCTGCGCTCCTCATCCCGGGTGTAAGACCGTAGCCAAATCGAAGACATTGTGAAACTCACTTCTACGAGTATCTGACCCAAGTTTTGAGCGGCCATGGGTCAGCCTAACCTGCACAAGATTGGTAAGTCACGGTCCCCTGATTGTCGGTTTTGCCTGGGAGAGGAAGACACCGCCTACCACACAATTTCTGCATGCAAAAAATGGAGCAGGTTGCAAAGGGACCTATACAGGGAGACGAGAGGTAATATATTCGCGGTAATGCTCGAATCGGCTCACAAATGGAACTAGGTGGCATATCATGCTCGGGTAGTCCCCAAAGATAAAAGAGATACAGAAACTGAGGCGTTGGGGCTGAGGAATCATTTGCCTGGCAATTCCTGTCCTCCTCTCCCCTCCCGCTAGAAGAGGGATCCCCCAGCTTGAAGGCGCCTCACAGTGTAACGAGGCCTGGTCCGATGTAATGTGTCAAACGGTTCCAGACTGGGTTCCCGGGTTGACAGTGGAGATGTTTAGTGGGTAGCCCAGTTGCTTTCTCGCAAGCATGGGAGTCCCACACTCTTTGCGTAAATGACATAAATCTCCCAAACAAAAACTTAAAAAAGAAATAACCTGACACATAACAAGCATTATATGACTCTCATTAGTGATCGAAAAATTTATATTGGATGTAACTAGCAAATGCAACAACTAAATGTAATTGACTTAAATAAAAATTTAAAAAAATTATGGGCATTACTTAACATCTAAATGAGATCATCTTTTTCTTCGTGGCATTATAGCCCCTCTCGAGCCTTCGCTTCCGGATCAGCGCTTCCTCGGTTTCTCCACTTGTCTCCGGCCTTCACTTCTCCCAACGAATACCAATTTGGGCATCAGTTATTCGTCCATACGATTCATGTGGCAGGCCCATTGCAGTTTCCTCAGTCGTACAATTATTGAGACCTCCGGCTCGTCAAAAATTTCATACAGCTCATGGTTGTATCAAATTCACCATTAGTCCCCGTTCAGCTTCACTCGGATTATTTGCCTCAGGACCCGTCACTCGAAGGCGTTCAATATATTTGCGGATGCTTGGTTTAGGGTCCATGTTACATACACAAAGCATAAGACACGTCTTATCACAGATTTGTATTCATGGAGCTTTGTTTTCCTGTGTCTGCAGCTGATCTTCAAGATCGTCAAAACTGAATACAATATTTTATTTTCAAGCTGCATTCTTAAGCATTAATCGTCTCCTTCATTACCGGTACTCGTTATTTTGGCATCGAAATATACAAATTTGCCCACATTTTCGATATTGTACAAGCCAAGTTAAAATATTTTTGGCATTTGAGATATTTTTCCTTGACTGCGTCATGAGCTTTGTTTTATTCTCATTGATTTTTAGCCCTACTAGTCTTGCTTTGCTGTCGAGTTTCAGGAAGAGTTCTACGGTAGGTGTTAACGACCTCGAAAAATGTTGATGTCATCCGCATAGGGTACCACTTGGCTTGTCTTGTATAGTAATGGACTATTTAAATTTGTTCAAAGCATTTTGTTGTGGTTTATAATGGGTAAGCACTTAAGAAAATAAATATCTTTAATAAGAGCGAAAAATATGGTCTCACTAAAAAGGCTGTGATTGAATTGAATAAGAATGTTATATTTTTATTAATAAATGATTGCCATAAAAAATAATGCAAAGGGAATATGTATTTTGTTCAATAAAACCTTATAAACCTAGTTTTTTGACAGCGTAGCCGGAGCGACGAAGATTAGCAATAAGCGTTGAAAAATAGAGTTAGTGTTCCAAGATTAATGGATTTTAATTCTTAAGGGTTCTTCTTGCAATCGGCTTTATAAGTCAGATCAGATTTTTCAAATATCTCATCTAAAGAAGTGCACCACTAATGCGTCGAATAAAAGGTCTTGACAATCACCATTCAAATAATGCCTCAGCACTGTTTAATCTGCGTCAAAGTGTGAGTATAGGTATAATGGAACATCGAAATCTTAATTTTCTCCAAATTTATTCAACAAGTGTTATACGTTTTTATTGTATTTGATACTGAAAGTATGGAAAATAAATTACATTCATGTCAAGAGGGTTTTGCTCTCAACTTACGATATGTAAACATCAAAAATGAATACACTCAAAAAACACTTTAATGACACTTACAGAAAATACATACTCGCTTTAAAAGAAAAACCATTGTTAGCCCATTTTAAACTGCCGCCATTCTATTGCAATTTTATAATATTAAAGATATTTTTTTTATTCATCTCATCTAAAAATTGTAGAACCCCGTTTTGTTTCAGTGGGATAAAATTCAAACGGCTATTACTTTCGTAGATACAATTTGATTTTGTTGAAACTAACAGAATATAAGGACCTTTTATTGGACTACTCAATGTTAGTGAATTTACTGGGAAAATTGTTGCATTTAGAAATTCTACTGTTATTATCAACAAAGTTGAGTGAATTTGAGTTTCTAAGGTATTTGATATTGTTGTACTCATAAGAACCTACTATGATGATTTGGTGAACTATGAAATGTACGCTTTCATCAAGAGTTGATAGTCTGCATATACTTTAAATGTTGAAAATCAGGAAAAATTACACAAATCTACTGAATTTTCTCATTTAAAACGGCCGCCAACTCGTTTGCGATTACTGATGTCATTCGTTCCTTTATCCCTAATGAGTTTGGTGAAAGTGCATATTTCCCCCCCATAAGCATGCATTGTTGTTGCTGTTATATAGAAAATTCAAACCACCATAACTTCGTCAAAAGCCATTCGATCCTTCTGGAATTTTAATGGTTAATTAGTCTTGTAAGTAGCCTTATATAGTATAAAGGGTGATCTAATAAGATATTTGATTTTCGAATGACTTTTTTGACATATCACGCGTGACTCCTGTCAAACTGTAATATCATTTTTATTCAGTATTGCTTGATAAATCAACATGGAAAGACTTACACTGCAACAACGTATCCAAATTGTTCAAGTACAGGGATATCCATTTCATGGTTGGCAAAGTATAACAGTGCCATTTGACATTTGTAAAATGAAATGTCACTCAAAACATGTTTTGATTAGTTGAAAGTTTGCCATTTAGAAATTTGGATCGTCTAACCGTCAAAGAACGCGTTCAAATTATTAAGTTTTATTATAAAAATGGTGATTCTGCTGTATCAACATTTAGAGGTTTACGAGCCGATTACGGTCGACATAATCGACCTACACAGCAAATGATTTCGGACTCAGTGAGAAAATTTGAAAAGACTTGATCGGTTATTGTTTTTGCAAGGCCTGTGCATCATCGCAACATTCGTTCCGCTGAAAATATCGCTGTTGTTGCTCAAAATGTGGAGGAAGACCCCAGTTTGTCGATTCGTTGACGTGCTCAACATTTGGGCTTGTCTTACGGCTCATTGTGGCGGATTTTGCATTTGGATTTGCATCTTCATCCGTACAAAATCCAACTTACTCAAGAACTTAAGCCTCAAGACCATACACAACGCAGAATGTATGCGAATTTGGTGCTTGAACAACAAGCCATTGATAACGATTTTTCGAACAAAATTTTCTTTAGTGATGAGGCTCATTTTTCGCTCAGTGGTTACGTAAATAAACAGAATTGCTGCATATGGGGCTCTCAAAATCCTCAAGTGATCGCAGAAAAGCCTTTGCATCTGGAAAAATTGACCGTTTGGAGTGCTTTATGGTCTGGTGGTGTTATTGGCCCGTATTTTTTTGAAAACG
Organism: Odontomyia ornata; assembly: GCA_963969285.1. Taxonomy (NCBI): domain Eukaryota; kingdom Metazoa; phylum Arthropoda; class Insecta; order Diptera; family Stratiomyidae; genus Odontomyia; species Odontomyia ornata. Next base: position 375,958,862 of record OZ017738.1, read on the forward strand.
ATCAAGCAAGAGCCATTCCAGTCAATTCTGACCGCTACGGACGAATGTTAACCGATTCTTTTTGGAGAGAAATTGAAGATTATGATCACGAAAACATGTAGTTCCAACAGGATGGAGCCACAAGCCACACAACACAGGCTAATCGAGCACTTTTGCAAGAGAAATTTCCAGCACGCGTAATTTCGAGCTTGAGTGATGTCAATTGGCCCGCAAGGTCCTGCGACCTAACACCTTTGGATTTCTTTTTATGGGGCTATGCAAAAGATCTTGTTTACGCGAACAATCCTCAAAATCTTGAGCAATTGAAAACCAATATTCGTGAAGTTATGGCCGAGATATTGCCGGAAATGAACCGAAAAGTCATTGAAAATTACCTCAAAAGGATTGAGGCCTGTAAGAGGTCCCGTGAAGGATATTTGAATGATGTTGTATTTCACTTGTATTGGCAAGGTTTAGTCTTTATATTTAATAATTTTGTCTCTATCTGAATATTTTATGTGTTTTCTTTAGCTTTACTTTCCCAAGCGTAAAATGGATAACCCTATACATTACAAAAATCAGCGTACTGTGAGAAATGTTTTTCATTCTCTTAGAGCAACTTATGGTGTGCATCGTTGACCTACTGACCCTGAGAACCTGATTTCTCGTTTTGGACCAGTAAATTTGGCCGCCTAGATTGTGTGATATCACATCTTTAGATTATTTTCTTTGAGGTTACACGAAGTATCCAGTCTTCAAGGATAAACCAGTTTCAATTAACACTTTGGAAGTCAACATTACTTGTGTCATTTGCGAGATACCGGTCGCTATGCTGGAATGCGTCGTGTAACATTGGACCCTCAGGATGGCCCATTTCCGGCGTAGTTACGGTCAGCATTTAAACGAGATAATCTTTACAAAGTTAACGTCATAGATTGTTCTTTCGACTTGCAATAATATTTTTACTATAGAATTTAACTTGATGCCTTCTATTTTGATTAAAAACCAAACTTCATAAATGAAATTTCACCGAATTCAAGGATACCCTTACGATTTTTGTTCAAGAAAACGTAAAATTGATAAATCATACTATTACTTATCGTACTCATTTTTCGGTCCACAGGTGTCCTATCGCGAGATAGGGGACACAATTTTTTCATATTATTCCGCTTCCCTTCCCTACTCCGTTATCGATAATGAATTTTTAACAACGGGTGGCTATGTTCGGTGACAAAAATTTTAGCCGGGCACAACCTTGCAAGGGGACTTCCTTTGAAATTATTTCGACTATGAAACTTTCATTAAACAGAAACTTTTTAGCTGCTCACAAAATTTGATGACTTCACTTTCTCTAGTTCCTGAGATAACTTGCTGTGATGCACTGACAGACGGACAGATAGGTACCGATATGATGAATGTTTGTTTCTACCCAACCCTAAAAAATAATCCATAGGTTCACTCATTGCAGTCTTTTTCAATGAGTTTAGCAGTTCCCGTGAAATTAAGACTTACACTTTCCTTACTTTGCCCGAATATATTCATTACGTTCTTAGCAATAGAGCCAACTTAAAATATCATATGCTGATTGCGATCAATAAGACTAACAGCAATACAATTTAAAATTGATAAGCATACAGGAACTACAACTTGAGCAAAATTAAAGTAGTTATGATTTACCCGCTATGGTATGCAAGGGTCAAAATCAATGTTTCAGATTTTAAAGGCTTTATAGAAATCCAATAAACATCTATAAGTATTTTGTGGCTCTCAATATAAACCACTTAAAGAGTTTCTTATACTTACATGCTCGTACTCTTGCACGTGATGGAAAGTTCAGTACAAGAATTCAAGAAGTTCGTGCCAAGTCCAACATTGCCGCTGCTGCAAAACAAAGTCACCATTGCAACATAGTAAAGCATCCAGGAGTTCAAGATACGATAGAAACAATTCAATAAGGGTGGGTTAAGATAAACTGACGAGGCAAGTCCATAGCGACAATTTACTACAATCGCTCGGCCAATTAATGTCAAAGTCGACTTCATTTCCTCTATGAAGGAGGCCACCGGCGGGTGGCAAATTAAAACAAACGGCCCTCGCGTACAGGGACATTTGTCAATTGTCAACCTTGGGATCCAAGAAGTCGAGAATATTGGCGAGAGAGTCGCAAGTAAGAGAATGTATTGAGTTGGCGAGTGTTCGTTTCAGTTCGCGTAAACATTGGATTAGCCTCCAGTCGCACACGGAAACCTACTTCAGCTCTGGCGATTGCACCCCATCACATCACTCCCATCCACACCGCAGGATACAAATACGTTGTAGTGGAGAAAAGTCCACAGCATAGCCAGCAATAGAATGCCTTGAATGGGAACTGATACTTATTTTCATTCCAGAATTTTTTCGGCTTTGTTTTTTCCTCTTTCCTTTGAGTACAACACCACTACCCCGCGGTACATATTTCGTCTAGAAGATCGGTGACAAGGATTCAGGATCCGCTTTATTGGCTTTGCTTCTGACCCTTTAATGCTCCACCCGTCGTGATGTAATTTAAAAGGGAGTAAGCATTTCTTGTAAGGTCTTCACTACTTCTTGGTATTATTCTTGCGTTGGTTTTGCTTGTTTTTCTTTTTGGTTCATGGAGGACGGTTTAAGCGAGTGATTGTGGGCCAACAAATTAAGAATATTTTGAAAAAATTGTAATTTAAGCCTTCTGAAAGAATTTAGACATGAAAATAGATTGAGGTTTTTTGAAGTATGATAAATAGTGTTTTAAGAGCATTTGGGACTATAAAAGCGATAATGAAAAATGTCACATTAAGCTTCTATTTATAGAGACCTTTTACAGGAAGTAAAGGCTTAATTTTTGTTTTGACAGCTCGCAAATAGCTTCAAGAAACCCAAATATTAGGTAGAACAAAGGATTGCTACGTATTTATGAGGGAGCCAAAAATTTGTTTCTCACAAGTTAGCAGAAGATGTTTTGATATAATTAGAGCAGCATTTTGATGAAAGAGTAGAATACCGGAACTAATTCAATTCTGAACTCCACAAATCATTATCAGCCCATATTTTATGTTGTGATGATTTGCTTTTATCTTTGGACAGATTATTTTTCCATGGTAAGTCGACCGAGGGAACACTTCTATGGAGGAAAATAAGCCAGCGGGGCTTTGTGGAAGTAATTCGGTTTAACATCAATGATTTCATCGATGCAAACAGATAAACAAGTTGGGTAGACAGATCTATGCTCATGTCAGAAGGGTTTTGTACTCAACTTACAAAATGCAGTAACCAGCAACAAATAAAATCAAGAAACATGTCAAAGACGATTTTATTGGAGAAAATGTGAAATTCGAGGATCATACTATTATTAACAAAGTTGAACGAATTTTGACTTCTGAGGTATTTGTTATAGTTATACCCATAAATACCTCCCTTGATAAATTTTTCAGATTTTTGAATTCACGGGTGTCCATTTGCGAGGGAGGAAACACATTTTTCATGTATTCCTCCCCCCCCCCCCCTGTGCCCCCACTGAAGCAAAAACTGTCAGTTTAAGAACTGTTTTGAAAAGCTCTCGTAGAGAACTTTCAGTTGATACTCATATCGGCTACCTTTCATGAAATTTTTTTTCAGGGGCCACTTCTCTGTACTCTAATCATCGATTCATGGCCTATTTTTTCGAATCCCAGAATGGTTACAAAGCCCTTTTGCTAGGAGCTCTCTCTTGCCTCTTCGACCTGTTTCAATTATATGTACTCATCTTCATGATACCTATCATTCCTGCAATTTCCATGCAAATCCTCGCAAAGCTGTAGTGTCTAAGTCGGTTAAAAGCCCATATGGCTCCATAGCCATATGTTTCCATAGTAATACAGGGCATATTGTTCCATAGTAAAACAGGAAAATTCAAATCGCTATAACTTCGTCAAATACTATTCGATCTTTATGAAACTTTCAGAAAAGATCAATCCTATATATAGTCATCAGTTTTCATTATATTAGGGTACCGCTCAGATTTTATTCAAGAAAACATAAAATCGATAAATCATACTATTACTAACAAAGTTGAGTGAATTTTGACTTCTCATGTATTTGTTGTTGCTGTACTCGTTAAGGCCTACATCCATGATTTTTTCAGATTTTTCGGATCGAAGGTGTCCAATCGCGAGGTGGGGGGGGGGGGGTACGCGAAAAGTTCGTACATTTCCCCTTCCCCTGCCCCCCTCGGTACTCAGAAGGAAATTTTAAGACTTGTTTTGAAAAGATCTCATTGAGACCTTTCCAATGACACGCTACTCGACTACCAATGGTGAAATTTTTTTTTTGAGAGGTCACTTCCCTATATGGGGGGACCCCCCTTAAACCCCTTTGAAAAATTTTTTCACCCTTGAATTTTCAAGAAGTCACCACTTCTGACCTTTTCACAAAGTTTCATGGCTGTATCCTCTATAGTTTCGGAGAAAAAGTGCTGTGACATACAGACGGACGGATGGACGGACGGACGGACAGACGGACACAGGTCGTGATTGCAATAGCGTTTTGTATTTTAGTACAAAACCCTAAAAAAGAAATGTCGGCCCATAACCTGAAGAATTTTCGAATGAAATGCATATGAAAATACGTGGGAAAACAGAATACAATATAGTATATTTCATCTGCTCAATACAACAGTCAAAGATGGGCTATGCTTAGAACTAATGAGATAAAGAGAAAGACAGCATGAATATATACATACATATGTTTATTTTCAAGAGTGCATCTCTTTCGCAGCAAGTTTGACGTCTACCAAGGTTTGGTTTATACTTTCGCGATACGTTATAAATTAAACGATTTCAAATTCAATATTTTTTCTCGTTTCTTAACACCTCCGCTAAATCGTTTATTTGACTAAATTAAACTAACTTCATTGCTTCCAGCAATTCGGACAATTTCAGTAATTGGTTTGGTCATAAAATCGGAAAGCATCTGCGCTGTGTTGATGTATTCAAATTTGATGCTCTTCGATGTAACTTGTTTTCGCAGAAAATGATGACGAATATGGACATGTTTTTTGCGTGGATGATGGGCAGTGGTTTTTGCAAGGTCATTGCAGTATATCGTGCACGTAATTTTCTCACCGAACAACTCGGTGTCAATGCTCCTTAGCCAAAGTACTTCTTGTGTTGTCGATGACATCGCCATGAATTCGTCTCCATTGTAGAAAATGCGACTGTTATTTTCTTGTTTGAATTTCAGGAAATCGTGCTGCCTTGAAATTAAAAACAAATAATTAGTGACTGAACGTCTGAGCTCTCCCGTCTCCCTGTAGAGGTCTTGTCCCAAATATGTGGTAGGCATCGTATTCCTCTCCTGGGGAAAACCGACGATCGGAGGACCATGACTTACCGTATCTTGTGCAGGTAAGGCTGGAAACATCCATGCCTGCTGTAGCAATGGAGGAGTCATACAAGTAAACTGCTCGAAAACCTTCCTATCTCCTACCTAAAATTGTAGTGGCAGTAGCACAGTGCAATTATCGATTTTTGTGAGTGCTTTAGTTCGCTGAGTTAATTTTCACGGGATATTGCTTGAAATTCTACAATTTTAACCGAAAGAAAAGAGGCAGGAGAGTATATTGAGAAATCAGAACCAAAAGAGGAGAATTTCACTTTGGCATAAGACTTTTTGGGTAAAGTTTATATGTACTATGGTCTGACTAACTACTATTAAAATCATCGTCGATAAGTAAAATCCAGAGATGATGATCAATTGTTGGGACGTCTCTCAAAGACTCCATCAACTGGTTGTATACCATTTGCTTATACTGAAAAGGGGAGCCAATTGCTCCATGCGGTGAGATTGCAAATTCACTTTGCAATGATACCCTAAAAATCATCAGACCTCCTGAGGGCGAGGTTGGTTTGCTGAACACAGGAATTGCATGGCCTTCTGATAAGCAAGTGAAGTTCCGGAATCCTCCAGGAAATTTAACACAAGCCTTGAAAGTCTTCGCTCAACCAAAGGCATGGGAAAAACCTCTTTGGCAATTAAATCTAAGTAATCCAGATAACAATGGTTTTCAGAATGAAGATCTCATCGTTTGGATGCGTACAGCAGCGCTACCCAGTTTCCGGAAATTGTATCGCCGCATAGATCACTCTAGAAAGCGATTCGAGGAAGGTCTTTATAAAGGATATTATACGTTGAAAGTCAACTATACGTATTCCGTATCTGAATTTGATGGACGTAAAAAGATGATATTATCAACATCTCTGTTGGTCAGGTAAAGTCCATTCTTGGGTATTGCCTACATTGTGTTCGGAAGCATCTGCCTTCCCCTAGGCATTGTTCTACTCGTCATACATAGCAAATGGAGTAAAAGCACGGGCATGATGAATTTCAACCCAGGAACTGCCTATTCATAAAATATTTCAAATCCACCTAAGATCAAGTAACGGGCGTTAATTAATTAAACCCAGTGCAATGAAAAAACAAGTTGAGTAAGCAGGAGAGTGCTCCTACCAGAAGGTTTTTGTAAACATCCTAGGGTTAGAAGCAAGTTTTCTAATGGCGTGAATCGATAACTTGAATTATTCATCCAATACTTAGATATGAAATCGTTCAAATTTATACAAAAGATGCACAGTTTCTTTCATAAGCACAGTGCAGCCGCCATTTTAATCTAGCTTAAATGATTTTTCTGAATGCTCGGCCGATTGAACATGTTCAAGTTAAACACTATTCCTTAAATTTTCATGAAAATTGAAAGAAAATAAAGGTACCTAAGTCAATTTTAAATATATATAGGGTTTTCCAATAAGAGGTGTTATTTTGAATAGATCTTCTGATTTAACACCTTGCGACTTCTTCCTTTGGAGCCACGTGATAGGGAAGGCCTATGCCAATAGCCCAGCGTTAATTCAAGATCTCAAAGATAAAATTCGTGAGGCTATCGAGGACATAAGGCAACCACTTTGCGATTTGGTTATGGAAAATTTCATGAAGAGGTTATGGTCCTGTAAGCGTGTCGTAGTAGTTATGCCCAATGTTAGTTGTTGCTATTAACGGCATATCTTCTTCTTTATAATGATTTAAACATCCGATCATTTATTTTAAAAATGGCATTTTTCTTTTAATATCAAAATAACACCTCTTATTGGAAAACCCTATATGAACCATAAACACGTGTTATCGTTGTTGTAATTCCATATAATTGAAATGGCTTTAACTCACTTGATTATGATTCGATCTCAATTAAATTTTGTGAACATATATATCTTATGTTATTCTATATAATTGCAAAATTTCAAGAAGTTTACAGGTACCGTTTTGATTTTATGGGCAAAAATGTAAAATCTACAAATCATACTATTATTAACAAAGTTGAGCGAATTTCAATTTCTAAGGTATTTGTTGCCCTTGTACTCATAAAGGTCCACATTCGTTATAATTTTCAGATTTTTCGGCTGAAAGGTGTCCAATCGCGAGGGGGGGGGACACAAATTTTGGGTACATTTTGCCTACCCGTGGACCCCCTAATTCATGAAATGATTTTTTTATTTCAGATTCTAAAAGTTTAAGTAATAAAAACACTTTTTAGTTAACTTTCACTTTTTATATTTTATTTCAAACACTACAACTGTTTCGACACACCGTGTCTTCCTCAGGTGTTAATATTAACACCTGAGGAAGACACGGTGTGTCGAAACAGTTGTAGTGTTTGAAATAAAATATAAAAAGTGAAAGTTAACTAAAAAGTGTTTTTATTACTTAAACGATGAACTTTCACCAAGTAACGGCCTCATCCATTGAAGATTCTAAAAGTTCTAATCAGGACCTTTCATTTGATACCCCACTCGACTACCTTTGATTAAAAAAAATTTTTAAGGGCCGATTCGTTATTAGGGGGGACCCCCCCTAAACATTTTTTAAATTTTTGTCAAGACCTTAACTTTTGAGAGACCATCACTTCTGACCTTTTCACAAAGTTTGAGCATTCTAGCTTCTATAGTTTCTGAGGAAATTAGCTGTGACGCACGGACAGACGGACGGACGGGCAGACAGATCGCGAAACTAGTAGGTCTTTGTAAAAAATTTTTTTACAAAGACCTAACAAGAAAAATGCTTAAAGCAAATTTCAATGTTAGCTTCCACATAAACTAAATCTCGCGGCCACACCCCGAAAAAGAGTAGTTTGAAATTTAAGAAAAGGAAATCAAATGGTTACAATAATAATAATCTCGTACAACCTAATGGTCAAATGGCTGGTTCAATCATAACAATGAACCCAAACAATAAATCAGACAAGCAAAACAAATTGAATCCAAGCGCACAATTTAATAATACAGGTCTGTATAATAAGTAACCGGACTGAGCATGCCCCGCGCCCTCAAAGCGTCTGCTAACCGGTATCTGGTGCTGTAGTGGTGGTGGGGGTCTAGGTAAAGGGAACCGGGCTGCAGCAGTTGCCTCCAACGCTTAGAGAGATAGCATCGAGCGAGAGCGGAGTGCGTGTTCAGTTACGTCGTCGGAGTGAAAATGAAGCGTACGATCTAGCAACGTGTTAGCATCAAATTTTGCGTCAAACTCAAGAAAACGGCCACAGAAACTCTTCAAATGATTCAAGAGGCTTACGGTGAGGATGCTCTGTCCAATACTCAAGTGTTTGAGTGGCACAGAAATTTCCGGGAGGGCCGCGATGACGTCCATGACAAACAGCGCGTCGGTCGTCCATCAACAAGTGACACGGACACAAATGTGCAAAAAGTGCGTGAAGTGTTGAACAGTGATCGTTGTCTGAGCATTCGGGCTATCGCAGATGAGGTTGGAATTGATAAGATGACCGTTCAAATCATTATTAAGAACGATCTGGGCATGAGGAAGATTTGCGCGAAGCTGGTACCCAAACACCTGACTGATGAGCAAAAGGAGCGTCGTGTTGCTGTCGCTCTTACAGTCTGGATATGGCACCAGCGGACTTCTTTCTGTGCCCCAAGATCAAGAGACACCTTAAGGGGACGCGGTTCGGGACTCTGGAAAACGTTCAACGTGTTACGACGAGGGCTCCAGGGAGCGTTCGGGGATCGGAAAATCCGGTATCAGCATTTTATCGACTCCGATGGAGACTACTTTGAAGATTTCTAAAGAAAAATTGTACATATTTTGCAATAAAAATGTCCTGAGGTCAGTCCGGTTACTTATTATTCAGACCATGTAGACAATCTACAAACGCGCGAGGATCACAGAAAAGTGATCAAACCACTCAAACCACAACAGATCTGCGAAATACTTTGAATGCAAAAAAAGATGCAAAAGCAGATCCGACTACAACACATATTGCTTCACGTGCAATATTATCGCAAAATATGAAAAAATTGATGCTGGAAAAATTGAATTTGCAGGCACGATTGCAGCGATCTCAAAGTGGTGGAAACGCAAATCCAATTCAAAACTTGCCTGTAGTCTCACAGCAACCGATTATTACCAAACAGCCATCGTCACCTGCTTCCCCCACAATATGGCAAGGCTTGTGGGTGAAGGTGACTTCCATGTTCGAGTCTTCGCATGGTTGAAGGTCAAATCGAAAATTGAGAAGGGAGTCGGCCAGCCAGATCTTCAACAAAAAGCTCGTTTCGGCCGTGCGCGGGACCTGCCTAAAAATGAGGAATTGAATTTTCTCAGAAGTGCAAGCAGAAAATGTTGTGGATGCTTCTCACATAGAAACGATTGGAGTTAAGCAATTTGATTGGTAACGGAAAAGTGCAATTGAAGAAAAGAAGCGCTGATGGTTGTATAGGACTAAGGCGAGAGAGCTCGATCAAGCCCAAGATTGAAAGGAGCGGATCGACGGCTCTATCGTCGAGTTTGCATGAATCTTCACACAGTTCACAACATGGAACTCATGTGATTTTTGAAAATGAGGAAAGTCTGGTTGGAATCGGGACAGCGATCACACGAGGATGCGCTGGAAAAATAAACTTTGCAAAGAACTTAGAGTGCATTGAAAGAAGTCGCAAATGTCGTGCTCTCGAGTGAAGTGTGAATAGTAATGACAAAAATATATCAAGAGTGAGATGAGATCGATCACCAATGTAAATGTTCGTTGCCAGATGTTATTTTAATATGTTAAAAGTAAAATTTGCGTCAAGTGATGTAAGTGACGTGAAAATCGTGTGCATTGATGAAATATGTGATGGAAATAAGCACTCATAAGACTTGCGTGCTCGTAGCGCTAAACTAACGGTACTTCCTCAAATTTGAAATTGTTTCAAGATCGCAGATAACGACGCTGCTGGTTTATTCATTTTCTTGTTAATGACCAGCTTGAAAACGGAGAATCAGGACAGTGATTATCCAAGGGACATTAACGATCTGAAAAAGTCTGCAGTAATGGACAATGGAAAGTTGCGTTTCTTAAAATTTGTAGAAGCTGCTATGATTGGTCAGGAAGAAAAAAGACTATGCGCATTTATTGAATGAGTATTCCGCTGCACAAGTGCTACCATCGCGGCAGTTTGACCAACATCAGATGGATGCGAATGTATGATTTGCAATAAATTGACTTAGCTTATTTATTAAGTTCAAGTGAAATTTTACCGGTTTTCGTGCGGTCTTAGCACATTACGAAGCTCAATCTAATATAAATGAAGAAGAATGAAGTTATAGAAAACGTAATTTTGTTAAAAGTAATAAATATAGGCACGTTCGTCTTTAATTGAAATATATTAGTTTCATAAAGGCTGATTTGAAAGCTTTCGGTGCTTCTTTACATGTTATGGGCCAGGAGCAATACGATGAATTCACACCAACCTCAGAAAAATTAAATGTGAAATATTTATGCGACAAGAAATTTTCCGGTAAATTTTGAATATCGTAAGGTTAAAAATATTCCGCCTTTAGTAGAACTTTCAAAATAAAAAAATGAAAGAAAGTATATGCCCTTTAATTCTACTATTTATTTTAAATTTCGTATACAATTGTTTCGTTCTCTACTTGAGAACTTCCTCAGTACTACTATTCCCTAAACTATAATTATCCTAATATTTATACTAAACTCATTAACGTATTAATATGAATCTCTAATTACACCTAATCCCTCAAAGTGAGGGATTAGGTGTAATTAGAGATTCATATTAATACGTTAATGAGTTTAGTATAAATATTAGGATAATTATAGTTTAGGGAATAGTAGTACTGAGGAAGTTCTCAAGTAGAGAACGAAACAATTGTATACGAAATTTAAAATAAATAGTAGAATTAAAGGGCATATACTTTCTTTCATTTTTTTATATCGTAAGGTGTCTGTTCGCCCGATCGTATAAATCGTCGAAAATCGTAATATTTTAAATCCATAATCAATGATTTCGTTTCAAATAAAAAAACAAAAAATTAAACTAAAAAAAAAATAAATAAATGAAAGGAAAAAATCTTAATTTAAAATTCGGAAGGAAAATTTGTCTTCATCTAGGCAAGTCTTACCACATCACCAGCGGGCACCCGGCGTGGATGTGGGTAAGTACCCTTTTATTTGCTGATTATTTAAATTTTTTATTATGAAATGTTTATTAATTAATTTCTTTATTATAAGATGCTTATTAATTAATTAAGTTAATTTTTTTTGCTTATGAAATGTTTATTAATTAGTTTTTTTTCTTATAAAATTCCTATTGATTAATTTTTTTCTTATAAATTGCTTATTAATTAAATCTTTTCCTATAAAATGCTTATATATTTTAATATTTTTTTTTTTAATTTTGAAACCTTTGTTGTTCCAACGTGTTTGAAAAGAAAAAATAAGGTTTTAAAGAAGAGTGGTGCACAAATGATGCGCAAAACTGTGAATTCTGTTAGTAGTTTTGCATTCCATGGTCAGAAAATGAAAAAAAGTAATGTTTGCCTAAAGAATTACCCTGAGTCTTTCCATTCAGTCATTCTGACCGGTTATGGGACCCACCACGATGGAAGGCTAGCCATCGGGCGCGCTCCACCGTTTTGCTGTATCCAGGGGCTCTTGCCGGGTAGAGTGGCCTTCCGCTCGCGTGCCTTTTTATGGTATAGGGTTATGTGATTCGATCAAATAATACTATATCATAAATCGGTCACGTGTATATTTCTCTTTTGATGGGAAGGTTCATATAAATTATATTTGTATGAGTTTTCCACTCAAAAATGAAATATATGGCCACGTCTACGTTTGGATCTTGATCCGGTTGGGAGGGTACGAGTGGGCACCACATCCATCCGGATGCCCCACTCTTATTTGGTAACGACCAAGTCTCTGCAAGTCCGTCCGTTTTTGCGCGGCACAATTTGTTTTTCAAAGATCTTAGCAACCCTTAGCTAGTTACCTTCATTTTTCGACTTCGGTCGACTGTTTCTGTGACCCGAGAATTCGTGAATGCGAAATTCTTTTGCAGTTGGTCCTTGTGCTGGAGGAATGAACCTGCCCCACAAAACCTTAATGCAAGCCTGCCAGCGCATTCACGCGTCCTCAGACAAGGCCAATCTCGGCGAATCCTAGCATCCTCTTTTGCCGAGGCAGCAAACCATCTCTGCAGGCCTTTACGGACATTCATATATTTATACCTCTCACTACACCGCCCAAAAACTGGGTCAGATATAAGTCAGTTTCACCATACCTTCAATTTAGCTACGTTCTTACATCCGGAGTGAGGCGCGCAGTCAACCTTCCCTTCGTGCGATTTACCCAAGATTGCTGCCAATCGTTGAGTGAGCGCTGTCTCTCCTCGCAGGCAACTGTCTCCCTTGCGTCCTTGTTTTGAGGCAGGTACATAGCATGGCGCTCTCTTATAAGGAGGCCCACAGGTATGATGCCTGCAATAGCTCTCACGACCGAATCAGAGACTCTCAGATATGAAGATGCAATCCTCAGTGCTCTTTTTTTCTGTACCTGTGCCAAGCGTTTTCGGTATACCACCTTACTGAGAGTTTCATCCCAAATTTCTGCTTCTGCAGTAGCACTGACTCTGTAACACTTATCAAGGGGCATTTTATTGACCGGTTGGGTCCCCCTGCGTATGCCATAAGTCGACTCAGAGCCGATACTCCCCAAGCAGCCTTCTCAGCCGTCACCCTGATTTGCTCAGAGGAACACATATTCAAGTCGATCAGTAACCCCAGGTACTTTTGCACAGGCTTCAATTCGATTCATACTGATCATCCTTACTCTAGGAATTCTCTTTTTCGTCAAGGTGACCACTTCCGCTTTCTCCAGTGCTAAACTGAATCCACGAGTACTCATCCAGTCTCTCACTCGGCGCATTAGCATACCTAGCCTAAGTTGCGCTTGTTGAATGGGGCGTCTAGCGATCAAACCCGTGACATCATCTGCATAGCCGATCAAGCGTGACTCATCTGGCATCTTCACTCTCAGTAGCCCGTCGTAAGATATGTTCCACAGGTCTGGACCAAGGGTAGATCCCTGGGCAACACACGATGTAACTTCCATCCTTTGCTGGCCCTGTCTTGTATTAAAAGCCGGCTTTGGTCCTTCAGATAGTCCCTCAAAAGCCGCATTAGATAATTTGAAACTAGAAAATGGGGTTTCAGTGTACCAGAACATCCATCCATCTACCGGAATTAAAGACATCTCTAACTTCGAGTGTCACCAACAGGACGATCCGTCGCTTGATGCGGCTATATGTTCTTGCCTTTTGGACCACGTTCACCATCTTTGCAGTTGCGTCAATGGTGAAGCGTCCTGCTCTAACCCCGTATTTTCGAGGAGATAGTTCCCCAGTAGCACAAATTACGTCAGTGAGTGATGCGTTTCTCTAGCACTTTTCCAGCAGTATCTAGCATGCATAACGGGCAGTATGCAGACGGTAATATGGGATTTTCCTTTTCCTTGCTTATCGGCAGGAGTCTTGCTACCTTCCATCGTACTGGAAAAACTCCATCCCGTAGGCAAGCGTTGAATGTTCTAAGCAGCAAATCATGACAATTGTGATAGACATGCCACAATACCTCAGCTGGAACACCATCTGGGTCTGGAGCCTTCCTCGCTTTCAGTGAAAGGACTGCCTCTTCCAGTTTTGGTTGTATGGACAGTGGACACTCGATTGCGGTTTCACCGTAGTTAGCGTAAATATGGACAGGATGGACGGGAAAGAGTGCCTGCACTATCTCGACTATCTTTTCCACATCATGTATGCAAGGCTTTCGTAGGGCGCTTAACTAGCTTGTAGCCAATGCTTCGAGGATTCTTGTTCACATTTGTCACTAGACGTTGCCAGCAGTGAGCCTTGCTGTTGTCAATCAATTCACGAAGGCGCTTACTGGCCGACTTATATTCTGCTATCTAGTTGCATGCTTTGTCACGGTTTCGCCCCCGTTGAGCTTCTCGCTGAAGTTTGTGACACTCCCTTTGCTTTTCAGCGATTTTAGTCGACCACCAGTATATTGCCGGATTGCCATGCCGGGGTTTCGACGAGGCATAGAAGCGTTACCAGCAGTCATAGTGATGCTCAAAGTTGATCTGACCACGTCCTGAGCTACTAGTTCTTCTGTCCCCTGCGAATCTCTCGGCAGCGGAGCACCTCGACGAAACTCTCGATGTCCATCCTTCTGATGTTCCACCTAATTGTAGAAGGTCGGGAGGTAACATCACTGATCTCAAGCAGATGCACTGATGATCACTGGCTGAGTAGTTCTCCAATACTCTCCAATTATGTATCCTCCTTATTAGGACTCCGAGACAAATGTCTCGTCCGGTATCGGCGGAAATTTGGCATATTTCCGGTGTTTGGTACGACAAGTGCCGTCGTGGCCACCATTTCTAGGGTTTATTTTCCCTGAGAATTCATTAGCGGCACACCCCATTCGATTGCTTTAGCGTTGAAGTCTCCCCTAATGATATCGATTCGTTCGACGTTATGTACACAAATAAAGGTGGTCCCTGAGCATCGAAACCATACAAAATCCACCTGGAAATCACTGTTCCGAGCCCAGATAGCGGCAGTACCAGTTTCATCAGGATACCATGATGCAGAGCTTTTATCATGGTGTTGCACACTCAGCACCAAAAAGTTGGCTTTCATGTCCCTCGCAAACTGCTCAAGCAGATTTTGGGTGGTTTGTGATAACCTCGCTCTTGGTGCCCTACCCCACTGACGCTGACCAGCCGATCCATATACCCTACGCCTCTGACGTCGACAGGTGGTGAGCGACTTTAAAACTTGAATCACTGCCACTGAGCCGCGACTTGACGTTTGTCGGGTACAACTTGTGGGAAAGCAAGAGGGGCGCACCATACTGTGCATATTCTCGATGTGGGCATCAAAGTGTGAATTTAAAGTGGAGCTTCTATTGTATTATTGCTCCACAAAACAAAATAAATCGTTCAGTGAAAAGCGTATAAACTTAATCATTGATATAAACTGTTTTCGAGTTCGATCTTGCAACGCTTTTTGTCAGGTATAGTTTATTTATGGTGCCACGAGAATCTGCGTGTATCTAACCTCAACTTGATTTCTTCGTTTAGGTGGATTAGGGAGCGAGAGCCCCAGTGCAAATTTTGGTGCAGTGTGAGAAGTCGAAAAGGCTGAGAATTTTGGAAGTGGTCGATCGCGTCCCCATTAAATTCCATTTGGCTTGTGACCGCGGGTATTCAGCGAAAAGTAGTTTTGTTGGTCTTTTGCTGCAAAGTGCTTTAATGATTCATATACAGAAAAGTTTGGCAGAGGTCGTACATTTCGAGGAAGGCTCCAATTGGGGTACGTATCATCCATTATAATTATATCTTGACAAGGGTTCTAAAGAAATCCTTCATGCAACATGCAACAGCTCTATTTTTAGGGTTTTGTACTTAAATACAAAACCCTATTGCAATCACGACCTGTGTCCGTCTGTCCGTCCGTCCGTCTGTCCGTCCGTCCGTCCGTCTGTATGTCACAGCACTTTTTCTCCGAAACTATGGAGGCTACAGCCATGAAACTTTGTGGAAAGGTCAGAAGTGGTGACCTCTTGAAAGTTCAAGGGTGAAAAAATTTTTCAAAGGGGTTTAAGGGGGGTCTCCCCATATAGGGAGTTGACCCCTCAAAAAAAAATTTTCACCATTGGTAGTCGAGTAGGGTGTCATTGGAAAGTTCTCAATGAGATCTTTTCAAAACAGGTCTTAAAATTGCCTTATGAGTACCGAGGGAGACAGGGGAAGGGGAAATGTACGAACTTTTCGTGTACCCCCCCTCGCGATTGGACACCTTCCATCCGAAAAATCTGAAAAAAATCATGAATGTAGGCCTTAATGAGTACAACAACAACAAATACATGAGAAGTCGAAATTCACTCAACTTTGTTAGTAATAGTATGATTTATCGATTTTGTGTTTTCTTGAATAAAATCTAAACGGTACCCTTAAACTCAATAAAATTTAGCAAAGAGATGACTATTTATAAGATTGATCTTTTCTGAAAGTTTCATACAGATCGAGTAGTATTTAACGAAGTTATAGCGTTTTGAATTTTCCCGTATTACTATGGAACAATGTGCCCTGTATTATTATGAAAACATATGGCTATGGAGCCATATGCGCTTTTTACCGACTTAGACACTACAGCTTTGCTAGGATTTGCATGAAAATTTCAGGAATGATAGATATCATGAGGATGACTACATACAATTGAAACAAGTCGAAGAGGCAGGAGAGAGCTCCTAGCAAAAGGGCTTTGTAGCCATTCTAGGATTCGAAAAAACAGGCCATGAATCGATGCTTACGGTACAAAGGAGTGGCCCCTGAAAAAAAATTTCATGAAAGGTAGCCGATATGAGTATCAAATGAAAGTTCTCTATGAGAGCTTTTCAACGCAGTTCTTAAACTGACAGTTTTTGCTTCAGTGGGGGCACAGAGAGGGGGGGAAATACATGAAAAATGTGTTTTCTCCCTCGCGAATGGACACGCGTGATCTAAAAAAATCTGAAAAAATTATCAAGTGAAATATTCACGGGTCTAATTTTAACAAATACCTCAGAATTAAAAAATTCTTTCAACTTGGTTAAAAATAGTATGATCCTCGAACATGACGTGTTTCTTAATTTTATTCGTTGCTGGTTACGGCATTTTGTAAGTTGAGTACAAAACCCTTCTGACATGAGCATAGGTCTGTCTACCCAACTTGTTTGAGGATGGTTATAGGGGTAAGAGCGTTACGTTGTACTTGAGAAGGAATATGGTTTCCAGACCATGTCGATTTGTTATATTTGCAATCCTTGGAAACTCACCAATATAAATCATCTTTAGCGTAAACTAGTTAAGCTTAGCGAGTATGCCTTGACGAAATCCGCAAGGATAGAGTATAAAACAATATGAGAAAGTATTCCGTTGATGTTAAAAATGCAATTACTTTATGAAGTAATTAAGTGAAGGGCTAATCCCGGGTAAAGTATAACATTTTGAGTAAAAAGTGTATATTCTTAGTGCCCTGATTCTGATATGATTGTAATAAACAGACAAGATCCTCACTGGGGAGCCCATTTAAATATAGGATTCTTGCCATGGCTTCTCAACTTGTACTTTAAATCATTGTTTAGTAACAAGCAAATAAAGTCGCAATAATAAAACCCCTTGAGATTATTAGACAAGAATAATATTCTTGTATGTTTCGATTAGAGAAAATATTGCTGAGGGTTCTTGCTTTTCCGTCAGGTGGCGTCCGCGAAATTAAGAATGTTATTTTTTTATTAAGAAAAGAAATACCTAACGTGCAGTGTAGCGACATTTTTAAAAATACTGTGTGACTATGAGAGCTGCTGCAAATATCACTGATTTTATTTCAAAATTTTGAGTGAAAATAAAATAATACAATAATTTATAATTAGGGCATTCAATTTCAAAAATCCTATTGTACATCCTATGTAAGCTAAGTAGATCTTGAGGGATTTTGTGCACAACATTTTTTTTGTTTTTTTTAAAATCATTTCATACCCTTATTCAAAGTTGAAATGAGTGAAATGTCGCATGTTAAAACTACCATACATTTGGCGGGAATTCAAATAACGCACACTTTTGCTAAATACCTCATCAACTGCAGAATGCAGTAAGGTGATATCGATTAATTAGGTTGCTGTCCTTTTAATCTTATAGACATTAACGATTGTTTTATTAAATATACTATACTTGAAGCATGCCATTACAACGTACAATTTTTAGTGTTTTAGTGCAGTTAGCAAATATATATAATTATTGTTCTAACCTGTTGAGCGCCACGTAAAATAAAAGCTTTCAGGTTTGCTTTGCAAATTTTGCAAAGTTTCAAAAATACACAAACGTAGAGGCTATTTATTAAAAATATAGCAGAACAAATGAAAACTACATACAAAAACGAAAAGCAACTCCAATTATAATTATAAATTTACATAATGCAAAAGTTTTTCACAAACCTTTTGCTAGTTTGCTTTTTATATATACTTTTTCTTTTTCTTTTTATACTTCCTAACCTACTAAAGACAAAATAAATCATTGAAAAAAAATATACAAAAAAAAACAAGATTTTAACCTACGTCCAAGTGATCAATAGAGAACCCTTTCAGGCAAAAACCGCTGTTGGCAAGAACACCGATAAAACAAGTCACCGATTGCGGGGGGAGGCAGCAAACCCCAGAAACACTGTCAAAGTCAGCATCACAGGTTAAATCATCGAAGACAGACCACAGACGGACTAACGAACGAAAGAAGGCAGAGTGCGTTGTGCAACCTGACATCATTGCGGCCTTTGGGCGCAGTAGAAGGACTTTGCGCACCCCGGAGCGTCCAGTGCAAGACGTACACAATCCGGATCAAGCTGCGACACCAACAGAGGCCTGTGTAAGACTGGGGGAGGGAGAAGTTTTGCCGTTGGCTGACGCCACTTCAAACGCGACCCAAGCGATAGAAGCAAAAGGGCTAGGAAACGGGGGCCTCTCCCAAGAGGTGCCGCCAAATAACACAATCGCCCTTGATCGCGCCAAAGAGGAGCTGCTTACTCGGAAAGCGGGGACTCTCGTCAAACAACTGAGGGCTGCCTGCGAAGTGCAGAAAAACATAGGCAAGAGTGTCAAGAATGGCATTCTTGAACTGGAGGAGCTTTTTGGCCGCATAACGCACTACAGGCGAGGTGGCTTGCAACCGAAAAGCACCAGAAAGACACGCTCTCCCTCGAGGCATCAGTGGGTCCTAGCAGCAGCAAAAGAATGGCCGGTAGCCCAATTGAAGGCGACCATGAGAAAAGGAGGAAGGACGAGACCATAAACGAAGTTGACACTCCAGGCGAGGAGTTTCATGTGGCGCGAAACAAGGCAGCGAAAAAAGCGGCCAAAAAGCTACTCCTAGAAAAAACAGACAAAGAGCTCAACCACGAAAAGAACAAAGAACCCCCCGATATACCGCAGAAAACAAAAAGCAAACCGCGGCGCAAACCCTTGCGAGAGGCACTGCTTATTAAACCCACTAAGGGCCGAACCTACGCAGATGTCCTCCGTGAAATTAAAGAAGCGGTCAAGCCAGACGACACCAAAACTGCCCGGACCGGTGGCCTGCTGGTGGAATTCGGGCCAGAGGCCACAAACAAAGATGCATTCCGTGACGCGGTTCAAAAGGTTCTTGGAGATGCGGCAACGGTTGCCTCGCTCGAACCAATGGCCACCCTGGAAATCAGGGACCTCGACTGCGTCACGGACAAAGCTGAAGTAGAGGATGCCATTAGGAGGGAGTTCCCCAGCTTAAGTGAAGTCAAGGCAAGATTGACACGTGAAAACACAAGGGGGCAACGCATGGCTATTGTCGAACTAGCTGATAAAGATGCCCAGCAAATCCTGGCGAAGGGCAAAGTTAAGATAGGTTGAGTGATCTGCAGGATACGGAGAAGAGCGATCCCTATCCGCTGCTTCAGATGCTTCGAATACGGACACACCGCGTATGGCTGTAGGGGACCCGACAGGAGATCTCTGTGCTACAAATGTGGTGAAACGGGGCACAAAAGGAAGGAGTGCACGAACGAAGCAAAATGCATTCTTTGCAAGGATGTTAAGCTAGTACCCGGTGACCTCAAACATGAGCCGGGGACAGGGAGATGCTGGGTTTTCAAGGAGGCCCTAACTAAAGCCAAATCGATACTCAAATGATCCGTATCCTGCAGGTCAATTTGCACCGAAGCACAAACGCCCAGGACCTACTTGAGCAGTTTGCGAGGGATAAGAAAGCTGACCTCCTGTTGCTGAGCGAGCAACATCATAACAAGGACTCGCAAGCATGGTACCCTGACAAATCTAGTACCTCGGCCATCTGGGTTCGAGACAGCGCCCGCCTTCAGGTGCAGGGCCATGGACGCGGGGATGGTTTTGTGTGGGCGCGGTGTTCAGGGATAACATATTTCAGTGTTTATCTGACGCCTAGCGAGGCAATGTGATCTTTTCGAACCAAACTCGATGCCCTGGAGGACGCTGTCTCGAACACAGAGGGCCACATGCTGGTCGGGGGAGATTTCAACGCTAGAGCCATTGAATGGGGTATGCCACAATCCGACCCAAGGGGAAAGCAAATCTTGGACATGGCGGCCAGAACAGCGCTTTTTGTCCTAAATACTGGTAACACCCCTACTTTCCGCCGCTGGGGTTGCGTAGGAACCATACCCGATGTGACACTCGCTTCGGAGTCCCTGGTACCTAGAGTACACAACTGGCGAGTACTAGAGGACTACTCGGCTAGTGATCACCAGTATATAGCGGTTGAGATTCACGATAGTGCCACTCTGCGTGCATATGCCCAAACTTCAATCCTCGGATGGAGGACTGGGAGGATGGACGTTGAGAGGTTCGCTGACGCGCTTACGGCAGGCGCACCGTTGCTGGGAGCTCCGCCAGGGAATGGAGGGCCTACAGCCAAGGACTTTGTGAACTCAACTATCAGTACCATCATAGCTGCTTGCGAGTCTTCCATGTCCCGTCGGAGACCCCGACACGGTAAGCCTCCAGTATACTGGTGGTCAAACGAGATCGCCGAACAAAGAAGCGAGTGTCACAAATTTCGGCGAGGGGCCCAGCGGGCGCGAACACGGGAGGAGGCAGACACTAGGCTAGCAGCATACATATCCGGCAGGAAATATCTTCGCAGGCTTATTAACAAGAGCAAGGCCCGATGCTGGCAAGACCTCGTGGATGATGTAAATAGGGATCCGTGGGGCCTTGGCTACAAGCTGGTCATGGGGAAACTTGGTGCCCTACGGAAGCCTTGTATACATGACGCAGAAAAAATGGACGCGATAGTGCGGGGACTCTTCCCCCCCCCCATCCCGTCCATGTTGACGCTGTCCATGGTGAAACAGCAGTCGAGTGCCCACTCTTCACACAGCTGGAACTGGAGGAGGCAGTCCTCTCCCTGAAAGTGAGGAAGGCTCCAGGTCCAGATGCTGTTCCAGCTGAGGTGTTGCAGCTCGTCTATCACCATTGTCCTGACTTGCTGCTCAGCACATTCAACGCTTGCCTACAGGACGGGGTTTTCCCGGTACGATGGAAGGTGGCGAGGCTCGTGCTGGTCAGCAAGGGGAAGGGAAATCCCGAATCGCCGTCTGCATACCGCCCGTTATGCATGCTAGACACGGCTGGGAAAGTGCTAGAGAAACTCATCAAGGGAAGACTCACTGACGCGATTTGTGCTGCTGGGGACCTATCTCCTCGGCAGTACGGCTTTAGAGCAGGACGTTCTACCATTGATACGATCGCAGAGGTGGTGAACGCGGTCCAAAAGGCAGAGGCATATAGTCGCACCAAGCGACGGATCGTCCTGTTGGTGACACTAGACGTCAGGAATGCCTTCAACTCCGCTAGATGGGTGGATATTCTGGACACGCTGGAAAACTCTTTTCAAGTTCCAGAATATCTAATGTGGCTTTTGAGGAACTACCTAAAGGACCGAAGCCTACTCTACGACACGACACAGGGCCAACGAAGGATGAAAATTACATCGGGTGTTGCCAAGGGATCTATCCTTGGTCCGGACCTGTGGAACGTGTCTTTTGACGGGCTACTGAGACTTGAGCTGCCAGATGAGTCGCGCTTGGTCGGCTATGCGGATGATGTTGCGGCTCTGGTCGCTGGACGCACCGTTGAACAAGCGCAACTTAGGCTAGGTATGCTAATGCGCCGAGTGAGGGACTGGATGACTGCTCGCGGGCTCAGTTTAGCACTGGAGAAAACCGAAGTGGTCATCTTGACAAAAAAGAGAATCCTTAGAGTAAGGATGATCAGTATTGGAGTTATACAAATCGAGTCGAAGCCAGCGGTGAAGTACCTGGGGCTACTGATCGACTCAAAGATGAGTTTCTCTGAGCAAATCAGGGCAACGGCTGAGAAGGCTGCTTCGGGAAAATTGGCCCTGAGTCGACTTATGGCCGACGTAGGGGGACCCAGCCCGTCAAGAAAACGCCTCTTGATGAGTGCTGTAGGGTCAGTGCTACTGTACGGAGCAGAGGTATGGGGCGACGCTCTAAGCAAGGAGGTATACCGAAAACGATTGGCACAGGTACAGAGAAGAGGAGCACTGAGAATTGCATCTTCGTATCCGATAGTCTCCGACTCGGCGGTGAGAGTGATTGCAGGCGTGATACCTGTCACCCTCCTTGCTAGAGAGCGCCGCGCTATTTACCTGCGCCAAAACGAGGATGCGAGGGAGATGGTTGTCCGCGAGGAGAGACAACGCTCGCTCAACGATTGGCAGAAGTCCTGGAGGAATCGCACGAAGGGAAAGTGGACTGCACGCCTCACCCCGGATGTGAGACCGTGGCTAAATCGAAGGCACGGTGAGACTGACTTCTATCTGACCCAGCTTTTGAGCGGGCACGGGTGTTTTCAGTCTTACCTGCACAAGATCGGTAAGTCACGGTCTCCCGATTGTTGGTTTTGCCCAGGAGAGGAGGACAATGCCTGTTACACATTTTTCGCGTTTACCAAATGGGCCAGGCTGCGAAGGGAACTCTACAGGGAGACAAGGGAGCTCACCCCGGATAATATAGTTGCGGTGATGCTCGAATCGGTTGACAAATGGAACCAGGTGGCACATTATGCTCGGGCAGTCCTAAAAGATGAAAGGGACTCGCAGCAGCCGGACGTGCTGAGGCTGGGGGATCGCTCTTCTGGCATTTCCTCCTCCCCTCTCCCCTCCCGCTAGGAAAGGGACTCCCCAGCTTGAAGGCGCCCCACGGCGTAACAAAACGAGACCTGGCCCGAAGTAATGTGTCAAACGGTTCCAGGCTAGGTTCTCAGATTGACAGGGGAGGTATTTAGTGGGTAGTCCAAGGGTATCCTCCATGGGAGTCCCACACTGCCAGACTCGGTGGGCGTGAATGCCTTCACCTCCATACCACAAAAAAAAGTGGTCAATATATAACTACTTTTCAAAGAGAGCAAAAAAATATAAACGTAGATTTTCAAGTTGAATTGTAAATAGAAAGAAGAAAAAGATGAGAAAAACAAAACTACAATGTTAGACAGATTAATTTGAATGAAGAAATTGATAGGATTCAATCAACAAAACAAACCAAAATTGGACTGAGTATACACATAGGGCGTCATGTATTAGCGCAGATTGTAGAAATTTATGATAAAACATATTAATTGCCATTAAAGAAAAACAAGCTGAGTAAGCAGGAGAGTGCTCCTACCAGGAGGTCTTTGTAAACATCCTAGGGTTAGAAACAAGTTTTCTAATAGCGTGAATCGATAACTTGAATTATTCATCCAATACTTTGATATGAAATCGTTCAAATTTTTACAAAAGATGCACAGTTTCTTTCTTAAGCACAGTGCAGCCGCCATTTTAATCTAGCTTAAATGATTTTTCTGAATGCTCGGCCGATTGAACATGTTCAAGTTAAACACTATTCCTTAAATTTTGATGAAGATTGAAAGAAAATAAAAGTGCCTAAGTCAATTTTAAATATATATAGGGTGAGAGGTGCTATTTTGAATAGATCTTGCCAATAGCCCAGCGTCGATTCAAGATATCAAAGATGAAATTCGTGAGGCTATTAAGCACATACGGCAGCCACTTTCCGATTTGGTCATGGAAAATTTCATGAAGAGGATATGGTCCTGTAAGCGTGTCGCAGTGATTATTTGCCTGATGTTAGTTTTTGCTATTAACGGCATATCTTCTTCTTTATAATGAAATAAAAATCCGATCATTTATATTAAAAAATGGCATTTTTCTTTTAATATCAAAATAACACTTCTTATTGGAAAACCCTATATCAACCAAACACACGTATTATTGTTGTTGTAACTCCATATAATTGAAATGGCTATAACTCACTTGATTATGATTCGATCTCGATTAAATTTTGTGAACATATATACCTTATGTTAGTCTATATAAATGCAAAATTTCGACAAGTTTAAAGGTACCGTTTTGATTTTATGGGCACAAAAGTAAAATCTACAAATCATACTATTATTAACAAAGTTGAGCGAATTTCCATTTCTGAGGTATTTGTTGCCCTTGTACTCATAAAGGTCCACGTTCGTGATAATTTTCAGATTTTTCGGCTCAAAGGTGTCCAATCGCGAGGGGGGGGGGACACAAATTTTGGGTACTTTTTGCCTTCCCCTGGACCCGCTAATTCATTAAATGATTTTTTTATTTCAGATTCTAAAAGTTCTAATCAAGACCTTTCATTTGATACCCCACTCGACTACCTTTGACTAAAAAAAATTTTTAAGGGCCAATTCGTTATTAGGGGGGACCCCCTTAAAAATTTTTTAAATTTTTGTTAAGGCCTTAACTTTTGAGAGACTATCACTTCTGACCTTTTCACAAAGTTTGAGCATTCTAGCTTCTATAGTTTCTGAGGAAATCAGCTGTGACGCACGGACAGACGGACAGACGGACGGACGGACAGACGGACGGACGGACAGACGGACAGACAGGTCGCGAAACTAGTAGGTCTTTGTAAAAAGTTTTTTTACAAAGACCTAATTATTTTTCCTTTTTTGCAGTGATATGACTTTCCCTAGCATGAATACGATGAAATAGCGCGAAACAATAAAACAAAAGAAAAATCTACGAGACTGAAGACTCCGGTGAGCTGCAAACTCACTCCGCGGTTCTTGGGGCTCTCAAGGTGAGTGAGTAGCTTTTGTGACTTGTGTTCTGGGGAGGTATCCGGGACTAAGCAGCCCCACCAGAGTATCTTCTTCTTAGGGTGGTAAGAAGTGTTGGTGTAGTCAAAATCGGGCCGCTGCGCAAAGCCTTTAGCGGCAAGTTTAGTTTTGCATCCCTCAAATCTTCTATCTTTCTTCGTAACAATATAGCTCCTATCGGGCCTCTGCTTCACGCAAATAGCGCCTGCAACTATCTTGGTCTATTGACCTCTAGTCTCTGCCCTTCAGATCTCCCAACGAATACATTTTCAGGTATCCGTAGTTGGTGCATACAATTCATGTATGCAGCCATTGCAGTTTCCGCAGTCTCACAATCGTTGAGATCTCTGGCTCGTCGAAAATTTCATACAACTCATGGTTGTATCGAATTCACCGTTGATCCTCGTCCAGCTTTGCTACGATTAATCGCCACAGAACCTGTTGCTTAAGGGCGTTCAATATATTTGCGGATATTGGGTAAGGGTTCATGTTTTACAGCCATAGCATAACACAGGTTTTATCACAGATTTGTATATTCGGAGCTTTGTTTTCCTGTGTTTGCAGCTGGTCTTCCAGATCGCCAAAAAATATTTAATTTGCGAACTGTGTTCTTCAGCACATTTCGTCTCTTTCGCTAGCAGTTTTCATTATTTTGGTGCCTAAATACACAAATTTGATATTGTATTCTCTAAGTGTGATATTTTGTGTATTTGAGGTATTTTTCTTGGCTGCGTTATGAGCTTTGTTTTATTTTCATTGATTTGTAGCTGTACTAGTTTTACTTCGCTGCTGAGTTTCAGGAAGAGTTCTTTAGTAGTTGTTAATGACCGTGCCAAAATGTTAATGCCGTCCGCATAGGCTGCTACTTGGCTTGACTTGTATAGTAATTTACGTAATCGACAGGAAGCTTTTTCATCACTTACTCTCGAGCCAAATTGAATAGCGTTGGGGCCAGCCCATCTCCCTGTTTTAGTCCGATATTTGTGTCAAAGGCATCCGTGAGTTGATTATTGATGCGGACTTAGGAGGTTGTCGACGTCATTAAGCAAAGCATTATTTGATACAGTACATTACGATTAATACTGTCATATGTCAAATTTGGTGTACGTTTCTGTCGAATTCCCAGCATTTTAAAAGTAACTGCTTAACAGTGAACAATTGGTCTATTGTCGATCTGCCTGCTCTAGAACCATATTGATACTTCCCAATAGTACTGTTGGCATATGATCCAATTTTATTTTCTTAGATCTTTGAAAATATTTCGTACGCTCTACAAAGTAGTGATATGCCTCTATAATTTTTGCACTGTAGCTTGTCACTTTTTATGTGGGAATATCACTGATTGGCTCCACTCTTTTAGCTAATGTTCTTGTTGCCAAATGTGCTGTATGATTTTGTGGGTGGCTTTCTGAAAACCGCTGCCGCTGTGCGGAGGATTAAGGAAGTTCTTGAAATATGAGGCCCATCTTTTTCTAATCTTCGCTTCACCAGTGATGACATTGCCGATGGCATCACGACAGAGTGTGGTATTGGGTTGACGACCACGTTTCAGGCTTTTTACTACTTTGCATGGTTGTCTTATGTTATTGCTCGCTAGACTTACACCGATACTTTTCAATCGGTTGTCAAAGTATTTTTTTTGTAAATTCTAATTATATTATTCGCCACTCTTCTGAGATTTTCAATGTGTTCTTTCTTCGTCCTGGTTTTCCTACCTATGCATATATTCTTTGTATGCCAGATTTTTTTTTGTCCAACGCATTCTGGCACTTACCACCGAAACAATCATCCCTTTTGCGGCGGGCCTGGTTTCTGATCACCTGTTCTGCCAAGGTCTTAATAGCTGCTTTTACTTTCATCCAGAGCTTGTTGTTTGTTTTCAGCGATGCGTCAAATAAGATGGGAGGCTGCTGTTTGTCGAGGGTCTCGTATTCGATGAATGCGCTTTTGATATACGACATCGATAGATTAATTTATCAAGTAATGATCTGAGTTACTATTGGTTCCTCGGTATGTACGGACATCAAGTATGCTCAGGGCCCAACGTTGTTGGATCAGAACATGATTGATCTGGTTTTGTGTGCTGCCACCCGTTGATAACCAGATCATTTGATGAATGTGTTCACGAGGAAATCAAGTTGAACTTATGATTAAGTTTCTGCTACATACAAAATCAATCAGGCGCTAGCCATTGCTATTTTTTAACCTTAGAGCCTATATCCTCCAGTCGTTACCCGATGAGATATCTCATTGCCACCCTTAGCGTTGAAATCACGCAGAGCTATTTTTATGTCGTTTTTAAGCAACAAATCGGCTAATCTTTCCAGATGATTGTAGAACGTTTCCGTTGCTAGGGACTCGTCACCATGCCCTGCCTGAAAGCAAAACTTTCAAACGTTAGAATGTACCGTGTGTCCAACCAAAATATCAAACATTACGCATAAAACCACAACAAGCCGCTCGACTAAGTTAAAATCATATTTAGCAGAAAACACATGTAACAACAAACTGCGTGACTAAGGGAAATGTCAAGCATTATGCATTAAACCAAAACAAACCGCTCGACTATTTAAAATCATATTTAGCAGAAAACATATGTAAGATCATACTGCGTAACTAAACAAAATATCAAATGTTACGCATAAAAATCATAACAAACCGCTTGACCAAGAAAAATAATATCTAGCAGATAGCGTCCACTGACCCGACTTACCAAAAAAAAAAATCAATTAAATTAATACGAACGGGATGAAAATGACATACGAAACTTACAAGCACGCATTATCAACATGTGTCGTCTCGAGTTGAAAAATAGTAATGCGAGTAAGGTGGAATCCCCCGATCGAATTTCATGACAACAGATGTTGGGATCCCTGGTTGTAGTAAACAACTGAAATGCTAACACGATTTTATGGCCGAGGTGGAATGAAGAAAGTAACGCAAATGCATATTGTGCAGAAAAATAGTAATGAGATATTGGACGTGCGGTGGTTGAACTGATGAAGTTGGTTTTTTGTTCAGCATGCAGATTCCACAACAATTACTTGTATGAAACTGCGATTTCGGTCAGCAAGGTTGACGAACCTTGTGGAATAATTGGATTGAGGTCTACACAGTATCCGCGTTTTTACCCAATAAAAGCTACGGTTTGTGATAGAGGAGAGTTCAGTATTTTTCTACAGTAAAGTCATTTCTACGAGTCTTTTATACGCATCGGTTAGACATGGCATTGAGCCGAGGACACAGTGAGTCGTTTTTACGAGTCTTTTACTCGCGTCGGTGTCATTAGGCATTGGATCAAGGACACAATGCAGTTATTTCTATGAATCTTCAATACGTGTCGATGGCACTAGGCATTGAGCCGTGGACACAGTGCAGTCATTTCTACGAGTCTTTTATACGCGTCGGTGTCACTAGGCATTGAGCCGAGGACACAATGCAGTCATTTCTACGAGTCTTTTATAAACATCGGTGTCACTAGGCATTTAGCCAAGGACACAGTGCAACTATTTCCTGCGAGTTTTTTTATATGCGTCGGTGGCACTATGTATTGTGTCGAGGACACGTACTCGCTCCCAAGGTCTGAGGTTGCACGCACGTCCGCGGAGCCATCGAAACGCTCCCTAAGGACTCCACGCACAGTACGCCTGATGGTGAAAACCCCTCAACTGAACGGGGTTATGGGACAGGTAAAAAATAGGCTTACTTGAGTGTTCACTACTTCGTAGGTCACCAAGCGCACAGCTACCCCGGCGAGTAGAGCACCGTCCCCCGCAAAGTTTTCCGTGACACGGCCACCAGCGGAGTTCGCACCCCGTCCGCCATCCCCCGTCTCTCGATTCTGTGCCTGGGACAGGCACTGGCCAGCAACCTTCACGCCAGGGTCCAACCAATCAAAATCCAGGAGTACAGGGCCAGGCAGGAGAAAGTCCCAACCAAAGCAGTCACGTCCAGCGAGGTTCCCCAAAAGCATCAAGGGAGGTAAGCGAGTCCTTTCCAGATATAAGCTAAGGAACCTCCACCGGCTAGCACGCTTGGCGGTGACCAAGGAGGAGCGCAGCCATTTCAGGGAAGAGGCCCGCCTAATCAAACGAAAGTTCAGGTGGGAGGTCAAGGTGAAAGCTCTCTGGAGGCACTGGAAAAGGAACATGGTTGCTGGCGTTGAGAATAAACGAGTAGAAACATAATTGTAATTACGTTATGAAATCTTTTAATACCTTGCAAAATACATTGTAGAATCGTTGCGTACAATTGGTGTTTCATTCCGAAAGGTGGAGGTTAAAAGACTTGGTTGTATAGAGTAAAATGGTAGATCAGGGTACCACTGGAAGAGGCCAGGGGTACACCGGAAACAGGTTATAATACCTTCATTTCTTCGACCTTTTCTTCGGATGGTGCGTGTACGTTGATCAGCCAGATTTTAAAGAATTTCGCGTTTATACAGATCGCACACAACCGCTCATTGAGTACCTTAAAATCAGTAATGTGCAATATGAACTGCATATCAACGATCTGTAGGCCTCCCACTTTTGAATATTTTGGGCGATATCATATCTTGAATATTGTTTCCAGTCCAGTTCATTTCCTGAATTGCCAGGATGTTTAGTTTATATTGACTGGTTTGTTGCAGAAGGTCCTCAACAGCGCCAGGGTAACTGAGTGATGTGACAGCCGTTATCAGGCGTGGAAGACTCGCCTTTTCTCTCTTACTTCCCCACTAAAAAATGGGTAAGTAGGATTTAGTAGCAGAGCTGTAGATATATTTACAGATATTGGCATTTGTCGGCATTTAATTTCCCATTATTGGGGAAAATTTAAATATAACCGAAGCCAATTATTCTTTTAATAAATATATAATTTGATCATAGCTTACTTGCGTCTTATTGTGTGGTTTTTATTTACTTAAAAATTCATACTGTTTGCTGCATACTTTGTCTTTATTTTTCATTCCCATATGTGATACTGGTTTAAATCAGCTCATACTGTCTCGTTCTATGTGGTAAAAATTGAGGCAAAATAGTAAATATTTAACCACAAGCCACTACACTCTTTTTCTCATTTATACTATCATTTCTCAATGATGTAGCCGAGCTATTGACTTTAAAGATCTGCACCTCAAGCCACAAAGTGACTTCGTCACAAGGTAAACCATCTACCACTGGCAACAGCTAGAAAGTTGTTTCCTTATCTTTCTTCTTGTCAACGGTTTAGCATATAGAACCATACTCGGCTTGAAGCGTGTGATTTTGTCACCTTATAAAGATTTATCTAAACCTTATCTTAAGTCTTTATTCAGCCTTCAATGTCCTTTATATAAATCCACAAACATACTTAAAAGTACAATTTTGATGTTTTGCTTCATGCTTGCCTTAATTTTCTACTTCAAGTACGAGTAGATTTTATCAGCAACCTTTGTTGTGGCAGATGTTTATTTCTTTATTGGGATATACATATCTATTTGAGAGTCGTGTTTGTGTGTATATGCAGAAATAAAGCATTTAAGGATCTAAAAAAAAACTAATTAAAGGAGAACATGAAACTGCAATAAAATATATTTGCAAAACCCTGTTAGCTACGCGACCTATCTGTACGTCTGTCCGTCCTGCTGTCGGTTCGTGCGTCACACAATTTTTCTCGACACTACAAAAGTTGCCGTCATGAAATTTTGTACGTAAATCAAAACTAGCAACGGCTCCAAATTGACGGTATGAAAAAAATTTAAAAAAGTTTAAGACGAAGATCTCCCAAAAATGGAAGTTAGTCGGTAAACAAATTTTTTACCAAATGTTGCCGATATGGATATCAAATGAAAGGTCTTGAAGAGAACTTTCAGGATAGAGTATTTATAGATATGGATATTTTGGGAGGCAGGAGAAGTCACAATATGCGAAAACTTTGTACTTCGAACTAAGTCTGCTTGCGTAAGACCCACGATCGAAGCTCCTCTCCGAACTTGGCAGCTAGCCAGTAGCCACCTTGGAGTAGACTAAGAGTGTTCGGACTTGTTGACCTGATGGGTAAAGTCCGTTACCAGGTTCCAAGACCACGTCTAGAACCGATGAGAGGTCAGTTTGGATTTCCTTCAGGAAATCTCGAACGTGCGAGACGTGTTAAATCATTACAGGCTCAACTGCGGTATAAGTTTAGTTGCGAAATTCGGGTCATCGCTGAATGAATAGTTGCTATGGTGAATTCTTTTTCGTTCTCCACATTAAACAGAATTCTTAAGTCTGGGTATGAGTTGGCTCTTGATTCTATGCTCTTAAAGTAATCGCCGTATTCCGATATCGATTTTATTCTGCTTGAAAAACTTGGAAAAGTTATCGTCCTTTCCTTTTACATATTCAATTTTGAACTTATACTCTCCTAGCTTCCGAAGTCGCCTATGTTACCCTAGTGATGTCTTTGCCTTTATATTTTGTTAAAAGAAATTTTATTGGCTGATGATCTGTGTAAATTGTAAACACATTTCCTTATATATATGGCCCAAAATTATTAACAGACCACATTATTGCCGAAAATACTTTATCCGCTGCTGAATAATTATACTCATGAGAGTTTAAAGTTAGAGACGCAAAGCAAACAGGATGTCCATTTTGAGACAAAACGGCATCTTTTGCATACGTTGATGCATTCGTTGTCAAATCGAATTTCTTTGTGAAATCCTGAAACCTTTGTAATGGATTAAACTGATGAACGTTTTTAGTTTCTCAAATGCTTCTACGTAATTATTATTTATTTTTGCCTCTTTCTTTAAATATTTTAACACAATTTGATTGATTTTCGCGGAATCTACGGTAAAAGCCAGTAAGCTCTAAAATACTCTTAATATTTTGTTTTTGTTTTTGAGAGTCTTATGTGTCGAATGATATTTATATTGCTTCGATTGACTTTGAGGCCGTCTTTTGTTACAACATGCCCCAAAAAACTGTTTTGCGTTACATCAAATTGCGTTAAAAGCTATGAATTTTTTTGTTTATGCTCTTCTAAGACTTTGGAAATATTATTAATTGCTTTAATATGTTCTTCAAGAGATGATTCAGTACATCTCTTGAAGAACACATTAAAGCTATTAATGATATTTTCAGTACATCATCTTAATATGCGACACATATTTTATTGATGAAGTCTCTGAGGACATCATACATTAGTCTTTGAAATGTCACTGGTCCATTTTTCAGACCAAACGGCATTCTAATGAATTTACAAAGTCCGTGAGTTGTGACAAATGCAGTTCAGGTATTCGATAGTTGCTCGAATAATTCTATGGTGATGATTTTTAATTAATTTAATTTCCAACTGACTTTTGTAAAAAATTATTTGATTTTGCAATGAATGCTGGACGTAGAATGTTGTGATAGCATTGCATAAATATAAGATAAAGTTAGTGATTCAATTTGGTTAGGATTATGTTATAACATATTAGATGTAGGATAAAAGTTCACTATTGTGTTAACATTATAATTAATTTTTTAAATAGTGTGGTTTGGTTTTTCTCCTTTTTCTAATTGAATCAAAAACTATGCAATAATTTCAATTAAATTGAATTTGATATTGTTGTTTTTTGATTAAATATTTTTAATTGAATAATTTATGAATTAAAAGAGCCATTGGGGCCATTAACTTTACGTATTAATGTTGCTTCGAATTTGCTTTATATGTAATAATGATGAGTATTGAATAAAGAACTTTTGACCTTGACTAGATCAAATTGAAACTAGTTGCCTTCCCTGATCAAAACTAAACAAAAAATCTGCAAACAATTATTGCTTTCTTTTCTTTCTAAGTGAACCATGAGTGCTGACATGTTCAATATCTACATAACTGTTCCTTGAATATTATGAAGGGAAAAAATGGCTTTTAATTGAAGTCCATTACATATATACATGATAATTTTCTTATTTTGGACTCTGATAAATTTTATTTCTGCTAAATCGAATCAGTCATATCTGGAAATATTAATTACCAAACTATTGCATTAATAGTAATTAACTGATATCTTCTTCTTTCTCGTAGCACTACAGCCCCTCTGGGGCCTCCGCTTCCTGCAAATAGCGCCTCCAACTGTCTCGGTACATTGACCGCGTCCTTCAATTCAGAAATCCAATTAGCGATGAATTGTATCGTCGTCCGAATCAGACCAGCGTTTCTTCGATTTCCCCACTGGTCTCCGGCTTTCAGTTCTATCAACGGATAACTTTTTGGGTATACCTTGTTCATCCATACGATTCATGTGGGCAGCACATTGCAGCTTCCGTGGTCTCACAATTGTTTAGATCTGGCTCGTCAAAAATTTCATACAGAAGCTAGACGAGGACCAATGGTGAATTGGTCCTCGTCTAGCTTCGCTCTAACTATTCGCCTCAGGACCCGTCGCTCAATTTGTTCAATATATTTGCGGATGAGGGAGTTAAGGTTCA
Organism: Odontomyia ornata; assembly: GCA_963969285.1. Taxonomy (NCBI): domain Eukaryota; kingdom Metazoa; phylum Arthropoda; class Insecta; order Diptera; family Stratiomyidae; genus Odontomyia; species Odontomyia ornata. The sequence continues at coordinate 375,992,365 of OZ017738.1, forward strand.
TGTTTTACACCAATAGCATAACACAGGTCTTATCACAGTTTTGTATACTTGGAACTTTATTTTCCTGTGTATGCAGCTGGCCTGCAATATCTTCTAAACTGAAATAAACATTTTATTTGCGAGCTGTATTCTTTGGCGTGTTTCGTCCCTTGCATTTCTGTTTTTCTAACATTTTCGATACTGTATTTGCCAAGTATGGTACGAGGTGTGATAATTAAGTAGTGAGACTAATTTTATTGCTGCGCTTGTGGTAAATCTGTGACCTTGAAATTTCTTTCCCTTCTCCGGCATTCTTCTCCTCTTCAATGATATATTTACCATCGCTCTAGCTTGTTTAGTTGGCCTGCTGGGTCGTGTTGAGTAAACGTGTGTTGATGGTGCTCGTCACGAAAATAGAGAAACAAAATCAAGAGCGATGCGTCGCGATAAAATTTTGCGCCAGATTGGGCGAAACAGCTTCGGAAACGTACGCAGCAATTGTAAAAGTGCATGGTGATAGTGCTCTTGGTCTTGCCTAGGTGTTTCGATGGCATAAAGGGTTTAATGAGGGGCGTGAAAGCGTGGAAGACGAGGCGCGGAGCGGAAGATCAGTTGAGGTGCGGGCTGATACAAATGCGTAGCGTATGCGCACCCTAATCCGTGAAGGTCGGCGTTTAACAGCTTGAATGTTGGCCTTGAAGATGGTTCCAAAGAAGGTTTCTGAGGAGCAAAAGCAGCATCCCAGTATTTTGCCTCTAAAGGGATCGCCATGTTGTAACAGCTACCTTATTCGCTCGATATGTTACCCTGTAACGGTGGGCAAAAGTCACAGTTGAGTTGAGTCAATTACGGACATCCAGGCTGCCGTGACGAGGGTACTCGCGGATATTCCGGTCGAAGCGTTCCAGGCATGTTACGAAGCATGAAAAACGCGCTGGAATCGTCCTATAGCTGCTCAAGGGGATGATTTTGAAGGGGATGGTAGAGTTGTAGAATGATTTTCAAATATACGGTCTTCATGGAATCAGTTTCATTACATAATTGTCACACCTCGCATTTCGTGTATTTGAGGTATTTCCCTCAACTGCGTCATGAGCTTTGTTCTATTCTCAATGATTTTTAGCCCTACTAGCTTTGCTTTGCTGTCCAGTTTCAGGAAAAGTTCTGTGGCGGTTGTTAATGACCGTGGCAAAATTTTGATGTCGCCCGCATCGGCTACTACTTGGCTTGTCTTGTATAACGGTGTACCTCATGCATCGACAGGTAGCTTCCTTATGACGTACTCCAAAGCCAATTGAATAGCAATGGGGCCAGTGTCAAAGGCATCGGTGTGTTGGTTTTTGTGCAAACATCATCCTCATTTTGGTAAGACCAACTAGTTTGGCTGGGATGCCAAAGCAAAGCGTTATTTTGTGCAGAAAATTATGTTACGATCAATACTGCCGTATGCTTGCCTGAAGTCAACGAAAATTTTGTGGACGTCTATGTTGAACTTCCAGTATTTCTCAAGTACCTGCTTGACTGTTCACAATCGGTCTATTGTCGATCTACCTGCTCTGAAACTATCAGAGAATGCGAGAATCTTTGAAAATATTTTGTACGTCATACAAAGTAGTGATATGCCTCTATAGTCTTTGTACTGAAACTTTTCGCATTTTTTGTTGATAGAGAATGTCATTGATTAACTCCACTCGTGTGGCTATTGTTTTGTTACCAAATATGCTGGGTTACTCTGTGAATAGCTTTCTGAACACTGCAGCCAGCGTATTTGATGAACTCCACGGAAATCTCATCGATGTCCGGCGCTTTATTATTCTTTTGGCCTTTGATTGTGGAACCAATTTCATTCAGGGTTGGTGGGGCCAATGGAGGCTCTTTGGGAATATCTATATGCTACGATGTTCTGGAGCTATCCGGAAGATTAAAGAGTTTCTTGAAATATGATCTTTATCTTTCCTTAATCCTGGTTTCATCAGCGATAGTGTTGTTGATGTCATCATGACAGGGCGTTGTTTTGGGCTGTAACCTCGTTTTGTCTATTCTGCCTCGGTGTTAATAGCCACTTTCACTTCCATTCAGAGCCCCCTTGCTTGTCTTTAGCGATGCGTCTGATAAGATGAGAATCAGCTGGCTGTCGAGGGTCTCCGTGAAATTTTTGGCCACAGACGCTATTTGGGGCCTTCCGATGTTAAATTTTTGTAGCGAGCTGGTTTTCACCGAATATGCCTTTAACAAACAACATCGATAGGTAAATTTGATCAAGTAATGATCCGAGTTATAATTGACCCCACGGTACATACGGACGTCAAGTATGCTCGAGGCCAACGTTGTTGGATCAGAACATGGTCGAGTTGGTTTTGTGTATTGCCATCCGGTGATACACAGGTCATTTTATGTATGTGTCAATGTGGGAAGCAAGTCGAACGTATGACTAAATTTCTGCTACATGCAAAGTCAATCAGGCGCTGGCCGTTGTCATTTGATTATCTTGGAGGCTTCATCCTACAGAGGTTGCCCGATGAGAAAGCTTATTGCCAACGTTAGCATTGTAATCACCAAGAATTTTTTTGTGTCATTTATAAGCAATGGGTCAACTAGTCTTTCTAGGTAATTAAACATCGTTTCCTTCATTTTTTCATCCTTGTCTTCGGTCGGAGCGTGTATATGGATTAGCCAGATTTTGACGAATTCCGGTTCTATATGGATCACAGACAACCGTTCTTTTAATCAATAACGTGCAATTTGAACCCCCGGCCCACAATGAACGCCACTCCGAATTCTCGCTTTCCAGTAGGCTTCCCACTTTTGAATATTGTGTGCGATCTCATGTCTTGAATTTCATTTCCAGTCCAGTTTGTTTCCTGGATTGCCAGTCTTTTTAGTTTATATTGACTGGCCTGCTGGAAAAGCTCCTTAACAGCGCCAGGGTTAATTAAGTCATCTGACTTTCCTGATATAAGCCTGTTAATTCCTTTTTACGGATTGCATAATTTGAATTTCTTTAACTTTGTTGATTTCAGTTCAATCTATCCTAAATATCTTATCTTCAATTCCTTTTTTTTAGGGTTTCGTGAAATAATTTTAACAAAATCCTTCTGGAATTGGGACCTGTTTGTCCGTCTGTCTGTTCGCCCATCCGTCCGTGTATCACAGCAATTTTTCTTGCAAACTACTTAAGCTAGAAGCATCAAATTTTGTATGTAGGTGTAAAGTGGTGCTCTCTGTAACGTCCAACTACAAAAATATTTTATGAGGTATTTAAGGGGGGCTTCACCATTAACGGCGACGCAAGGCAAGATAAGCTCCATGAGGTCCTACAATAACACAACTGGAAAAATGTCATTGAAATCAAACAATTTAAACATACTTTTTTATTCGTACAAAAGCACACATTTTTACTTTTGCATAAATAAATCAGAGTCTCGTCAGCTAGTGTTTTCTCAATGTGATTTAAAATTGAAAAATCATTAGTTGGACACTGTTTACTACTTTTATAAACCAGTGAACGGAATTCTATTATCTGACTATTCTATTCCTGCTCTTTCAAGATAATACCGGCTGCTGACTAGACTTTAACAGAGAAAATTAAATAAACAGAAATATTCTACTTTAAGCCTTACTTAAGTCCTAAGTAATTGCATTGTGGTTCAACATAGATGCTACATCAGCCTCAATGGATAAAACTCCTAACGCTGATAGTCTTTGGTGACGCATGGTATTTCTTAAATTTTTTTTAATAAGGTTTAATTTAGAAAAGCCCCTCTCATGGGAAGTTGTACTTAAACGGACTGTTAATAAAATTTGAATTAAAATATTAATGTCTGGGTAAATTTTCTTTCAGTTATTCTCTGTTACGAATTGAAGCAGCTGCTTTACGTCTCCGATGCTGTTGGACAAATTCGGCAGAATCGCTAGAAGTTCTTCATACGATTCATAAGATTAGATATCACCACCTCACCCGCTTGTAGAACTGTCATGACAATGTTTTAATAAATGCTCTTTTCGAATATTTTTAAGTTTGCTTAAATCATAGAGGAAACACAAATCTGCAAAATGTTGATTCAAAGATGTAAGTCTTGTATCCATACTGCTCATTATGGAATCAATCAAAGTATTAAAGAACTCTGTTTCGAATTGAATTTTGGGAGATTGTATGGGTTCATCACTACTTTCACAAGCAAACACTCTTTTCTTTTTGGCTAACCTTTTATTCTTAAATTGTTTCGGCTAGTCATAATTACTTCTTTCAATAAATCGATGAGCGTCAGACAAGCATTGTTCGAATGCAATTAGACGATATTCTTTGATCCAGTCACAGAACGTATGCAAATGATCAAGAGCAATGCTTAAATGGACTTCTACGGTTTGCCAAATTTGCTTATGATATCCACTCACGATAATATTGCACACCATAAATGTAACAATATAATAAACCCGAAGTTGAGAATTTCATTTAGAACTGAATCACAATCACTGAGTGTATTACATTCTTCTGTGTGAGTTTTTAAGCTTTCGATACAATCAACTAGGGTTGTAACGGAGGCCTTCTTAGCGGAGGTGGAAGTGGATGCGGAGGCGATGAGTTTCACTTCCGCGGATGCGGAGCTTAACGGAGGCGGAGGCGGAGGTGAAAGTGGATGTAGATAAAATAGTAATTTATGGTTTATTTAAGTTTTTATTTCAAATACTTACATTTAAGTAAACATAATAACCTACCAAATACCTTATATACCTTAATTTTGATTACTAGAAGGTAATGTTTATTACAATACCTTCTCGTAATCAAAATTAAGGAGAGGTAAATTATATTTGACAAACAATAGTTTTGCGGCTTTGTCACCTTCCAAACGATTTCTAAGGGGTTCATGAATTAAGCCAGCTGAACTGAATAATTGTTCACTTGGCACTGAACTTGGCGGCGCCGATAAGTACGTGCGAACGATTGGATAAAAAGCTTTATATTTATTGTTATTTCTCCACCACAATAATGGATCATCGTCTAATTTGAGTCTGTTTTCTTTATTATATTCATTAATTAAAATTTTCCATATCATGAGGTTACTACTGCTGTCATCATTTTCAGTTTCCTCTTCACTGTCACTGCGATTTGTTAACATGTCAGCTAGATTCGAATGCACACTTTGTGTTGGTGAAAATATCTGGAAGCTTGTACTTGGTTCATCTTCATCATGCATTGGATTTGATTCTACTCTAGCTTTTTTGGCAGCAGAAGCACCTGGAGCTTCGTCATCATCAACTCCACTTGCCACATTTAATTCATGTATAGTAAGCAAGCGTATCAGTTCGGACTGAACTTGTTCCTTAGTTATTTCATCAAAAAACTTTAATTTGTACCTTGGATCCAAATAAGTACCAAGCGAAAATAGTGTCTTGCTTGGGAGGTCACAAAACCTGGAATTGAAATCTTCCATTAGTTTTTGAATGATGCTCTGGAAAATCTGATTCGTGTCTGATTTTTCCTTTTCAGCTTGCAAAGTACGTTTAAGTGCATAGGTCAATGGTATCACTGACGATATCGAAGTTTTTATATTGCTCAAATTCCTTGTTATTTCTTCAAAGGGACTGAGTATTGCCACTATTTTATTAAGATACAACCACTCTTCTGGAGAGATTTGTGGAATGTTATGTTTGCTGGCATACAGGCGAATAGAATCTTTAATCTTGAACATCCTTTCGATCATATAAAAAGTGCTGTTCAATCTGAAATGAAAAAAGGAAACAAATAACTCAAATAACTCTTTAAACAAATTACTCCTTGTCAAGTTTTATACAAAGCTGTTAAAAAACGTATACATATATGTAAATAAACAAACATACCTAGTAACACAGTCCTGTATAATGCGAAGTGCAGGTTGATTAAGTTGCTCGGTTTGAATTTTAGTCAGCTCATCTTGAGCTATCTGTGAATGACTAAAATGGCCTGATATCTTCTTGCATTTTGTGATAAAGTCTTTTACTTCAAGGGCCTCGAGCGCAGAACGAACACACAGTTGCAGTTGATGGACTGTGCAACTCACGTCAGGTATATCGGCTAAATGCATTGCCCTGACCATATTTGATCCACCATCTCTAACAAAGCAATGCAATTGCTCGTCCTGGATGTTCTACGCCTGAAGCATCATATTGAAATTGTTACAAATTATATCACCGGTGTTTTGCCCATGAAGTAAGCAACATTTTAAAACAATTTTCATACGGGTAAAATCTTCAGTTAACCCATGTGCGGTTAGGCTCAGAAGTGACACGTTAGCACTTGGCTCAGACCAAACATCAGTAGTGAATGACAGTTTTAAAAAAATTTTAAGCACTTGCCCAATTTTGGTAGCTACCCTAGTATATATTTCATTACAAACATGGTCAGTAAAAAACTGACGCCCTCTTAATTGAAAATTTGGCAAAGCCGTTTGCATAACATGACGAAAACCAATACCTTCGACAAAATTAAACGCAAGATTTTGTAAAGCAATCATTTCTCCGATCATATCGTCCATTTTCTTTGCCTTGGGAAGTGATGTATCCCAAATTTGACTTTTTTTGAAGATTCTTCTAAAGACAGCTGCCTTTTGGCTTGTTGTTATGGTGTAACGGACGTAGACTGTTTTTATTTCTCTTGTTCTCTTTCTTTTTCTGCTCCACATAGTTCTTCGTATTTTTCTTTGTGAACAGACTTCAAATGCCCTTTCAGCGTTGTCGTAGTACGACCTTTCCTTGAATAGTTTTTCCCACAGGTTCTACATTTCGCACTATTATCTTTTTCTAGAAAAAAAACTGCCAAATCACACTTGTTTTCGGCTTCATCATGCGACTTAATTAAGCAGAACAATTATTTCGCACTAAATCACTTAAAACAATCGCGTATATTACATCGGTGAAATTTCGTAACGTCTAACTCGTACAAACAATTCGACAACGACAGGTTGATTCCTGTCGTGTATCCTACATTTGACAAATTACATACGCCCGCCCGTGCCCCCACCCCAACCGTGTTCCCGCCGCGCACTCGTTAAATTTCGACCATTTCGCGCGGAACACGCGAGTGGACGGCTGTCGGGAGCGAGCGTCGCTCGCGCGTTATTGCTCTATGATTACGTCAATAAAACTCCATTACAACTCCGCGAAAATTGTACGGAGGCGGAGGCGAAGTTCCGTTACAACCCTACATTCAACAACATCATCAAATTGAAATAATATGGCTTTAACTGCTTCGATCCTGCTTTCTCATCTTGTGTCTGATAAAGGTTTTAAAGTAATTTTAAATTTCCCTTTAGTAAACTCCCAGCGTTTTCTTGACCTTGCAAATAACAAAAACATTTTTTTAATGAAACCAAAAAAGTTTTTCCTGCCACGGAAGAATCGGCTGCATTTTCTAACAGCAGGCTTCAACTATGACAACCGCAAGGATTAAAAAATGCCCGCGGATTAGTATTCAAAATTCGAGTTTAACCCCGTTTTTTATGCCTACCATATTCGTACCATTGTCGTACCCTTGGCCGCGACAATTATGAATTTCGAATCCATTTTTTTCTAATTCTTCAAGTATTACATTAGTTAAGAAGTCCTCAGTTGACTCAGTAACAACAAGAAATCCAATAAAATGTTCTTTTATTTTACCGGTTGTTAGGTTGCAAAATCTTAGTACGACAGAAATTTGTTCAACTCGACTATAGTCTCTTGTGCAGGCAAGCAAAAAAGAATAATATTTCGCCTCTTTTACCCTTTGAATCACTTCTCTGGTCACTTTTTTCGCCATTAGCCTCATCAACTCATTTTGGATATCGTTTTCTTAGATAATGTGTTACAAGTTGTCATTCATACGTTTCGTTTGTTTTCGAAGCGTGGGATCATACAATCATTCTTGATGTCCTCTAAATGCCAGATTATGTGAGGCTAAGAAGTTAATGATGTCAATTAATCTTACAAATAAATTGTACTAATGTTTTTGAGATTCATGAATTAGCCTCTTTTGCTTTATCTATTGGTTTCCCATGCTTAATTCGCTTCTCAAATGTTAGCCATTAAAATTTATGTTTCAATGGCTAACATTTCAGAATATGTTCTCTAGTATTCTCGTGTCCTTGTAAAATATTTGTTAAGTATTTCCAGACACAGCATCCTCCCTGAACCATCTGAGTTTGAAAATCACTAACAGCACAGTAAACTTTGTTTTGATAACTACATAGAAGAAACCAGTCAGCAACAATATTGAGTTTTATCATTACTGAGTCTTCTTAAAAAATAAAAGTGAGAAAAGTGTCCAGGATCATAATCTTTGGGATAACTATTTAATGGCTATTTTGGACCACTTTGAACAATATCATGACGCTGAGAATCGGTTAGGGGAAATGAACACATTTCTTAATCAGAACTTATAAACGTTTCTTTGATAATGTCGCTTTCATCACCGTTAACTGACCGAGAAATTATTTGTTGTTCAGGAATTCCACTCTCCACCTCATGTTCTAATTGGGTAGAGTTTGATGCTATTTCTACTTCCGACTGTAGCTTACTACTCAGTACATCTGAACTACTTTCCAAATCGAATGAAGTATTGGCTGTTGCAATAACTGACGTCAAAGAAATCAATTTATCTGATTTTGTCATGCTATGCGATGTTTTTTTAGGGTTTTGTACTTTAACACAAAACCCTATTGCAATCACGACCTGTGTCCGTCTGTCCGTCCGTCCGTCCGTCCGTCCGTCTGTATGTCAGAGCACTTTTTCTCCGAAAGTATAAAGGCTACAGCCATGAAACTTTGTCAAAAGGTCAGAAGTGGTGACTTCTTGAAAGTTCAAGGGTCAAAAAATTTTTCAAAGGGGTTTAAGGGGGGTTTCCCCATATAGGGAGGTAACCCCTCAAAAAAAATTTCACCATTGGTAGTCGAGTAGGGTGTCATTGGAAAGGTCTCAATGAGATCTTTTCAAAACAAGTCTCGAAATCGCCTTACAAGTACCGAGGGGGGGCAGGGAAAGGGGAAATGTACGAACTTTTCGCGTACCCCTCCCTCGCGATTGGACACCTGTGATCCGAAAAATCTGAAAAAAATCATGCATGTAAGCCTTTATGAGTACAATAACAACAAATACATGAGAAGTCGAAATTCACTCAACTTTGTTAGTAATAGTATGATTTATCGATTTTTTGTTTTCTTGAATAAAATCTAAACGATACCCTTAAATACAATGAAATTTTACTAACAGATGACTTTTTATAAGATTGATCTTCTCTGAAAGTTTCATAAAGATCGAGTAGTACTTAACGAAGTTATAGCGATTTGAATTTTCCTGTATTACTATGGAACAATATGCCCTGTATTACTATGGAAACATATGGCTATGGAGCCATATGCGCTTTTAACCGACTTAGACACTACAGCTTTGCTAGGATTTGCATGAAAATTTCAGGAATGATAGGTATCATAAAGATGAGTACATACAATAGAAACAAGTCAAGGAGGCAGGAGAGAGCTCCTAGCAAAAGGCCTTTGTAACCATTCTAAGATTCGAAAAAACAGGCCATGAATCGATGATTACAGGACAATGGAGTGGCCCCTGAAAAAAAATTTCATGAAAGGTAACCGATATGAGTATCAAATGAAAGTTCTCCATGAGAGCTTTTCAAAACAGGTCTTAAGCTGACAGTTTTTGCTTCAGTGGGGGCACAGGGGGGGGGGGGGTAAATACATGAAAAATGTGTTTCCTCCCTCGCGAATGGACACCCGTGATCTAAAAAATCCCAAAAAATTATCAAGGGAGATATTTATGGGTATTACTATAACAAATACCTCAGAAGTCAAAATTCTTTCAACTTTGTTAATAATAGTATGATTCTCGAACATAACATGTTTCTTGATTTTATTCGTTACTGGTTACTGCATTTTGTAAGTAGAGTACAAAACCCTTCTGACATGAGCATAGGTCTGTCTACCCAACTTGTTTTTATTTAATTAATCAATCCTGAACCTAAAGTCCATCTGATAAGACACTTTCCGGTTTCTTATATCTTTTTGCGGACCCAGATTCCCATTTTCTCCCGATATCTCTATCTCTATTAGGACCTAGGCGTGACATGATCAAAGTTGTTTAACGTGTATTGAATCTATTAACAATAATAATAATTTTTTTATGACGTGCATACTTAAAGTCACTCCACATGTTTACAGTAAGTTTATGAAAAATTACCTTAAGTAGCTTACTGAAATTCTATTTGAATAAATTGCGCTGATCAACAATCACTACGCATCAATATAATAGTTATAATTTTCAAACCTTCAACACAATATTACTCATTCTCATTCACAATAAAATAATAGAAATGCTTACGGTACTCTGCTCTGTCGCGAGCAATAGAAAAAAAGTAGCGGCAGATTCAAATCAACCAAAATCAGAATCGTTTGCAGGTACAGGTTTCTGTCGTCCGTTGTCAAGTGATGACACTTACTCACGTCGCCCACGCCTTGCGCCGCCACTGCTCCCCATATAGGGGTGTGCCCCTGCAAAGAAAAAAAAATCCACCCTCCTTTTTTAGAGACTGATTTCTATTCGGAGCTTTTTCAGAACGAGATAATCCTTCTGTCGTCCGTTACAAGTATCCTTAATGCAAAATCATATGACGAATTATACCAACTACAAATAATTTAGTGATAAGCTTTTATTTGTAAGTGATCGACCTCCTCTCAACCTGAGCGTTGAGACGAGGTCGATCATCTCATTTTATGACCATAACGGTAGTTAGAAGTTTATGCGGTCGGCATCATGCTTGTCCGTGTGATTATTACCTAATTTTACTCAGTTCCCATCACAGGTGAGTGGGCTGGAAGTCCGTCAAAAGATACTGACATCGAAATCTCGTTACACCGGAGTTCGAACCTAGCACCTGCCGCATTTGCGGCTGCCCTCCTACCTACTTCACCACGACGGACGACAGAAAATAAGCATAAGCTTCAAGTTATATCTAAAATTAAATTTGAAAATTCCCATGAGGAGTTCTTATTTTGCTTAATGGATTGACGGGCAAACATAAATACCTTGTAATTATGAACTTATTCGCTTTTCTAAAGATGCTATTATTTTGATTATCTAGTTTTTTTTCCAACTTTCATGCGTAAACTTCTATTGGGACAAATCGCAATAGGAGCTTAATAATAATAAAATAGTGAATTTGAAAAATGTCGCTGCAGAATCGGTTAAAAACACCAAGGCAACTGTAATGTGAAACACCGAAATAAATAAGCACTAATGTTCGGGTGCCAATATTTTCTTTTCTCACTAAGGAAAATTAGTTGTGAATCATTTTTCTCTTCTACATGCGAAGAATTAAAAGAGAAAATAAAATGTTTCATTCAAGACAGCATATTTAAATGATTTTAATCATTCAAAAATTAACTTTTCTTGTTTATTTTTAAAGCAAAATCTTTTGCTACTTTCAAGGCCGATTTCTATATCCCGCTCGATTGCCAGGATAGCTAAAGTTGTTAGTCTCAGTGTAGAAACTTAAACTCATAAAAAACTATTTGAGATCAACAGAATAGTTTTTTATGAGTTTAAGTTTCGAGAAGCTTCTCTCACAACTTGCATTACTGATGGCCACTGCTAAGACAATTTTCAACATTATAACAATATTTGGTAAAACATCCTCAAGCTTAAACTCAACGACATATTTTAACAAGCCTAAAGCACCGGACTGAATCAACGTCGTTTTGCAATCTGGGTCAGCTGCGGCTACGAAAGCCCGAAGACGTACTTGTTCAATTTTTAGTTTTTCTTTGTTAACATCTTGAGGAGCTTAATTCAGGTTGAGTTCGTCGACGCCTGATATTACAGCGGTCTTTAAAAAGTCATATTTTTGTGCCAAAGTTTTAAGCTGTTGAAACTTTTCTCGAATATCAGCAGCAACTCTGTCGATCGACGAAAACATGGTTCGCCTCAATTCGTCTTCATATGTACAATAACCCTGCGTCTTTACTTCCGTCACAAATTACCTGACTCTTCTTAATTTGTCTTCGAGGTTCACAAGTAATTCCAAGGTCTTCACACAAAGTTTTGGCGTGTGTCAAAACCACGTCCACAAATTTTTCTCAGCTTTCTTCCAAAATAATCTACAATGCACATATTTTCTGAGCACACTCATGTATGTTCAGTCCCTCAGTTTGACAATACCTCTGAGCATCATTGACTTCACATAGTACTAGCAGCCAGAGACCCAACAAAATTAAGAAAGAAAATGATTACATTGCCACCAACAAGCTTCCTGCGTCTGTTCTTGCATTAAAACTTTCCTTAGTTTTGGTTAGATTTTCTAGTACAATCAATGTTACTTTGAAGTGGTGTCGTATAAAGTTTACAGCATCGCCCCTAGCACTCCACCGTGTGTCCTGAATCCTCTGCAATCTTTTACCTGTAGTCGCAATCAGAACTTCGTACCGATGTGTAGATACAGAAAAAAAGCAAAGAACCGCTCTAGCGTGCTGAAGAAAATTACGGAATTTACCTGCACTGCTGCATGCATACAAACCAGGTTTAATGAGTGATTTGAGCATGGCACGAGTTCTGCATTAAGATTGAAGTTGTACACCTGTGCACCTTCCAGCCATCGTCGCAGCATTATCATACGCTTGTCTCCTACAGTTCATAACGTCAAGTTCATCAGCCATGAGTTTGTTCAAAATCATTTCACTTACGCTTTTAGCAGTTTTGTTTTTGGTCTCGATGAAATCCAAAAAAGATTTCTTTACCCGAACCTACTGATTTTCAATAACCACATATCGACTTGACTCGTTTGATCTTTAGGGGAACTATCTGGAGTGCTGTCAAAAACTATAAAATAATATTTAGCCTTTTGTACACGAGCTATAATCTTCTACCGAACTTTACTTCCTAGAATTTGAGTGACATATAAGTTAGCGAAATGTTTTCACCCATTTTAATTCTAACCAAATGCTCTCGAAGAACAGGATCGTACTTAGCCAGCAAATTCACTATAATTCCATAAAATTTCCTCTGTTAGCACTGGTCTCATTTTCTCTATGGCTGCGTAACGCCAAATTTTGCTTTGCAAGAAATTGTATGATATCAAACATTCTGCTCAAAATTTGATGCCGTTTTTAGGGTTTTGTAAAATAATTTTACAAAACCCTACTAAAATCGCGACCTGTCTGTCCGTCTGTCTGTCTGTCCATCCGTTAAGCTAGAAACACCAAATTCTACATGTAGGTGTAAAGTGGTGCTCTCTTGAAATTTCAATTACAAAAAAAAAATTATGAGGTTTTTAAGGGGGGTCTCAGCTTTGTTAATAATAGTATGATATTCGAATTTCACGTTTTCCCCAATAAAATCGTATATGTACCCTGAAACTCAACAAAATTTAATTAATTTAATACTTAACTAGTTACACATAAGAGTCTAATACTCTGCAAGTTTGATGAAAATCAAATCATATTAGCGGAAGTTATAGGCATTTGAAATTTCTGCAATTACATCAAAAATAACACATGGTTTTGGTATGTTATGGACTTCCCATCGGTTCAGACACTGCAATTTCGATTTGATCTTCTTAAAATTTCCAGGTAAGATTTATAACAATAGATAATTTTTGGAATTCATGATTTGAGTGATTGTTGTAAGTTTGAAACAAAATGGCGACCGTTGAAAATGGAGAAAAAATGGATTTTACTTTAAACGTGCACACCTCTTTGACATGTTTCTTGATTTTATTTATTGTTGGTGACCGTATTTCAGAGAGGTTGGGTACAAAACCTTTCTGACATGAGCGTAGGCGTAGGTCTATCTACCCAACTTGTTTTGAATTGCGATAAAACGCTCCGCTTTCTTTTTCCTTTTAATCTTCAGCTAGATAAGCTATAAATGAAAAGAAAAAAATACCGCAGCAGAGACAAAGATATATCATGTCTATAGTAGAAAGCAAAAGAAATCTATAATAAAAAGCAAATTTCTATCACAAACTATTTACTTACCTTAACTCTTTTGGTTTTGTCCGAGAATTTTTCCGCAGAGATTAGATTTAAAACAAAATCGAACTATTCACTACAACAACAAGGTCATGAATAACCAGTCAATACAATATTTCACTACACTTCACTTTGACTTTAGTAATTTAGAGCTAATTTTCAAAATTGATAATTCTTCGATCAGTGATTTGAAAGTTCGCTCATCGAACCAAGCATTAATTTGTTGTGGAACAGGTCTTAAAATGACAAACAACAAAGCAGCACCATCATTTGTTTATATAATCCAACACACCAAACCAACATCATCATTTGTTTATGTTATCTGGAGCCAATTTTCAATTTCCACTGTATCCACTGTCTGCAAAAAATTGTGATACCAGTTTGAGAGTGAGAGCTGCTTCTTGAAAATTTTTAAAAATGTACGATCATTCTTAATGACGAAAGTTTGGATTATTAGTTTAAATTATCCTTCTTGAAATCTTCCACATCATTACATACTCTAAGAAGCATTTGAAAAAATAATCAGCAATAAAACTGGCTATGTATTTTATATTTGAACTTTTGTGAAATTTAGGTAAGTCTTAGATGCAACGCTTTTTAGCAAAATAGGTTGGTAGCCAAATCGAAAATATGACATGACTTTCGAATCCCTTCACGAGAAGTCCGACTGCAAAACAATTAATAAATGTGTGGCAAATATGTGCAATGCAAGTTTTGTCGGCTTATCAATCGGCTGCTTTTCTTGAAAAAAAAAGATCAACGTTTCCTGTCATTCAAAATTAGCAACGCAACATTGAAGTGTTAAGGGAATGCATGTTATTTCTTACGTGCTAGCTTTTTCATTTTGTTATGTTAAGTTTAAAACTTTTTTTGATGTATGGGCTGACAGGCAAGCAAACAAGCGATACGCGATTTCAGAATTGTTTTGCAAAAAACAGTTGGTTCAAAACGTTACGGGAAGAACTAGAAGAATTAGACGGGGTAAAAGTGTTGCTGCTGTTGTGGTTGAAATTTTTTCTTGCGAAAAAATTGAGAAAATTGTTTCATCATTCCAGTAGATGAGGCACTTTGTTTCATATTCAGAAGTGATGGTGAAATGATAGTAGTAGAAAATGTATTTTTGGCTCTTTGCATTTGTGTGAGCAATAAAGAGATTGCAAGAACTTCCACTAAGAGCTCGTTGAAGGCTCGGGTTAGCGCGGATGTATTTCGAAAATTGAATTGCTGTTATTTTATAGAAAAACTTACGACGCTTGTCACCCCTTTTTATGTGCCATCCGGGGCAACTGCTTCAACGAAAAGTGAGATTGCACGGTTGCTTTTTAAAAGGAGTAGGAAGAAAATAATAGATTCAAATCGTATAAAATACCTGAATAATTCAATAAATGCGAATTTGCATTCGAGATCGATGGGCAATTGCAAATATTTCGATCTATGATTACAACCGGTAACTTACTTACCGTTTAAATAGCTGGCTAATTGCCACTTTTTCGATTCCCATTTATGTCTTTGGCCGTCTCATTGATGCGAATAATTGGTTTCACGTTCAGTTGGATGGGATTTAATTACTCTTTCGAATAGCCTCTTGTTGGAAATAATTCACCGTAAAATGTATAATAATAATGGTATATGAAAAAATGTCCGACAAGGTAATTAATTACAAATGTTTCACACTTCTTTCCAAAGAAAAGGCGCACTTTGACGTGCAACTTTTGCATGGAATAATAAATTGATAATCCAGATTGTCGTCTCTGACATTCTGATTGGTCTCCCATGTGGAACTTGGTTACGCGTTGTAGTACAGCGGTTTTGTGCAATTGATTTTTGAAGGGTTTTGTACAATTATTTTATTACACATTATGAGTTTCAATAGATATAATTTACTCTCAAAAAAAGATTAATAATAACTTACTGCGAATGGGAGTTCTACCGCTTGACGTGGAGATAATCCGGAGAGGCTTATCTTTCGTGTGGCTTATCTTTCATATAGTGAGCATGAGTGGTTACAAAGCGCTGACTCTGGACGTCTGAGTCTGATCAGCATTCTGACCATGCTGAAGGATCGCATGATTTCTGCCTGGCAAACCAGATGGAATGAGTGCACCAAGGGACATGTGACGTGTATATTTTTCCCTGAGGTTCTGTGTGCTATGCGGGCTCCGCACCTGGACTTTTGTTTTGGTTTGGGGCTTCTACTGACGAGTTATGTAAGTTTGAACGAATGGTTGTTTAGTTCTAGTTTAGTGGATGATGTATGTTGTAAAATCTGCGGAGCGGAGAGTGAGACTTAGCAGCATGCACTATTCGAGTGCCCGACATATTCCGAGCTCAGTAGTGCATGTGGCATAGGCTCTCTCAGATCAATCGCAGACGTCCAAGAGGGTCTGATGGATAAAACACAATTCGCAGAGTTTAACTCCTATGCTCGATGAGCTTTTCAAAAGTGACTGCAGCTTTGCTCAGCGAGAGAGATTGACAATTGTGCCAGGTCTTAGGTGCCCTAACATGTTTGAGTTCATCTTGTCGTGATCGTCTTGTTGTGATTGTCCTTGGTGATGGTAGCTGGTGGTTTTGGTGTTGGGTAGTTTAAGGAAGGTGCTGGGCTATCCGCAGGGGAATGGACCAGAACTGGGATTCCCGATAAGCATACCTTTGGAAAGTGCTGTCCCCACAGACCCGTGGCTGGGTCACCAACACATCGTTGTTGGGAGCGAAAATTGGCAGCGACACTTGGACAAAGTGCTACGACAATCTAAGCAAAGGTTTGATCTGTACCACGAGTTAGGTGGAGTCCATTATAGGTTACTCTCACCCCCTACATGGTGAGGAGCCTATCCTGGCTGAAAACGTGGTAGTTTTTGGGTTTTATTCGGTGGATAGAAAGGAGATTCGAGCACCAGCCAGTGTATGGGGGGTTCTCCACTGGGGCTACTCGAACCTCATCCATTAGATGAGGGGTTTGATTCAATACTGCCTGTAGAGACCGTGATGTTAGGCCTATTTGTGGCATATATTCACGTTAACCACTTTGACTTTATTTTGAAGAATACTTAAAACAGTTCTCATGTAAAGGTTTTCCACAAAGTTGATGGCCACAGTTCACGGTTTTGGCTATTCTTACGAATCTATGCTGATTCTAGCAACATGATTAAAATTTGCTGTTTATTTGGTAACAATTTTGCAGTTAAATTATATTGCTAAGATAATAAATACATTTTAAACAATATATTCCTTTATAGATGAAGGTACAACCTATAGCTCTATTATCGCATCAGAGTCGTCATTTCACCGAACATACTTTGCAAAATATGAGAAACATCATAAAAAACCAAATTTCATAACTTACTACATCATGTACGCCGTAATTACACCACTTACCCTCAATCAAAAATTAAAAATCATCTCGAATCTAACATGACTATGATGTCAGCCAAAATACATCATTCATCTCGATAATCCAATGTGAAATGTCTCTTAAGCAACAACAACAATAAGACGACCACTACAGCAACAAATTTGAATTTCTTCATTACCCAACTAAAATCAAACTTATACGGAAGCATATTTTTCTGATTTTCTCTTTGTAGCCATTAAATGTGAGCTATGAGCATAAAAAAAATGAAAATAAAGCGAGACAACAAACCCTGTTGCATGGAAACCACTTGGCCTGTTGAATAAGGCCATCCTGGGAACTACGTTCCCACCCCATTGAGAACTTATAACCACACTATTAATGGTAGCAAGCAATTGGAGTGGGTGCAGTACCGTTAGAATTGCCTGCTGAGCTAGACGTTGACTGTTGAACACATGAGACATTGGAGCTATCTCATTCACAAAGGCGCCACGAGTATACCTATAAAGCCACAGATCCCGACCACTTGCATGAACCGATGATGGGATGTATGGAGTTCCATCTGGAACTTCCCTACCTCGCAATATCTTTGCTTCGCAATGATATATTCGTAAGTGAGAAGAGAAGCAGCAAGCATTGCTTAGGATGAGAGGAGGCAGGCAATAGTGGAAAAAGTGTCCTACTACGTACGGTTTTGTTCGTTATTATGCAAAAGTGTAAAAAAAGTTGTTTGTTGTTCCTGGAAAAAAGTGGCTTGCATTCATTCCAAGAGAGCGCGTTCCTGAGAACCTTAAAAATAATGAGAAGGACATTTCCAAACAACAATTTCAAGCTTAGCTACCCACCCACCTGTTGAGAACTGATGCATATACACATGTATGGCAGGTTGATGATTCCTAGCAACTAATAAATAGAAAACGGGACTGCCATGGAATTTGTTTGGAAAATATGGCAAATCATTCATCAATAGTATATTTTTCCAACATACGTCTGTATATACCATCAACAAGTATTCATAATCTCTGCAACTGCCACTCCCGCATTTGTTGGCCTTGTATTTTTTCACAGATTTCATATAAGGACAATACTCATTTTGGGCTATTTGTGGAGAATGTTAATCAAAAAACATCTTTTTAGGATTTTGTGATATCATTTTACGAAACCTTGCTAAAATCACGCCCTGTCTGTCCATCCGGCCGTCCGTGTGTCACACCACTTTTTCTCGCACACTACATAAGCTAGAAACATAAGATTTTGCAAGTAGATGGAAAGTGACACCCACTTCAAAGTTTCGCCACAAAAAGAAATTTATAAGGTATTCAAGGGGGGTCTCTCCATCTAGGGGAGTGGCCCCTGAAAAAAAAAATTCCCCCCATGTAGGCAATATGGGTATCAAATGAAAGGTCTTGATGAGAACTAACTCTTAAAGTGTACGAAAATTTTGTAACACCATTGACCCGAAAAATCTGAAAAAATTACAGAGATGAGACTTTAAGAGTACAAGCGCAACAAATACCTCAGATGTCGAAATTCGATCAACTTTGTTAATAATAGTACATTTTATAAATTTTACGTTTTGGCCTATAAAATGAAAATGGGACCCTTAAATTTCCCATAAGCTACAATTTAAGTTTTTTGGTAGCAATTGTATGTATTCTGAAAATTTTACAAAAATTGAACAATTAACAGCTAAATTAAAGCCGATTGAATATTTAACAATTACAACAACATTAACACGTGACATTAAGGAGAAACACATTTGCAACGGACCTAGACACTACAAATATGTAGGAATTTTGATAATAATTTTAGAAATGGCTCATAATATTGATGTATTGTCATGACTAATCAGGCGACGGGGTCAAAAAATTTAAAACAAAATGGCGACGAATATAAAAACATAGTAACCATAATAAATTTTTGAACTTAATTTATGAATTTGGTATATTAGGCAAGATTTGATATGCAGAATAAATTGTTTGATTTACTAATTGTTTAACAAAACCCTTCTGCTGGGAGCACTCTCCTGCTATTTCAACTTGTTAAACTATAAAGTAAATACTTAAGCCTATTTTGTAATATCAAACTTGAATAAGATATGTATTCAAATCTATTCCTTCGTTTACCACTAAGTCTTTTTCTATACGAAGTTGTATTTCGTTGTTTCAGCAAAAAATGTTTCGGAATGGGTTATATAAACAAAAATTGTAATAAGGAGTTTTTAGCAAATTCCGCATTAAATATATTCAATACTTCCTACATATATGTTTCTTCTTTAAACAAAGTAGTAGTATCTGCCTTTGGCAAAACATATACTGAATATACATAGATATTTGATTACCGGTAAAATAATTCCAGTTATTATTTAATCAATCTTCCAATGATTCTTCAAAAATCATTTTCTTTTTTTGCTTCTTATAGAAAGTATGAAACTTCCATTTAAATAACACCTCAATGAGAGTTATTTATCGAAATAATAACTATTAACCCGTCGAGCGCACTGTTGAGTCTATGAGACCCACGACATATTTAATTGCATATATTTCCTACAGTAATTATTTGACGTTACATTTCCGCTCAATCGCTGTTTTTAATTCGCTCCTGTCAAGTTATCAAAAAATTAAATTAAATTACTTAAAAGTCAGTCCAAAGCAAATTTTGAATTTTATTGGAAATAGATTTTATCGTCGAAGAAATCGACCCGCGTAATCATATCGAATATTATTTTACTTCGATAAATCAAGAAAAGCAAATAATCCAAAGACTAACTCGGGACTGCTGGCATGGAGTAGCCCGACGGCTTCTCACCGTTGGGGGACCCCCGCAAGACAAGTCAGTAAAAAAAGACATATGAGGAAACCAGGAAAGCTCCGCAGATGGCGGACGTAAAACATAAATAGTTGAAAACCAACAAGAAGTGAGTCGACTTCAACATGAGAATCAAGAATTAAAACTACGACTACAATCCCTCGAAGATCTGTTCAAGAGAGTGATGAAGACTCAAAATGCAGAACTGCTAAAGCAAACTTATACGCGAACTAAGGCAAAGAAAGCTGTCAAACCAGCTATCCCAGAAAAAAGACAGTGCTAGAGGCATCAACGACAGCGAAAACTATTATGCAGCGCTGGATGGACTGCAACAAGAAATGGATGTTGAAGAATGTATTGAACATAATTCTAATCAAGATAACGATGTTAATTATATTCAGTACCTAAAAAAAAAAAATAAGGAGCTAAAAGATAAATTATACTGTGTTGACTGTGTTTTTGGTCATCAGGCATCATACTGAGGATTCTACCGCTATCAAGATGCGAGAGTAAAATCTGTCCCAAACCAAACACAACTACACCACAGTGTCTTAGCTCCCAACTTCGTCTAGCCCGGAGTATCATTTGCACTCGCCGCTAGAGGACCAGCAGAAAATGCTTTAAATGATGTAAATAATGCAAGTGGCAATAATGAGCTGTTCTGCTCTCGATGAACAAGATACCAAAATTAATTTTATTTTTCAGCGTTTAGGAGTTTCAAATGCCTCAAAATAACTTGTCATTCAGTCACTTTCCTATGGATTGAATTCATCCCATCTTGGTCAACGTCAACTCCATTGTTACTATGCATCAACGTGACTATTTCCTTGAATTCATTGTTAAGCAAAAGCCTGACATCTTGCTTCTTACTGAAATCCACCTCAATTCATGGCACTTCATGACATTCAAGTTAAACGGTGATGGAGTAGGTCGCACCGGAATATGGGTTTGCAGACCCTATTATTTCATAAATAGAGAAAAAATTGAATTCAAAAGCTTCGAATCTCTTGAAGTGTCCATGATTAAAATCTCACTACCAGGTGGGGATAACCTCTTCGTTATCTTTGTCTAGGCAACTGGTCGAAATGTTCCCAAGTTCAAGGATGAGCTCAATTCCTTGTTTGAAATACTCGAATTGAACAGGCTACATAATCATTGTATTCTTGCTGCTAACCTGTACGCCAAGCATACATCATGGCTAAACACCACCAATAATCTCAGAGGTGTATTCCTGAAATCGCGGATAACAGAGAACCTAATTGAATACAGGTTCAATCTATATGGGTTGGAGCTTCCAGTTCCAACTTCATTTTTGGATCTCTACATAATTGACGCAAGACTTGAATTCAGCTTTAATAGGAAACTGCAGGTACTTTCTTACGAAAGCGACCATAGCGCAATCGTAATGGAGATTAATCATCAAAGGGATGATGTCTTCCTCATCCCAGTTCAACATGAAAATTATCGGCTGAATAAAAAAAAAGACTTTGGAAAGTTTCAAACTAAGTTTAATCGAGACTTCCAGAAGCAAGATCCTCCTTTTGATGATGGCAACGCTTGCTCAATGGTTTCTAATGACAGAAATCTAAATAACGATGAAATCGGTCTCTGTTTGTCGAAGTTAGAAAAGCTGACGTTGGAAACGATTGAGAAAGTAGTTCCCAAGATTAAACATCGGAACAATATGGAAGGATATGAAACACCAAACAATTTAAAGTTAAAAAGTTGAAAAGCCTTCTTATCACACGTGGCAACAATATTTATTGGCGATTTTTGGACTACAACCATCCCTCGTGGGTCATGTTGAAATTACACCTGAAGAATGTCCGGAACTTAAGCCTTTCATATTGAGGATTAAGAACAACATTCAATGGGCGGAAAAACTGAGGGGTGTCAGCCCACAGGACCCAAATAGTGTTTCCGCGAAAGTGAAGTCTCGAATGACAGTATCGAATCTTGAAGTCGCTAGTGACGAGATGAATCTTTTGGATAGGGTTGGTACCGAAATTGATAGTACGACTCCGGATAGAAATGGAAACAGGATTATTTGTGAAGGATTGGATAAACTTGCCCTGATTGGAACACATTTTGAATTGGTTCATCTACTAAACCCTGAGAGAGGGAACGAAATATTTTCAGAAGTCGTTGAACCAACCGACTTCCGACTTCAAATCAAATTCTTCATTTCAATGAAACATTAACATCTGACCCCTTGCCGAGCTCGAATCTTATCAATTAATTTGTCAGCTATGAAGACTTGTGTTTCATATTTTGCAGGATAAACAACAAGAAATCATATGGTACTGATGGTATTCCAAATGTAGTTCTCCGACA
This sequence comes from Odontomyia ornata, assembly GCA_963969285.1. Classification (NCBI taxonomy): domain Eukaryota; kingdom Metazoa; phylum Arthropoda; class Insecta; order Diptera; family Stratiomyidae; genus Odontomyia; species Odontomyia ornata. Next base: position 376,014,823 of record OZ017738.1, read on the forward strand.
TTTGCCTTAGGTTGCTATTAGGAATTATTGTATATTGTTCAACAACATGATGAGTAATTTATATTTTCCAAATGAGTGGAAAAAGGCTAAAGTATCACCGATCTTGAAGCAAGGAAAAGAATCTTCATGTCCTAAAAGCTATCGCCCAATCGGCTTGCTGCCTAACATCAGCAAGGTGTTTGAAGTGATACTCAACAGATCATTAAACGCCCACATTGAGGAATGTGAGTTGATACCGAATTGCCGATTTAGGTTTCGTGCCAGGCATTCGACGACACATGCCATAATGAAAGTAACCTCAGACATCTGTTGGAAACTAAATGATAGACAATGTGTTGGAGCATGTGTCATTTATATGGAGAAAGCCTTCGATACGATGCGGTTAGATGGACTAGTTTTTAAACTCCTTCGGGATAAGTTCCTCCAGAAGCATTCGTGTATTTGGACATGAATCGATATGTTTTTGATTCTGACGACGTCAGCTGAAACGGGGCAAGCTAGATATTGGTGGCTGAATGACAATGTCTAAATTATTCGTGTTTATTTCCAGTTTTTTTGTTTCTCGTTACTTAGTTTTTGAGTTTCAGCTCATTATTGCTACAATTAGTGCTGTTGTTAATTTGTGTCAAAAATCAGGGATATGTTAGGTATATGTTATGTTTATAATATAAGGTTAGAGATAAGATTAAACGCGTAGGTTGGGAATATTCTGATCGAATTTTTTAGTATAAGATAAAGTTTTTGATTGAATTTATTCATTTATATTTATTAAGTTAAAACATATTAGGTGTAGGATCAAAGTTCATTGTTGTGTTTTAATTATAAATAATTTTAGGATAATGTTGGTTGGTTTTTTCTCCTTTTACCAATTGAATTTCAAAATATGTAATTATCTTAATTAATTGAATTTGCTATAATTTTTTTGATGAAATGTGTTTAATGATAACGTATAAATTTAGAGAGCCATTTGGGCCATTAAATTTTTTGTATTGTTATTGTTTGGAATTTGCTTTATATTCTTTGAAAATTGATACCGATTAGTATTTAATAAAGCGCTTTTGACTTTGACTTTGAATTTTTAAATCGAAAATTTATCGAAGGATTAATCAAGAAAACTAAATTCACGACCCTTTTCATTGATGCATTGTGGTGAGCAAACAAACTATGGGCAATTAACGAAGTTTAAAAATATTTGCTTACACAGGTATTGCAAAGTTTTTCTTAAATATATATGCCACAAACATTTCACCATTCAAACATGCATTTATTAGCCTTGAATAATACAATAATCTTAGCGACAATATTATGAATTATAGACAAAGTTTCAGTCATTGAAAAATACAAGTGAAAGCAGCAGAGATTTTTTGATCGCGAGGCACCCAAACATTGCCACATATGAGTTTGTATCGCTTTTATCCTTTCAATTCGTAAATTTTTAATATGTGTTTTAGATGAGCTACAAATTTTACAATCATTACCTCGCATCAATTTATAGCTTGCTTTCTGTTGGTTCACATAGAAAATTAAATTTTCAAAAGAATTTTTCTCTGATATGGCCAGATGATGCATTTATTTTCAGTATAGTCTACCCTGGTTTAATTTAAGATAATCATTTTCGTAGTAAGATTTCTTTACATTCATCTTGAAATCTGTTTTAAATATAACTAAAAATTAATAACTTTTATAGGTTTCCTAAGGCTTAGCTGGTGCGACGATATCTTAATATTTAGCTCAAGACAATTTAAACAGCAAGCAAAGGACTAACTTATTATCAATTAAATAAGAATCACCATTCATTTCATCATTTCATTCCATCTTTCCTCAAACTGCTCTAAATATGTCCTTAGAAGTAAATGGACGATGAATTTTTCAGCCAAATAAAGAGCTGTAAAGGAAAAAAATATCAAAGCTCAGCTTCAAAATAAAAATTTCACACTGTATCCATTTTTCCATTTGAATAATTATCTTCTTGTTTGAATCAAGAAAATTTACTTGTATACAAATCATGCAAAATAAGATGTTAAATGTTTTGTCATTTATTATCGCAGTGTGATATACTCGTAGAATAGTCTTTATAATTCGAAATATAAATTACCACCCAACTTCTGCTTACAATTAGCACGGTACTTGGCAACGATAATGGCTGATGTCATGCACCTTGACGACAAATAGACATTGAAGAACAGCCGCGTTCTAGCGAACTCTACCACCTCTTTGACTTTGACTGAAATTTGTAGACTTGCATCTCTAGACATCACCAACCTTTACATGTCTATACTCGTTGATGAAACACTGACCATGCTGAAAGAAAAATTTTCATTCAATAGCAGCCGACAATTCACAGATCAACTACTCAATCTCAGAAAGACCACAATCAAGCAGAACTATTTTAAGTTCAGTAACAACACATACATTGCCAACGATGGTCTGGCAATGGGATATCCAATGTCCTCAAGAATGTCAGAAATATTCTTACAATCTTTGGAAGAAGTCTTTATACCCAAAATTGTCAAAATATTCAATGTAAGTTTTTACCGAAGATATATGAATGACTGCTTCATCATTATTTACTCGTGAAAAAATAAACGAGATGAAATACATATTTACCTATATGAATGAAATACACACGAGTATAAATTTCACTATGGAAAAAGAAACAATCGAACAATTCAACTATACAGGCCTAACGGCGACACGTGAACAAATATGATTTTTTTTTCGTAGCAGTACTGCCCCTTTCGGGCCTTCACTTAGAGATAGTTAGAGTATCTCATTATCATGATCGAATGTATCGGAAAACTCCACAAGGTGATATGATCATTATCACGCTTTGGCCGTGTGTCCGTCCACCCAGCTGCATTATGTTCTGATTTTAAACCAGCACGTATCATAACTGAACAGGCTTATAGTCCGTCCGAAGAACCACTTGAACTAAATCTCGTTGATGCCAACGAAACTGGAACCAGAGACTCTCGGCTTACGGGCTTAGTGCTCTAACCACTAGGCCACGCAGACTACGAACAAATATGATTAGACCACGAAATATACAGAAAACCAACCACAACTGAGCACACCATGAGCGTAACATCTAACCATCCCGCACAACATAAACTAGCAGCATACAGATCAATGGTGCACTCCATCCCCATGATTCTCCGAGATACTTCAACAAACTAAACAACATTTACAAAATTGCTTGTATAAGGCATGCAAGCAACGTGACATTCACAAACTTATTACACTGTGCAGATAAAAACAGGAATGCCAACTGACTAAAATGCATAAGAACGGTCAACGGTGTATTTTGTTAACATACGTAGGCAAAGGGACTACCAAATTTAATATTTCTTTAGGAAATACAAACTGCAAACTGAATTCAAAATTAACAACATTGGAAACAAACTGAATCCAAAACTAAATAATGCATTTATATACGAAAACAGTGGCATGTAACCCAAGCACACGGGGCTGACGGTATGACAAACTCTATGGCATTCCTACACAAACAGAGCAAAGGACCATGACTTGACATCGTAGAAAGGCTTGGAATATATAGATAGAGAAACAGACGGTAACAGTATTTACGAACAACTTATTGCAAATTCCGACGCAATTTTCTCAGAACTAGACCACACTCTCCGGCAAAAACGGAAAAGAGATGAAACAGAACAAACGGACATCTAACAATTTAATTATTTAAGAGTCTGAATTTTGTTATAAGTATGAGATACAAACAAGCCATTTCATGGCTAACTACTTCAACTTATAGTTAGTATGCAGATGAAAAACTATTTGAAAAAACTCATTTAAACGCAAAAGATGAAACAATAAGAACAAATATTACAATTTACACTTACCCTTTATTTTTATTAAAACACTCAACAAGTGTCATCGTACTATCTCTGCATATCATTGTTTTTATCATACGTTCTTTTTTATTCCTTGGTCGTAGCTTTTTACTATATTTAGTTATAAATCAACAACCCATTGTACATGACATGTTAGGGTTGATGAGTATTTTTTCTTCTTCTTCGTAGCACTACAGCCCCACTCAGGCCTTGGCTTTCTGCAAATAGCGCCTCCAACTGTCTCGGTCCATTGAACGCGTCCTTAAATTTTGGAATCTGAGTAGTGTTGAACTGTCTTCGTTGACGGAGTCAGACTAGCATTTCCTCGGTTTCTCCACTTGCCTTCAACCTTCAGTTCTCCACACGAATACCTTTTTGAGTATCCGATATTCGTCCATATGATTCATGTGTCCAGCCCATTGCAGCTTCCGCAGTCTTACAATCGTTGAGACTTTCGGTTTGACCAAAGTTTGACACAGTTAATGGTTATATCGAATTCACCATTGGTGCCCGTCTAGCTTCACTCGTATCATTCCCCTCAGGACCCGTCGCTCAGAGGCGTTCAATATATTTGCGTATACTTGGGTTAGAGTAAATGTTTCACACCCATAACACAACACAGGTCTTATCATAGATGAAGTTTTGTTTTCCTGCGTATCCAACTGATCTTCAAGATCATCAAAATTGGAAAAATATTTCATTTGCGAGCTGCATTTTTCGGCATATTTCGTCTCTTTCATTACTGGTTCTCGTTATTTTGAAGCCTAAATGAACAATTTTGCCATCATTATTGCTGCTATATTCACCGAGTGTCATACTTTGTATGTCTCGCGTATTTATCCTCAACTTCGTCATGAGCTTTGTTTTATTAGGGTTTTGTACTAAAATACAAAACCCTATTGCTATCACGACCTGTGTCCGTCTGTCCGTCCGTCCGTCTGTATGTCACAGCACTTTTTCTCCGAAACTATAGAGGCTACAGCCATGAAACTTTGTGGAAAGGTCAGAAGTGGTGGTTTCTTGAAAGTTCAAGGGTGGAAAAAATTTTTCAATGGGGTTTAAGGGGGGTCTCCCCATATAGGGAGGTGACCCCTCAAAAAAAAATTTTCACCATTGGAAGCCGAGTAGGGTGTCATTGGAAAGGTCTCAATGAGATCTTTTCAAAACAAGTCTTAAAATTGCCTTATGAGTACCGAGGGGGGCAAGGGAAGGGGAAATGTACGAGCTTTTCGCGTACCCTCCCCTCGCGATTGGACACCTTCCATCCGAAAAATCTGAAAAAAATCATGAATGTAGGCCTTAATGAGTACAACAACAATAAATACATATGAAGTCGAAATTCACTCAACTTTGTTAGTAATAGTATTATTTATCGATTTTATCTTTTCTTGAATAAAATCTAAAAGGTACCCTAAAATTCAATAAAATTTAGCGAACGAATGATTATTTATAAGATTAATCTTTTCTGGAAGTTTCATAAAGATCGAATAGTATTTAAGGAAGTTATAGCGATTTGAATTTTCCTGTATTACTATGGAACAATGTGCCCTGTAATACTATGGAAACATATGGCTATGGAGCCATGTGCGCTTTTTACCGACTTAGACACTACAGCTTTGCTAGGATTTGCATGAAAATTGCAGGAATGATAGGTATCATGAAGATGAGTACATACAATTGAAACAAGTCGAAAAGGGCTTTGTAACCATTCGAGGATTCGAAAAAATAGGCCATGAATCGATGATTACAGTACAGAGGAGCGGCCCCTGAAAAAAATTTCATGAAAGGTAGCCGATATGAGTATCAAATGAAAGTTCTCTATGAGAGCTTTTCAAAACAGTTCTTAAACTGACAGTTTTTGCTTCAGTGGGGGCACAGGGGGGGAAATACATGAAAAATGTGTTTCCTCCCTCGCGAATGGACGCCCGTGATCTAAAAAATTTGAAATAATTATCAAGGGAGATATTTATGGGTATAACTTTAACAAATACCTCAGAAGTCAAAATTCTTTCAACTTTGTTAATAATAGTATGATCCTCGAACATGACGTGTTTCTTGATTTTATTCGTTGCTGTTTACTGCATTTTGTAAGTTGAGTACAAAACCCTTCTGACATGAGCATAGATCTGTCTACCCAACTTGTTTTCATTGATTTGTAGCCCTACTAGCTTCAGGAAGAGTTCTTTGGCAGTTGTTAATGACCATGAGAAAATATTGGTGTCGTCCTCATGGGTTACTATTTGGGTCGACTTGTACAGTAGTGTACCTCGTGCATCAACGGGCAGCGTTTTTATGACGTTCTCCAGAGCCAAATTTAATAGCAATGGGGCCAGCCCATCTCCCCACTTTAGTCCGATATTTGTGTCAAAGGCATCGATGATTATTGATGCGGACTTGGGAGGTCGTGGTCATCATTTTCATCTTGGTATGACGGACTAGTTTGGATGCCAAAGCGAAGCATTGTTTGGTTATTACGTTACGATCAATACTATTGTATGCTTGCTTAAAGTCAACAAAAATTTAGTGTAGATCTATGTTGAACTCCCAGCGCTTTGCAAGTACCTGCTTGACTGTAAACAATTGGTCTATCATCAATCCACCTGCTCTAAAACCACCTTGATACTCCCCAATAATACTGTTGGTGTATGACCCGATTTTATTTTCTAGGATCTTCGAAAATATTTTGTACGCCGTACAAAGTAGTGATATGCTTTTGTAATTTTCGTACTGTAGCTTGTCACCCCACCCCCCAGGTCTGAACAGATCTGGTAATTCAAAGGAATGCAACTGCAATTGTTGGGTTGTCGTCTCCGATTCCAGTGAAGCCTATGGGGACTGGCGTTCCCGGAGGACCCGAATCGCTTAGTAAAAATACTAGGACAGGAACTTGATCCGAAACATAGTGGCTTTGTGATTTTTCGATAACAAGATCAACTCATTGCTGCGAACCTCAACCTTGGAAGTATACTCAGGTATCACGGGCAGCTGATGAGCCCCCATCTTTGGATGGTCAGCTGATTACTTCCGGCCCTCCGGGGAGTACTGTGGTGGCTGATGATTGAAAACAATGGTTGGCGTTGACCTTATACCGTCAGATACAGCTAGGTCTCGTATCTACCAGTATGAAAGTTGAGAGCTCCCTCAAAGTAAACTGGAACCGATCTTGGGGGGCGATGATTGACGCTTGAACCAATCGCAGTCTAATGGTGACCGTGAGGTTAGGCCTTAAAAAGCAAGTACTCACGTTAATCATATCCGACTATATGTAGCTTGTCACCTTTTTTTCTGGATAGGGAATATAATTGATTCGCTCGACTCTTTCGGCATATGTTCTTGTTGCCAAATTTGCTGGATGACTTTGTGAATAGTTTTATGAACACCGCTCCCACCATATTTGATTAAATCTATTGGAACCTCAACGATCCCCGGCGTTTTATTATTCTTTTGAGCTTTGGTGATGGAACAAATTTCATTCAGAATTGGTGAGGTCAATAGAAGCTCTCCGCTGACATTTATAGTCTCGAATGTTCCAGAGCTGTGCGAATAATGTAAGCAACAGCTCAAATTTTGAGTTCCAATGGTCAGTGAGTTCTTATGAATTTGCTTGAAAATGACATCTAATTGTCTGATTTTCTTGAAAAAAAGTCTATATTTGGCTTAATTAGAGTACCTTCTGTCAATCCATCTATCCATGTAAAGGAAATCCGACTGTTTTTATCGCAAATGTACTCTGTTTCTAGTTTTAATCTGTAAGCAATATAACCGGCTAGATTCTCCAAAGCATCCTCATTCCAGCCAAATTTAAAAGAAATGAAGATCTCTGGAGTTGAAAACAAGCTGAATCATCTAAATTCGGTGATTGTTGATTTTTTGCGCTTTCGTCTTCTAGAATTGTTTAAAAAGAGCTAGATGTTAAAATTTCTTCAGATTTATATTTGTTGACTCCAAAATTTGAGTCTAAGCTTACTTGAAAATTAGAATCTGAGTTTCCTATGGGAAGAAAACACAGTTGGCGAGAATATCTTAGCCTTAAAAAACAGTAACGGAAGCCAGCCAACATTCAAAATGATAGCACAAATATAAATAATAATAAAAATGCACGCAGTATTAAAATACATAATAGTCTGTGTGGTGTAGTGGTTAGAGCATGAACGCATAAGCCAGAGGTCCCAGGTTCAAATCTCGTTGGGAGCAACGTGATTTAGTTCAGGAAATTTTTCGGACAGACTACGAGTGTTCACTCAGTGGTGATATGTACTGATTTAATCATATCATATCATAGCTAAGCAAGCACACAGGAGCATGGTACTGACCAAACCAACTTCCGAAAAAATCAATACGGTCATGAAAATGAGATACTTTAACTATTTCTAAGCGAAGGCCCGAGAGGGGCTGTAGTGTTACAAAGAAGAAGAAGATTAAAATACATATTTTAGTCTATATTTGAATTCTATCGGTTTAGGGTGGTCATAAAGTCAACCCAGTCGACTCATAATACCAAAGAAATTTTTCAATGATTCTTGATTTAAATATTATATTAATGTTCGCTCTTAAGTACTCCGAAAGCTGCTTTAGTGCTACATTGTTGATTAATATTGCCCTTTGAAACAGTGAAAGATTCCTCTTTTCTCCAATTCTTAAATCTCTTATGATCGATGGTATAGTATAAGCCCATAGGCTCTTCTCGTACACCGGGCACCTCCAAAAGTAAATCCTTATATTAAAAATGTCAAACCAATCGTTCACAGTTTCTAAATGCTAGAACATTCTAAAACATATGGACTCTTCAAAATTCCTTGTGCTATGGTCCATCTAATGCACTTCGATAATTTATGTGAAAAAAAACCTTTACTGATGTCTTTTAGTACCTTCCACAAATATATGATCTTTTGTCACTCTAGGATTAATTTTCAAATCAGATTTAATAGGGGTACCGGTTAATGCGATTTTCTAAAAGATGGCGTAACTTGACTTTTATTTCAGTGATTCGCCTTTCCAAATATGTGTTGGAAAGTCACTGTCATATAGTTTCAGAGCCAGTATGAGTCATTTAGCTGAAGCGTAAGCAACAATACTTTTTTTTTACTCTGAAAATGTCGAATTTTGTGCCGAATAAAGTGCTTTTGCGGGGAGTACATCTTCATTACTTCAATATGAAGAAAAAGGCTGCCAAAAGTCATCGTATTTTGGTGGAAGTGCATGGTGTACATGCTCTAGCTGAGCGTACGTGCCAGAAGTAGTTTGCATGGTTTAAAAGTTTCAATTTTGACTTGGAGGACGATGAACGGCCCGGACAGCCAAAAAAGTTTGAAGATCACGAATTGGAGACATTGCTCCACCAAGATCCATCCCAAATGCAAGAAGAACTTGCCAAATCACTTGGCGTCCATCAGCAAATCATTTTCGATCGTCTAAAGCAATGGGAATGATCCGGAAGGTAGGCCATTGGGTGCCGTATGAATTGAAGCCAAAAGACGTCGAACGCCTATTTTTCACGTGTGAACAACTGCTTCAACGGCACAAAAGAAAACGTTTTTTGCATCGAATTGTCACTGGTGATGAAAAGTGGGTCCATTACGATAATTCAAAACGTCGGGCAACGTATGGATACCCCGGCCATGCATCACCATCGACGGCCGTTCAGAATATTCATGGCCTGAGATTATGTTGTGTATTTGGTGGGGCCAGCTGAGTGTGATCTATTATGAGCTGTTGCAACCGAATAAAACGATCACAGGGGAAGTCTACTGATGGAAGTTGATGCGTTTGAGCTGAGCACTGTGCGAAAAACGGCCAGAATATGAACGAAGGCACGGCAAGGTAATTTTGAAACATGACAAAGCTCGGCCACATGTTGCACAGGTCATCAAAACCCACCTTGAAACGCTCAAACGGGATATCCTACCCTACCCGCCGCTTGGTCCACATCTTGCGCCATCCAATTACTATCTTTTCCGATCAATACAACATGGCCTCTCTTTACTAGAAATCCCTCTCCCTTCCCCTCCTTCCGCTGGAAAAGGGATCCCTGTAGCCCGGTGGCGCCTAAACGCGTAGAGAAATGAGGCTTAGCCCGAAGTAATGTGTCAAACGGTTCCAGGCTAGGTTCTCAGATTGACAGGGGAGGTGTTTAGTGGGTAGTCCGAGGGTATCCTCCATGGGAGTCCCACACTGCCAGACTCGGCGGGCGTAAATTCCTTCACCTCCCTACCACAAAAAAAAAAAAAAAAAAAAAAAAACATGGCCTGGCTGACCAGCACTTCTCCAATTATGAAGAAGTCAAAGATTGGATCGATTCGTGGATAGCGGAGAAGCCGGCCGAATTTTTCAGAGAGAGGACTCGTAAATTGCCAGAAAAATGGGAAAAAGTTATAGCTAGCGATGGACAATAGTTTGAATATTAAATTTGTAACCACTTTTTCACAATAAAGCTTCAATTTTCGAAAAAAAACCGCATGAATTAACCGGTTTGCGGTTTGCCAACCGCTTAACTCTCTTATTTTTGTGCAGAAGTTTCTTTGTTTGCCCTTCTTTCTTTCGGATTGCTGCATACTTCTTTTTCCTTTTCATTAACTGATGATTGCTTCTTTAATATTTTGATTTCTTTTTCTTGTTCCTTTACTTCAAGTTCTAAAGAAGATTTCAAATTTAGCCTGTAAGCCAAGAACAGATAAATTTGAAATCTTTTTGGAATATGCATGCTTTTTGCTGAAACGTACATTGTTTGAGTTCCCTGTGTTTTCTTTTTGTTACCGCCAAAAACCTTCCAAATACATAATTGCAATAAATTGAATAAATAACATATTCATTAAGAATATGTACCTAAAATAAACTTCTGCCGTTTCGTCTTGGTACTCAACTTCCATAACATTGCTATTACCGCTTTCTTTGCAATAGCTTATTGTAGCTATGTTTTTATTGCTGTCCATATCCAGGAAAAAATGTAACTCAAATAAAAGCAGAAATGCACAGAGTATTTATTAACTTTTTGGGTTGAATTCTTCGATTTCAATGTCTAACTCATCCTACCCACAACAGGGTTATCTTTATAATTACTGTCTAAGATAGGATAGTTTTCTCTAAAAGAAAATTTAATTGTTTTTTCCCTTTCTCTTCATATTCTGCTTACTTTTCATATTCTTCTAAAATTTCTTAGACAACTTTCTTCCTCTCGCCGCATTTATACCTATGATCCCGATTAGATGCTTTGACTTTTGACTGCAAATTTTTAGCTGGAACGGAATTTGTCCCAATCACCTCTTTCTTGGAGAAAGGTTCAACCGTTTTTTGATTGATAAAACACTTTTCCACTGTTTCAAAACATTTTTACCACTCGGAAAGGTATAATACGGTATGTCTTTATTATCACCTTTCTTTTCGCTATAGTTTTTACAATCACAAACTACACATTTTACCATTTTTATAATAAAATTTGGAAGAAACACTTAAAAACTCCTGATTAACAGAGCAAAATGTGAATCACTGCCAAAAAATTTACCTGGCTGACGATATCGAATTGTCAGAAATAAAACGAAAATCAACTCCATGCATGAAGAGAACGTTGTAAAAGGCTGTTCTGTAGCTGTAAGCAACGTACAAGCAGTTAGATGTGCTTGACAATTAAGAATCGTTCACTGCAAAGCAAAAAATGCGTTGCGATTTGAAACACGTTACCTTGCCCTTAAATTTTCTGTTGACACTTCTGGAACATTCACTTTCGCCACTAGACCTGTCTGAAGCTGTTGAGACCGCACTTAAATGATACGCTGCAGCATGCTAATATCATCCCGTAATCGTTCTAGCACCGATTTTCACACAAAACGTTAGGAATATCCATAGAGTATTCAAAAAAGTGATTATTCAACTCATTATGCATTTGCGCAGATACGTCACATATTGCAATAGCACTGTTTTTTTACTAGCTCGTGCTTTGGAATGTAAATTCAGCTGACAAAGCTTCTTCTTTAGCACCGCGACTGTACTTGATGAAAACTCTATTTTTGCCACTTATGACACTGTCACAGGATTGTTTTTATTTTAAAACTCTTTATCATATTGCATATAAAATGAGTGAATTATATGGTTTACGAGTATAATTAAGGTTTTGATATAGGGTTATCCATTTTACGCTTGGGAAAGTAAAGCTAAAAAATACATAAAATATTCAGACGGAAACAAAGTTTTTCATTCAATATAAAGATTAAATCTTGCCATTATACGTGAAACAGAACATCATTCAAATGTCTTCCAGGGGGCCTCTTACAGTCCTCAATCCTTTTGAGGTAATTTTCAATGACTTTTCGGCACATTTCCGGCAATATCTCGGCCATAACTTCATGAATATTGGTTTTCAATTGCTCAAAATTTTGAGGATTGTTTGCGTAAACATGATCTTTCACATAGCCCCATAAAAAGAAATCCAAAGGTGTTAGGTCGCAGGATCTTGCGAGCCGATTGACATCCCTCAATCTCGAAATTACGCATCCTAGAAATTTCTCTCGCAAAAGTGCTCGATTAGCCTGTGTTGTGTGGCTTGTGGCTCCGTCCTGTTGGAACCACATGTTCTTCAGATCATAATCTTCAATTTCTCTCCAAAAAGAATCGGTTAACATCCGTCCATAGCGGTCAGAATTGACTGTAATGGCTCTTCCTTGATCGTTTTCAAAAAAATACGGGCCAATAACACCACTAGACCATAATGCACTCCAAACGGTCAATTTTTCAAGATGCAAAGGCCTTTCGGCGATCACTTGAGGATTTTTAGAGCCCCATATCCGGCAATTGTTTTTATTTACGTAACCACTGAGCGAAAAATGAGCCTCATCATTAAAGAAAATTTTGTTCGAAAAATCGTTATCAATGGCTTGTTGTTCAATCACCCAATTCGCATACATTCTGCGTGGTGTATGGTCTAGAAGATTAAGTTCTTGAGTGAGTTGGATTTTGTATGGATAGAGATGCAAATCCAAATGCAAAATCCGCCACAATGAGCCATAAGACAAGCCCAAATGTTGAGCACGTCGAGGAATCGACAAATTCGGGTCTTCCTCCACACTTTGAGCAACGACAGCGATATTTTCAGCCGAACCGAATGTTGCGATGATGCACAGGCCTTGCAATATCAATAACCGATCCAGTCTCTTCAAATTTTCTCATTGTGTTCGAAATTGTTTGCTGTGTAGGTCGATTATGTCGACAGTAATCGACTTGTAAAGCACTAAATGTTGATACAGCAGAATCACAGTTTTTATAATAAAATTTAAAATTTGAACGCGTTCTTCGACTGTTAAGCGATCCATATTTCTAAATGGCAAACCTTCAACTAAAAAAACACACTTTGGATGACATTTAATTCTGACAGATGTCAAATGGCAGGGTTATATTTTCCTACCACGAAATGGATAACCCTGTAGTTGAAGCATTTTAAGCAAAACAATACAAATTTGATTGAATTCAAGTCGAGCAACTACAAAAACGATTTTTTTTACCAGCAAAGGGTTGCATGAATGTCTAGCGTACACTAGTCTGTTTTTTTCTTAGGGTTTTGTACTAAAATACAAAACCCTATTGCAATCACGTCCGTCCGTCTGTATGTCACAGCACTTTTTCTCCGAAACCATAGAAGCTACAACAATGAAACTTTGTGGGAAGGTCAAAAGTAGTAAATTCTTGAAAGTTCAAGGGGGGAAAAATTTTTCAAATGGATTTAGGGGGTGGTCTCCCTATATAGGGAGGTGACCCTTTAAAAAAAATTTCACCATGGGTAGTCGAGTAGGGTGTCATTGGAAAGGTCTTAATGAGGTCTTTTCAAAACAGGGCATCAAATTGGCTTATCGGTACCGAAGCAGGCAGGGGAAGGGGAACGTACGAATTTTTCGCGTACCCCCTCCCTTGCGATTGGGCACCTTTCATCCGAAAAATCTGAAAAAAATCATGAATGTAGACCTTTATGAGTACAACAACAACAAATACGTGAGAAGTCGAAATTCACTCAACTCTGTTAGTAATAGTGTGATTTATCGATTTTACGTTTCTTGAATAAAGTCTTAACGGCACCCTTAAATTCAATAAAATTCAGTATACAGTATAGATAAGATTGATCTGTTCTGAAAGTTTCACAAAGATCGAACGGTATTTAACGAAGTTATAGTGATTTGAATTTTCCTGTATTACTACATATGGAACAATATGCTATGGAAACATATGGCTATGGAACCATATGCGCTTTTCACCGACTCAGACACTACAGCTTTGCTAGGATTTGCATGAAAGTTTCAGGAATGATAGGTATCATGAATATCTTTGAAAATTGGTTCACCTAGTGGTGTAAGTAATCGTAAAACAAAATAGTTGCTGTTTCAAATGCGAAGATTGAATAATTTTGAGTTATTTTTCCCCTACTTCAACGTTTAAGGTGCATGCTTTTAACACTTGGTTCAATTTAATGAATGAATGAAGATGAATTACTAAAATTAATACTCATACGTAAAACAAGTTGAAGAGGCAGGAGAGAGCTCCTAGCAAAAGGGCTTTGTAACCATTCTAGGATTCGAAAAAATTGGCCATGCATCGATGAATTCAGTACAGGGAGTGGTCCCTGGAAAAAAATTTCATCAAAGGTAGTCGATATGAGTATCAAATGAAAGTTCTCTATGGGTGCTTTTCAAAACAGTTCTTAAACTGACAATATTTGCTTCAGTGGGGCACAGGAGGGGAAAATACACGAAAAATGTGTTTCCTCCCTCGCGAATGGACACCTATGATCTAAAAAATCTGAAAACATTATTAAGGGAAATATTTATGGGTTTAACAGTAACAAATACCTCAGAAGCCAAAATTCGTTCAACTTTGTTAATAATAGTATGATCTTCGAATTTCATATTTTCTCCAATAAAATCGTCTTTGACATTTTTCTTGATTTTATTCGATCTGGTGACTGCATTTTGTAAATTGAATACAAAACCCTTCTGACATGAGCGTAGATCTGTTTACCCCACTTGTTTTATCTTATTGCATTAACCAGATAGCGAGAATTTCGGAGTTCATCTAAGCTCTTGAATTCGAAGTATAATCCACTGGTATAGATTTTATTCCTAAGAAATACTGAGGCTTCTTGGACTTTCCAATATGTAATAGTGTAAGTTGAGTTGAAGTGAGAGCAAAGCCGCGCACACACTGGGATGATGTATTAATTAAAAACTAAATGTTATTCGAAAAACTATAGTCAATTGATCTTTTTGCGATTACACAAGCGAAAATTGAATATTATATTAACATAAAATTCATCCCATCAAATAAACAGCAGTTTAGAAATCCATGATAAGAGGTTTATCTTCAATTTATCGACTCAATTCATAATATCAGCAATGTTTCAGCAAAATAATCGCCGTTCAAAATAAATCTTAATTTTATCAGTTTCCGTCGTACCTTCTTAAGCTTCAAGAGGCAAAACTAATCGTAATAGAATTAAATTAGAAAACTATTTTGTAAGTCAAAGTGCCTGTACCACTTTATACATAAGAATCTGTGGACTTTTGCTTTCTCTTGGATTTTATGGAAGAAGAGTAAAGCCAGTAACCCGTAAAATAAACACTGTTTCCATAAAGGCTATTCCCATGCATGAAAATTATATTATTGCGGTAGATTTACTGCATGTGGGACAGTTCTAAATTTGAAATTCAACCGCAAAGGCGTTCATATACGTAAGTTCAATAATATTGCTTCGATAGCCACACACAGTCGACAAGAACTAGTCCTTCAATAAGATCGGAAATTCTGTTACAAGTCGATTTATATTTATAGTAACCAAGTAAACCCAATAATTCCAAATACAAGTGCGTATGTTGCAAATATAATAATACGAGTATAATGTGATGCGTGAAGGGAGAAGCAAATCACATCTCAGATGAGGCATATAATTGGCCTCAAATTCAACCTAACTTTAACAAGTGATGATGAAGTGCCCGAGCAAACACTTGTCCATCTTAAAAGGATCCTTCCGCTCCGGCAGCAATCTGAATAACTTCATCTCGTACACAAGTGCACAATTGTACTCATACAAAGCCACAAATAAGCCATCGCGTTGAGTACCATCTCCGCCTTACTGCCCTCTTCCTTCATCCTGGTGGCGCCAACTAACTGCACCTCCTCCGGTAATTAAGTTTCCAGATTTTCTGACCGGAAAATACAAGTTGAGCCATATGGAGCGACGTCATAATTATTTGCCCATTATAACAGTATAAAATTATGACGGTTTAGGTTTGTACGGGATTGTGGGGAGGGTGGAAGTTCGCAAGGAGTGAGGAAGATGCGACATCGGGTGTACAGTAATAGGCAGTTTAGAGATAATAAAAAATTATGATTGAAGGTACTAAAATATTTAAAAAAATTGTACATTCCATATAGATTTTTATCAAACTAATAATTTTTAACCAATCAGTACAGAAAAAAAAAATAAAAAATTATTCGGCGTCAAAATAAATTATGTAGATATTTCGGAGTACGTGTGAAATCAAATTTATCCCACTAAACTTCTGATTGACACATGTACCGACAGAAATATTATAATAAAATATGACAAGTCGAGTAGGCAGGAGAGTGCTTCTACCAGACGAATTTTGTAATAATTCTAGGGTTTCAAACGACTTTACCAATAACTTGAACTGCGAATCCGTTGAATATACAAGAAATCGATCAATTATATACGAGAGTTCGAAGGCTTTTTTCATAAATATAAAACAGCCAACATTTCGTTCCATTTAAAATAAATTGTCTGAATACTCGGCCAATCGAATATATTTACATAAAACACTATCCCTGAAATTTTCACGAAAAGCCAAAGTAGATTGTGGTTTCTAAATCTATATCCACCACCACCATAAATTATATTAATAAATTTTATAGTGCAGACACATCCTATTTCCTACAAACTAATTGTGGTTTATTTTATACTCTGGACAAAGATCCTTTTTTTTCATAGAGTTAAGCTAATCAGCATAATAGAATCAGACAATAAATTAATAAACAAAGAATTAAAAAATAAAAATTAAAGGAAAAAAACGTACATAAAGTATAAAAATAAATAAATAATATTAATAATTATGAAAGAAAATAACAATAATTATAAAATTAAATAATACCCAAAAACCGATCACAATGTCTTGTAGCTCTGCAAAATGTGTTGTTCGTAGCGGCAAATCCCCCATGATTGTGTGTTTTGGGTTCTATGAACTTCCTTTCCACGCGGCGTGCGTCAAGGCACTGCGGCAGATCTTATTAACAAAGTGGACAATGGAGTCCATTGGTACTGTGCATCATGTAGGCGTTAGTCAGTATCTGCGTATGTCTCTCGACTCCAAACTGCAAGGAAGATTATCACTTCCTTAAGCGACGAGCTCTTCTGCATGTTCTGAGGTCGACTCCTTGTTACAATTTGCGGATTCCTCATCTCCCAATCCATCATCTAGTTCGATCGAAAAGGCTGTGCGTTCAGTGTCGGATCCAGCTTCATCAATACCGACAAAAAGTAAACCGCAGGTAAAATTATCCAATGTCTCCTCTCAAGGTGAACTATCCACCTTGTGCTTAAGTGACAGCCTGAACGTCAATTCTCAACATGATATGCACAATTCTGCAGAATTGATTGAACCTAGTCTCTCAATTGTTACTAGAAGTAAGTCGTTGTTGAAGCCGCTTTCTATTAACCAACAACCAACGGTTTCGGAAGCTGAAAGTTTAAATGTACCTGATACATCACTAGCTGCTCAACAAGATATGCAGATACAGCCAGCGTTCGTACTACAGCCGGATTGCCGCAATTATGTGGAAAGAGCGGAACCTGGTCAATCAATCGTCACTAAGAGCAACTCACTGTTGAGGCCCCTTTCTATTAATTAACAATATGATTTACTTATCATCAGCCCACCTGGTTCTTCATCCAACAGTCGGGGAGCGATTCCGAAGAAAATGCCACCTGCAATTCAACATTAGAAATCGAGTGACCTCGTTCCCTCAACAGATCTCGATTCTCCTGTCATTCGTGCTTCTATACCTTTGAAGAATATCTTCATATCTAGAGTGGCATACGAAACTTCTGTTGAGGACTTAAAGCGTCATGTCAATAAAAAGTTTGGATCATCCGTTAAAGTCTTTAGTTGTCATAAATTGATTAAGGAAAATTTAACGGACAAAGTAGTTGCCTCATTCAAATTGGTGATTTCCGCAAATACTGATATTGTCCTGAATCCGAATTACTGGCCTGCTGGTGTACTTGTTAAGCCATTTGAATCTAGACAAAGAAATTTTCGTCGGGCAATAAACGAAATCCCAAAGCTCTAGTCACAAGTAATCTTGATGAATATTCTGATAATCATAATGTTTTTTCTACTGTATCCTCTTTAAATATCAATGAATCTCTTTCAAACCTTAACACTCTTCAATGTAACTTCTCTTCTCCTAATAAAATGTGTTTATCTATTTTTTACCAAAATGTACGAGGATTAAGGACCAAGCTTGAGGAACTCTTTATCCTCTTATCAAAGTAGTAATGATTCTATTATCTGCTTCTCCGAGGCCTGGCTGAATGGAAACATTTTGAGCAGTGAAATGTTTCCTGATAATATTGTATATAGATGTGAGCGTGGCCTGATTGCTACTAATAATTATGGTGGTGGAGTTTGGTTGCAGTTAGCAAAGCTCTACCTAGTTCTCCTTGTTCTGATTTCTGTTTTTGTCCTACTTTAGAATGTGTTATTATCAAAATTTCTCTCCCTCATAATACAGAGTTCTTGATTTTGTCTATTTATATTCCTTGTAATTCACCTTTAACTATTTATGAGACATTTTTTGATGATCTATCCTCTTATCTAGTTTTGCGACATCCTTAAGCCAAAATATTAGTTTGCGGGGATTTTAACTTACCATACATAGAGTGGAAAAATTATACTACTCCTTCAATCTCGTCAGTTGACCCTTTTTCTATAAACCTGTCATCTTTCCTATCTCATTGCTCCTTTTCTCAATTTAACCATATCCGCAATCCTAATGGTCGTCTCCTTGACCTTGTTCTATCAAATGTTCCAGTTGGCTACTTATCTGTATCTCAAGCCTTACATCCGTATATTTCGCCTGATCAGCACCATCCTCCTTTATCTATAGATCGTATAGTCGATGAAATTAAATTTAACAAACCTCATTCTACTCCAAAACTTAACTTTTTTAAAGCTAATTATGAAGCTTTTAATACAGAATTACTTTCAGTCAACTGGCTAGATTTCTTTAGAGGCCTAAATTGTGAGGCTGCTTTGGATAAATTTTACATAGATATTTATAATCTTATTCGCTGTTATACGCCTCTTCAGACATTCCGTAAAGCAAATCATAAGCCTTGGCTTACAAAGCGGATGCTTAGTGCCCTACGAGCAAAATATAAGGCACATCATGCTTTTAAAACACTCGGCACTATTGAAGAAAGGTGAAATTTTAGCAGGCTGCGTGCTATTGCCAAAAAACAGATCATATATGCTCTGAAGACTTATTTCAGCAGTCTGGATAGCTCTCTTGTGGCAAATAATACAAAGCCTTTTGGTCTTATATAAGTTCACTGAAACCCTCTTCTTCCATTCCTAGTAGGTCTGTTGGAATGGTGCAGACGTTTCTTCTCCTCAAGAAGATATTGACTCATTTACCCAATTTTTCTCTTCAACTTTTTCTTCTCTCGCTGCAGCTGTGCATCCTATTGTCTTACCTAATCATCTTCCCTTTCCAATTTCCGTTATTTATACAGATGCATTTGAAGTCGAAGCTTTGATCAATGCTCTTGATCCTAATATCAGCCCTGGGCCGGATGGTTTGCCAAACATATTTGTCAAGTCGTTAGCCTCATCGCTTAGTTTTCCTTTATCTCTCCTCTTCAATCTAAGTTTGAGTACTGGTACTTTCCCAAACCCTTGGAAAACAGCTAATATTGTGCCTATTTTTAAAAGTGGTGATCCTACGTCAGTTTTCAACTATTGCCCTATTTCTTTACTGTCCTGCTTTTCAAAGTTACTTGAACGGATGGTTCATAATCGACTCACAAACTCATTAGCTCCTATTATTGCTCCAGACCAGCATGGCTCTCTCAAAGAATACTCCACTACCTCTAATTTAATGGAGTTCACAAACAGTATTGCAAGAGCTTTGGATAACCAACTACAAGTTGATGTGATCTACACAGATTTCTCCAAGGCCTTTGACACTGAGCACCATTTACTTCTTTTTCGTAAGCTTGAAGCTCTTGGTATCTCGGGTGCTCTTCTATCTTGGATGTCATCTTATTAATCGGGTCGTCTCTGTCGAGTAAGTCTCTCTGGTACTACGTCTAGTCCTTTTTATCCTTCATCTGGCGTTCCACAAGGTTCAATTCTTGGGCCTCTTCTCTTTCTGTTGTTCATAAATGATCTTCCGTTTGTAATTAATTCCTCGTGCCTTTTGTATGCTGATGACTTCAAAGTATTTCGAGCAGTCAAATCCCATTTAGACTGTCAGCTACTCCCAAATGATCTGAATGCTCTAAATAAATGGTGTGCTTCAAACTATTTATGTCTTAACACTACTAAATGTCATAAAATGACTTTTTCTCCAAAGGACTCTTCTATTAATTTCAATTATATATTAAATGATGCTTTGCCCTCTGAAGTGTTCAGTCATAAAGACCTTGGAGCAACTTTTGATCCAAAACTCAAATTTGATGCACATATTTTAAATGTGATTAATAAAGCGTCTAGAGTTTCCGGGTTTTTCCTTAGACATGTACATAAATTCAATAGCATCTCTTCTTCTGTCCGCCTATATGTTTGTCTTGTTCGCACTTTGCTTGAATACTGTTCTGTTATCTGGTCCCCCCGATATTCCTATCTCGTGACTTCTTTAGAATCTGTCCAAAGAAAGTTCACGCGTTTTCTTTTCCTTAAGTTTAATTTGCCGTATCAGCCTTATGAAAGTCGTTTATCTTTCCTATCTCTTCCATCTCTAATATCCCGACGAACTTATTTAGACCAATGTTTTTTGTACAAACTCTGCTACCATCAACGACAAACATCTCGTTCATCTCGGATGAATTCTAATTTCATTATCCCATATGCTAGAACTGATTTATATTTCTACTCGCCAATCTTAAGAATCGTACGTAATCATAATAATCTCGAGCTTGGTCCTTTCCCCTCTTCATACATAGCATTTAAGAAAAAACTAAGAGACTAGTTTAACTTTTAACTATCGACATTTTATTATTCTTTTTCATTTAAATTTTGCTGTAATTGATCTTTGCGTTCCATTTTGTTATTGGATTGTTTAGTCTGTAAGATGGAATAAATAAATAAATAAATATTGCTGTAGTATTTCCATATATTTGAAACGGCTAAATCTCACTTGACTTTAATTTGATTTCAATAAAATTTTGTTACCATAAGGGTATTATATCAATATATCTAATTTAGTCCCATTTCGATTTTATTATAAAACAAAACGTAAGATTTACAAACCATACTATTGCTAACAAAGTAGAGTGAATTTCGATTTCTGAAGTATTTGTTGCCCTACACCTGAGATTTGTTGGCTCAAAATACCCAACGGGGGGGATTAACAATTTTTCCATATACTTTGTCTCCCCTGGGCCGACTGATGCACAAAATGGTTTTTTGTTCCAGATTATAAAAGCTCTAACCAAGACCTTTCATTTGAAACTTCACTCGACAACGTGTGATTTAAGAGTCACTTTAGGACGAAGGTAACTTTGGAACAGATAGTATTTTAAATTTTGTTCAGGATATCAAAAACAAGAGCAAAGGGAAGAAAACAACTCGTAGCTCTGCTAATTTCTGAGAAAAAGCCAATAACAAGAGAGAGATATGTTTCAGCTATTGGCTGCCGAAAATAAATTAAGCATTTTAAAATTAACAGAATAAACGCAGAGAAATTATAAATTGTAATAAAATCAATGGTTAACTTCAAGTCAACAAAAGATTCGCTGAACACTGGGGAGATTTCACACTTCACATATACCCTAAAATGTGAAAAAGAATCAGACCTTTTTGAGGGAAAGTCTGGATTGACGAGAGGACACGGTTAGTCTCCTTCAAGGGCTAAAAAAGCTGCATCAGAAATTGAACTCATGTCAGTCAGAGCCTTCGCAACAAGGAGATTGACCATCGGAAACAAGAATTTATCGCTTTATTTAGTATAAATTTCTAATAAAAGCAGTCCAAGTGCCTTTCAACAGAAAAGGTATTTCAATTTCAGAGTGGTGAGGTGTGAACGTCTACAGAAAAGGGAAGATAATCAGTGTTGTTGGCAACAATTTTTTAGCCATTCAGCTGCCAACTTCACCATGTATTACCAGTGCGATAAATGCAAAGAAATTCATAACCACCCCTCCCTCCTTGAGTGCAAATTGGCTCAGACATAACCTAAAGGAAAATTGTACTGCATCAACTGTGGTCTATTTGGTCATCCAGTATCATATTGAGGATGCCCCAGATTAAATTTATTCCAAAGCAAACACAAATTCACAACGGTGCGATATCTTCCAAATTCGTCAAGCCCGGAAAATTATTTGCGTTCACCGCTAGAGGACCAGTAGATAATGATGTCCAAGAACTTATTTCCAAATCGGAAACAATCGATAAACAAGATTCAAAAGATAACTTTGCTCTTCAACGCTTAGATCTTTCAAATGTTTCAAAATAATTCAGCCACATTCCCGTGGATGGGCTTCATCTGATCTCGATCAATGTCAACTCTATTGTTACACTACATCAATGTGACTATCTCCTGGAATACATTTTTGAGCAAAAGCCTGACGTCATGCTTCCCACTGAAACCTACAAGGATTTTAAATTCGTATGAAATGGCAGAACAAACGCTGATGGGAGTAGTACCACCATATTAGTAAGAAAATCCTATCGTCCCAAACATATTGATAAATTCGAATTCAAAAACATTGAGATTTTTGAAATGTCCATCATCGGATTTTCACTACCAGGTGGATATAAACTTTTCATTATCTCCGCCTATGCAATGAGGCAAAACATTCTCAAATTTGGGAGAAGCCATTCTTACTACAATCATTGTGCTCAGCGTGCATCATGACTGAACACCACAAATAATCCAAAAGATGTATTCCTGAAATTTCAGATAGCAAAGAATCAAGGGAATACAGGTGCAATCTGTATGAGTCGAAGTTCCCAAAATATTCTAGGACAAATTCGTATTTGGACCTTGCATTGCTCACGCAAGACTTGAATTTAGATTTAACAGCCCTCAATGGAAATCCTAGGTGCTTCCTTATGATAACGACGATTTTCGTTCCTCCAGAAATATTCGTGTATTTGGACATGAATCGCTATATTTTTGATTCCGATGGTCTGCCGATTATATACCATATATGTGTATGAACATGGATCACTATTAAAAAAATAGAATAACATTTGAATTTGAGCTGGCGGGATCAATGGTTTCAATGGAGATACTCGTTTGCCAGGTATGTTGGGGCTGGTTGAGCTCTGATGGAGAATTATTTGTGGTTTTTTCTGGTTTTGAGCTTATTATTGTTACGTCAATTTCAGTTTGATATGAATATTCTACTTACATATTATTCTACTAGTTAAGCTTGTTTTCAACTACATTGATGAGAATTAAGTTGTTACATATTGTGCATGAAAAATTAAATTGAGATTTTGTCATCGAAGTTACTAATCAGCTATCAACTCTGATATCGGTAGATTGGTAGGATATTAATCAGATGTTATGTACTCGTCAATTAAATTTAATTTTTGCATCTGCTGGTTATATCAAATGAAAATTATTCAATCATTTGAGGAGTCACCAAGCGCTTATGAAGCGAAAGGTCATTAGCGCGGATAACTAAGCCAACATTGCGAATACACGAAATGCCTGAAAAGAATTCTATGAAAAGATGTAAAAACGTTTAATTAACTTTTTTTTTTATAAAAAAATGCATAAAAAATTATATTGAGATTTCGTTATCCAAGCCAGATGGGTTAATATCTGATGACTTCGATGTTGAAATCTAAATATAATTTTTCATGCGTTTCTATCAAAATAAAAAAAATTAATAAAAAGTTTTTTCCTTCTTCACATGTTATACTCGTATATTAGTTGTAAGCTTAAAGTACACTCTTTCATTGTGTTTCTCAAGTCGTATGTATTTTTTAGTAGAGTTCGTTGCTTTTTCTTGTTTTCAGGGTTTTGTAAAGTAATTTTACAAAACCCTACTAAAATCGCGTCCTGTCTGCCTGTCTGTCCGTCCGTTTGTCTATCCGTCTGTCCGTCCGTTCGTCGGTTCGTTTGTCTGTCACATCACTTTTTCTCGCGAACTATCTAAGCTGGAAACATCAAATTATGTATGTAGGTGAACAGTGATGCTCTCTTCAAAGTTCAACTACAAAAAAATTTAGAAGGTATTTAAGGGGGGTCTCCCCATATAGGGGAGTGGCCCCCAAAACAAAATTTCATCAAAGGTAGGCGATATGGGTATCAATTGAAAGGTCTTGATAAGAACTTTTCAAAACAGGTCTTCATTTTACACTTTTTGCTCGACGGGTGCACAAGGAGGGGAAATAATCGAAAAATGTATGTCCCCCTCCCTCCGATTGGACACCTGTGATCCGAAAAATATGTAAAAAAATTATGCAGGTAGGTATTTATAAGTACAACACGACAAATACCTTAGAAGTCAAAATTCGCTCAACTTTGTTAATAATAGTATGATACTCGAATTTCACATTTTCCCCAATAAAATCGTATATGTACACTTAAACTGAACCAAATATTTAGGTAGTCCTATAAAAGGTCCTTAAATTTTGTAAGTTTGATGCAAATCGAATCATCCACACGGAAGTTATAGCCATTTGAAATTTCTCAAATTACAACAACAATAACACATGATTTTGGTATTTTATGGACTTTCCATTGAGTCAGTCACTGCAGTGTTGATTGGATCATCTTGAAGTTTTCAAATAAGGTCAATAACATTATTATTTTTGGGAATTCATAATTTGAGTAATTTTTTGTTGGCGTCCATTGAAAATAGAAAAACAAAAAATTAAATTTATTTTAAGCTGCACATCACTTTGACATACTTCTTGACCAATATATATATATATATATATATATATATATATATATATATATATATATATATATATATAAATATATATATATATATATATATATCTATATATATATATATATATATATATATATATATATATATATATATATATATATATCTATATATATATATATATATATATATATATATATATATATATATATATATATATAATATATATATATATATATATATATATATATATATATATATATATATATATATATATATATATATATATTGGATATTCTTAAAAAGTATTGAGCCTTTTTTGTCATTTTTCGATTGAATACTTCTTTTATTCAAAGTGGATTTTATTTAAGTACATAATGTCGATTATTATCTTTGACGTTTTGCCATTTTTTGGATGGAGCCATTGTTCCGTGTGTGGAGAACTTCTGTGGTTTATAGGCAAAAAACTTGGCCAAGTAATTTTCACAATCCTTTTTTGAAGTTTTGCAAAGACCGAAACAAACGGTACCCTAATAGTTCAAGGTCTGGACTATACGGCGACGGTGGATGCATCAAAACTTCCCAGCCAAGCTCTGTAAATTTTTGCCGGGTCATCAAAGATGTGTGTGGTCTGGCATTGTCATAATGGATTTCTATTGATCAATTCTGGTCGTTTTTTTTTATTGCTTGTTGCAATCTGGTTACTTGCTGATAGCACAGAGGTTAATTGAGTGTTTGCCCAGGTTCTAGCACCTCTTGATAAACGATTCCTTTCCAATCCCACCATACATACAGCATAACCTTATTTGGTGTCAATCCTGGCTTCGAAGTCGTTTCTGATGATTCGCCTCTTTTGACCATGATCTTTTTCGAACGTAATTCTCGTGTTTTACCCTTTTCTCATAGCCGGTAATGATTTGGTTCGAAAATGGCTCGATTTCATTGCGTTTTATTAGCATTTCGCAAATGGAAATTCGGTCGATCAAATTTTCCTGTATTAATTCATGCGGCACCCAAACGTCGAGCTTCTTTGTGTATCCAGCCTTACCCAAATGGTTCAGAACTGTTTAGTTTCCTAGCAATGTCATGGCTGCTTATATGTTGGTCTTCTTCAATTTTTTGTAAGCTTTCATTGACTTTTTGTGATTGGTCGACCTGAACGAGGTGCATCTTTGACATCAAAATTTCCAGAACGAAAAAAGCGAACCTTCTCTTGGCTATGGCTTTTGATAAAGTATCTTGACCGTAAACACCACAATTTTTTTCACGAGCCAGCGGTGCTTCTCACCTTGATCGTAGTGATATTGTAAAATATAACGAATTTTTTCAAAAATTTCACTCATTTTTAAATGAATACAACTTTTAACACGAATGACGAAGTACAAAACTGTCCATATGAAAATTGTAGACTGGAATCTCACCTTTCAAACACATGTCGGTTTGACTCAATCTGATTAGTACTGCCCGATATAAGACAACGAACACCATCCAGTCACAAAAAAGTTCAATACTTTTAAAATATCCAATATATACAGGGTGTTTGAGGACATGCATAAATGTGACTTTTTTTTATTTTTTTCCTTTTCAGATAAGGAATGGGGGACTACAACATCACTCAAGGGATTTAGAGGTCTTTAAGTTTCTTAATTGCGCCTGTTCATTCGTGCATTAGGTTCGCCGTGAATTGGAAGATTCAGAAGGCGATATAGAATCGGTTGCTAAACGCAAAAAGCACGAACAATGTTCTGACACTGTCCGATCTCCAGGATTTTTAGAGCAAGTGCAAGCGATGAGGACCCTTCGAAATCAATGAGGGTCCTTGCGAGTGAGCTTTATGTTTCTGAGCGCCATATTCGTAGAGTTGTCTACGAAGACCTTCAGTATAAGTCTTACGTGATGCGCAGAGGACAGTTTATGTCGGAATGAACACGGGAACAGAGAAGTTCTCCGATCAAAACGTCTTTTAAACAAAATCAAACACCGTGAGGTGCCCAAAACGTTATGGTTTTTTCCGACGAAAAAAATTTTCACCAAGATCAAAAGTGCAATCGCAGAAATGACAGATGGCTATGTTCAAATTCTACGGAGGTGCCTATTGTTATGCACAAAAAATTTCAAGCCACTGTTATGGTTTAAAGTGTTGTCAGCAACGAAGGACATGTTATGCCACCACACTTTTTTACGCATACATCGAGGTTTTGGAGACGGTAGTGAAACCCTGGATAGACAATGTAAGCGGAGGCAGACCATACATTTTTCAACAAAACTCTGCTCCTTCACATAAAGCGATGGCGACACAAGATTGGATGGCCGAACGTTTTCATGACCACATAACACCGAACCTATGGCCACCTAGCTCCCCAGACCTTAATCCTTAGGATTGTTACGTATGGGGCGTAGTTGCGCGCGAGACCAATAAGCGTCCTCATAATACCACTTCTTCGCTGAAGACTGCTATTAATGCCGTTATGGTCAATATGAACAAGGAATTCGGGCATGTAATCGTTTCTGGAACCGGCTTGAAGAGGTTATTGCTGCTAATGGCGATTTTATTGAATAACTTTATAACAATATATTTATTTAACGTTGCATAAAAAATTCTTGAAATTTAATTAAATTTTTTTAAAAATACAAGCTAATTAATTTTATTCTCAAGTTGTCCTCAAATACCGTACGCAAACTGTAAGTGTGTGTTTGTGTGTGTGGTTGAAAAAAATTGAACGATTAAAAAGCACTTGAGGGTCAGGTCAGAATATCAAAATGGCGGCTAGGCAAAGTTCGAAATTCGAAAATTCCCCAAAGCTATAATTCATATTGGATTTTTATGAAACCTTAAATCAAGGTAGACATTGATGAGATCATGTTTTAAGAGTATCAGAATGAAATTCGATTCGTACGAATGCTGCAGATTATAGCCGTGGTGGTTTTGGCATTGCAGTAAAAAAATTATATTTCAATATACGTAGTACAACGTATTCAAGAAACTGAGTTTTGAAAGGTTTGAAATGAAAAACTTTGAAAAAAAAAGAAAACCGACTTCAAAATGTCCTAAAAAGCATGAAATAAATTTTAAGGAAGTGGTGCCAAATCAATGACCCCATTTCAACATAAGTACTACTAACATCTTCGCCATCACAAAAGAATCGGGGGAAAATTGAGATGGCACCGCTTCCATAAAATTTATTTCATCATTTTTAGGGCATTTCGAAGTTGGTTTTCTTTTTTTTCTAAAAGTTTTTTATTATAAAATAAATAACGATTGAATCAATAAATAGCATTTGATTTTACCACAAATTATGATAGATAACGTGTTTCTAAGTTATGAAGAAGAAAGGGGTCAATATATACCTGCAGAGACTATATTTTTAACCGACTTCCAAAAGAAAGAAGGTTATCAATTCATCCCGTATATTGTTTTTTGCTTTTTTTTTGTATGTTCACGCATAACTTTTAAACTGAGATAGATAGAAGAGTCCTATTTTTGGCAAATTATGCGTCTTTCTTCCAGTTAGGTCCCATTTAAAGGGTAAGAAATTCAAGTAACGGTTAAACGACTTTTACCGTTAAAACTAAAAAATTTCCGACTTTCACCCGGATTTTTCAGCATAACTGATCGACGCGCATAAGGATTTTGATTGAAGAGGTTTCAAACGAAGGACAACATACCGATCTAAAATGTATCGGAACAGAATAAAAATCCCCTCAAGGACTCAGTGGATATTAACAGTTAAATATGATACATTGATGTCAAGAAACTGAATTTAAATGATATTTCGGACGAAAAGTGCGAATTAGTTGGCACTCTGCAAGGATGTGTTAGAGATACCGAGTCCTTTGGTGAGGGATGATAAAAATGATCAGTATCCTCAATTTTCTGCATAAACGGTACATTTTAGTCCATAATTTCTACCGGAAATAACCAATAAATTAATTTTAAATGTGGCATAAATACAATTCAACATTAGTTAAAAGGAACATTTCAGGATGCTTTTCTCTTCTGCATTCATTCTTTGCTTACCAATGAGCTTGGTATAGGATCCTTCTTACATCCTTAGATGTAAACGTTACATAAAGGATTATAAAATTCCCCGAAGCAATAATATATATATATATATATATATATATATATATATATATATATATATATATATATATATATATATATATATATATATATATATATATATATATATATATATATATATATATATATATATATATATATTATATATATATATATATATATATATATATATATATATATACACTGAAAGAAAAAAGTTGTCAAAATGACCAAAAAGGTTGTTCACGATCACTATTTTCGCGATTAAAATGGCGCCAATCGCGGATATTGTTGAATCAAAAATTCAGTCGCATTTCATTTAAACGCGGTGAGTTTGTACAAATAGATATTAAAAAGAAATATATTTACTTTCCTTTCAACGGTATTTGCGCGTTCAAAACAAAAGCGCTATTCCATTTATGTTGAAAATTTCACGTTCAATTCAAACGTGTGTCGCAGTTATTTCAAAATGCATTATGCTTTATTTGATATCAAGTACGTTTGCATAGTAACTATAAAATTGTTAATAATAAACGACTGCGCGTTTGTTCAGAACTAATTTGAACGCGTTTGCGCATTCAAAATAAAAGCTCTACTCCATTTATGTTGAAAATTTAAGGTTCAATTCAAACAGTTTATCGCAGTTATTTAAAACGCATTACGCTTGGTTTAATCTTCAATACGTTTGCATTTTAACTATAAAATTGTTAACAATAAACTAAAGCGCATTCGTTCAGAACTCTTTAAATGCTATTAGTGAATGGCAGATATTGTCAATGTAAACATTACGTATATTCAGCAGAAACACTCCAATTTTAGTATGCGGACCGGAGATTAAGCTCTTAGCCGTTCACGCTGAAAATAAAAACATTCATTCGCTGATCACAATTTCACATATTATGCAAAAACCAATGAAAAGACGCATATATCGCTTCAAAATAGTTTATTGTAATTCAAAATGTAGTTTTATATAACAGCTGACAATAATAATTCTGAATTCAAGCAACGGTTTACTATTACTTACAATAATAAGGCTTGTCGTTACGCAGTTAATATCTAAAATTATGAAAGCTGAACAAATTCAGTTGCAGTCAGACTTTCAAGGAACAATGATTTTTACATTTGTGTCCAAACATGGATTAAACAAATACATATGCAATACAGCAGTTTCAACAAAAATTTTTAAATTCAAATTCAAATATCTGTATATAGCAGTCACCAGTAGATAGCTTACAAAAATTAAGATTACATGAGGCATTTTTATGTCTAACTATCATATTGCCTTTGAGTGCTTACGCTTATATGCAAATACATAAGTACTTATATATTTATTGGAGTAATTATCAATACATATAAAGCAAACATGGTATTTTGTAAAACAAAAGAAAAAAAAATCGAAAATTTTTAAATGACAAAGGAATCTGATTTCAGCAACATTCCGCTTAAAATCATAAATATATTTGCAGCATACATAAAACTTTTCTGTTTCGCACTAATAAACAGATACGCAACAATATAGTTTTTATTTAAATTCACATATCTTTTTTTAATTATCACTTGGAAATGCTAATTGCTAAATGCAGAAAGTTATGATTTATGACAAGTCAACAACTTCCGAGTATATGGAATATTTTATAGGCTGATTACTAGAGAACATAAAAAATATTCAGTGCACGACTATTTACCTCTATAGAGTTTCTAGGATTATACGAATCTAAATTGTTTTATTTCTTATAAAATGTTTTCCATTTGATAATGAGTAAATATGCAGTGGAGTGCTGGTAAAAAAATCAATCTCAAACAAACAGAGAGTAGTCCTATTAACTCCAACCTCATAGCTCTGATAATGTTCATTATATTTTTTGACCTCTATTTCGTTGCATAAAATAAATAATTTATTTGCAGGGTTAACTAGGAATTCCAAAATTTTAAACAAACGCAAACTGCTGTTTCTTCCCTGCGACAAGTACATAAGTTTTTTATACATTGTATCCTTGTAAACTAAAGATTTTGGCATGTAAACGGATTCAGTATCTTGAATTGCTTGTGTTGAAAATACTATTTTTGAATAGGCAGGAATGGTCCTGAAATCTACAGGGTCTGTTTTATCGAAATCTAGGATTTTCGGAAATCCACTATTTTGGTGGATAAATTGTGAAAATGAGAAGCAGCTCTTCATTGACAATGAAAATGCGATATTTTTTCTTGAAGTTATAATATTTGCGTATCTTTTCAAGTTTTTGTGTTTACTTTCAAAACGGAAACACCATAAATACCTTAAGGGGCCACTTTTTTCTATTATTGTAGGGTAATGAACAAGGAAATGATATTTTGGTTTAAGAGGACCAAATAAATTTAAATAAAGCTTGTGATGAAAGCTTGTGGAATTTCGTAGAGTATCAATATCATCTGCGGATATTGAAGTCAGTAAGACAATATCAATAATTTTTAGTAATACACAAAAAAGATTCCAAAATTTATTATTTCGAGGAACTAGATCCCCAATTATCAAGGGTAAAAAATGAGAAAAATTCCACATTTCACTTGCTGACATCTTGAGATTATTGGATTTGAGTCGGTTCGAATTAATTTCAACTGAAATATTACCAATTTCAGTAGATCCGTAAGAAAACATTTTTTTTCTATAATTTAATGTGTCTAAAGTGAAAACATTATTGTCGATTAAGGCTAATAATATTTGACAAATCTCATAGTGGCAAATCCCTTCAAAAATGTCATGCATAACATCTGCAGTAAAATTTTCTGTCACGTGAAACAAAAAGACTTCATTGAAAATGCTAGACTCGTTTAAACCAGTTTGTTTGTAATCGTTCAGTATCAAATCATCTTTATATCTATTTATGTCTCTAATTGAATCTGTTATTTCTTTGCAATCGACTTCGCAAAGGGTTTTCACTCGACTACAGATCCTGCAGTATTTAGAAGTATTAAATGATTTATTGAAACCTAGAATTGATTTTAAGCCTAAATTGTCCCCTAAGACCAAACTAAGTACAAAATTAACTTTCGAAGTTCCTCTTTCAGTTTTAATATCCAATCCTTCTTCAGCTAGAAAATTAGCTTCTTCTTTCAGGAAGTAAAGTGAAGAATTTATTCCATGCTGCTTAAGATATTTAGCTTTGACAAAACCAGCCACAAAAATATAGTCCAAATTGGCAAGTAAATATGATGGAATAGTAGGAAACATGTAATAAATGGCACAAAGTGTGTCTTCTGAAGAATGACTCCCAAGAGCATTATTTACTTCAAAATCGTCAACATATATAAAATAAGGGATAAGAATATTCGCATGAGAGAAACAGGATTCTTTTTGCTCATATAATTTTCCATTAATAAAGTTATGGTAGGTATCTTTACATTTAAGAAGAGACATATATTCCAAAGTAGTTTGCAGTACCCCAGGAAGCTCAAAAAACCTTTTAATTTGAAACCTTATTGGCAAAAAGTAGGCTTTGATTTGGACTGGTTCCAATGAAGCTTGTCCATTTTTATGTATTTCGTGAACTTGGTTGTCTATTGTGTGACAAACTGGAAACTTAAACAAATCTCTTTCAAGCATATAACGAATAAATTTATATTCGCTTTTAATAAAATACCAGGAATTAAAGCAATCCATGGAAGTTACTTTAAGGTTTTTGTTGAATTCATTAAGGTCGGTAACAGCAGAAGTAGATTTATTGACAACATCAAATACACTGGCAGTAATTTTGGATACATCTTTCAGAACATCAACTGCTTCTTTCCGGCTCAAATTTGGCTTTGAGAAAAGTTTTAAGGAGAAAGTTAACAAAGTTTCTGAAATTTCATTGATATGCGGCAATAACGTGGGACCTGAATTCATATAACTATTTTCTACTTGTAAAACCTCTAAATTTTCTAAATTTTGCTGTTGAACTTTCTGGGTGGCTGATGATGCATTACTAACATTTGAAATTGGATTCGGAGTTTTTATTATTTTGGTCTCACTGGAATATTTAATGTTCAAAAACGAAGTATGAGTTTTAATTAAATGTTTTTTAAAAGCTTTTCTTGACGAAAATGTTTGGGAACATTTGTATTGCGCACATCTATATGTACCACATGTGCCAATTTCATGGACAGTTTTCAAATGCCCTACCAAATCAGAAGCACACTTAAAACTAAGTTTACAAGAAGAACAATGATACATTGTCTAAGTTTCAAATAGAAAAACTGTTGAAAAAATATTTGTTATAATCAATATTACTTGATATTCCGTAAGAAAGAAACTAGTCCAGTTACATTGGGAATGAGATTTTCTTGTTCAAGACTGATTGAATAAAAATATTTTTGCAAAAATGTCCACACATTTATAGAGTATCTTGGGTACTCGAGGTTTAAAACATGAAATATTTTGAAGCATATGTCAAGAGTTGAAAGAAATGTTGCAAGTTTATGTTTGATTCCATCAAAGTATACGTAAAATTCTGTTAATTTGGTTAACTCAGAACCAATAACCACAATAAAGGGCTGAATTCGTTGTTTACTTACGAAAAATCTTTCATTCATGTCAGCTAACGCAAGCTCGAAATCACAAATGTTCTTTATATGTAAAACTAGTGAATCTATCCCTTCTTTGATTGTTATTTTTTTCCGTTTCAATTTGGAGTCTTCGTCGTTTTCCAATCGTAATGTGGGAGGGAGAACAGCATTCAGCAATATTGTAATGATGCAATCACGGGAATCTATAATGCAAGAAGAGTATTCAATGAACGAAGTTGCGTTATTTAATTGTATGATAGTTAATACCTTCACTAATGTCTTCCTTCAAAAATTTTTTGAATAGATTTTTCGATTCCGCATCGCATATTCTGTCTTTCAGGTAAGATACAATGTTTTTTAAAAAATCATTCCATTTTTCTAATAATTGAGTGGATTTCCCAGGGAAAATATATTCAAAATCAATATCAACCTGTAATGACAACATTTTGAAAAAATTACAAAATTTATAAGGTTTCCCATTACCAAATATGGTCCCAAATTTCCATTTTTATATAACGGCCATTCCTTTAAAATGGCATCCAAAGTATTTTCAGTTTTCAAAATGCTCAATCTACGATATTGAAAAGATTGGCGCCATCTTTCAACAACCTCCCCTTTTGGGCTATCGTT
This sequence comes from Odontomyia ornata, assembly GCA_963969285.1. Taxonomy (NCBI): domain Eukaryota; kingdom Metazoa; phylum Arthropoda; class Insecta; order Diptera; family Stratiomyidae; genus Odontomyia; species Odontomyia ornata. The sequence continues at coordinate 376,049,009 of OZ017738.1, forward strand.
GTACTTAAGCCACAATTTGTGACGATTTGAAAGTTCTTCGTCTATCTCTTGGATAACCAGATTAGTTTCTGTTGCTTCTGATTGTGTTGTTTTACAGCGCTTAAGGCGCGTTCTTAAGTTGAAGTATCTGTCGTGTAATTTCCCCTTTGGATGTTTTCTGAATCGGTTTCGAGCTGCATAGTAAGTATCCTAGAATAAAAATAGTAAGTTTTTCATATTATACACATTTAAATTTTCTTACAGTATTTTCACTGGGAAAAAATTTAAGAATCTGCTCGGCAATGTACTGAAAGTGGGCCGTTTGTAGTTTCGGTTGTCTCAAAACCACGGCATCTATTAAGCAATTCGCCAATATTTGTTGATGCGTTGGAGATAAATTTTTATTCAATTTATAAAATTCCAAAACTGATCTTCCTTTAAGTGTTTGTTGTAAGATATCTTCGATATTTACCTATTTAAACGTAAGTGAAATTTATTAAGGAGACAGTACACCCATGAATTTTTAAAGAATCGATTTTTTATGATTGATTTTAGTTCAAAAGGCCTCAAAAAATCTATTCTTAACGAAATTAATTCTTATGTTATATGGTGAAGGTTTTAAACGCAGAGCGTCAAGGCCCTGTAATTGGCAATTTTCTCTTATTTTGTTCGTCGCGCCTTTCTTTCAGGAAAATCTGCTCTGGGAACATTTCTGTATATATATATATATATATATATATATATATATATATATATATATATATATATATATATATATCTATATATATATATGTATATAAATATATATATATATATACATATCTATATATATATATATATATATATATATATATATATATATATATATAAATATATATACATATATATATATATATATATACATATATATATATACACATACACACACACATATATATATATATATATATATATATATATATATATATATATATATATATATATATACATATATATATAAATATATATATATATATATATATATATATATATATATATATGTATGTATATATATATATATATATATATATATATATAAATATATATATATATATATATATATATATATATATATATATGTATATATATATATATATATATATAAATATATATATATATATATATATATATATATAAATATATATATATATATATATATATAAATATATATATATATATATATATATATATATATATATATATATATATATATATATATATGTGTGCATATATATGTATATATATATATATATATATATATATATATGCGTATTTTATACTCCTCTAACACAAACATGAGTAATCTACGATTCATACTATATTGATAAAAATGATCTTACATTCAAATAAGAATCATTTCCAGATGTTTTCGATGATGATGCAGGACTGTTGCAGTATGCCGATGAGTCGTCTATCCACTTAAACAAATCACGCTCGGTAGAAAGAGAGTCGTTGTTTGGCTCAACCTTTACATAAGAAAGACGAAACAATTTACTGATCTGATAAATCATAAATTTTTGTATTTTTATTACCTTTTCTTTTATCCACAATTTTAATTTTTCTCTGAATTTCGCCTTTTTACCAATTTGGTCAAATTTAGGTAGAAGCTGATTGAGGTCATCATTATTTAAATATTCTAACTCAGGAATACCTACTCCTGCATCTGAAATAAGGGATGATAGCGAACTTGAAAGCCAATGAACAAAATGTTTAAGTGGTATTCTGTTTCTTAGTTTCACGCTTGAATTTAACATTCTTGGACTCATTTTATATTTTACCTTTGAGATATGTGAAAATATCATCAAGTCCCCAAGATTTCAAAAGTTCGAAAAGTTCTTCGTCTTTGTAATCCTGAACTTCAGGCTCAACATAAATCACTTGAAGATCGTCAAAATTTTCGCTCATTTTGACTTTACCTACGGTGTAATTAACGATAGATTTTGATTAGTTGCCATAGAAACTAAATTTTTTAGCATTTTTGGAAATTTTAGGTAAGTTGCTAAGATTTTACTAAATAATGTGACAAAAAGGCCAAAATTTAATTATTTCCTGACATGTCCAACAAAACATATTTTTATATTTGTACAAAATTTGACATTCGACAAAATTTGACATTCGACCAAATCGATCGATATGCTGATCAAACAAGGATGGGAGTCTTGAGTTGAGTATGGCCTAATCCTGGATTATTCCAGGAAAGACGTTAGACAAACTCTGGATGATGTGAAATCAGCTGCATATAAAATCCGTGGCAGAACGATCAATTTGCTTTATTGCCCGTGAAAAAGAAGGAATAGTTTGATGACGAATGGCGATATGCACTTGATAAGATAGTTATACAATTAAAGCTAAAAAGTTGGGCATACCAGGACGCACGTCATTCCTCAACTTTAATAAAAAACAGTAATTGACCTACCAATCGTTAATTTCGTTGTTAGAGAAATTCCAGACCGGGTCAATTGTATAGATACAAGGTCTTCAACAGTCGAACTGATGTGGCATTAGTTTAATAACAGAATTAAGGTCTAGAAAGTCAATTACTGTTCTGTATAAAAGCTGAGGAGTTACATACGTTACTTTCAGCTTTTGTAAAATTACTTAAAATCTACTTTATTCAAGCTAGAAATTCGACCTGGTAAGGTTTTCACAACCATAAATGACAATGCCAATATTACCAGTATTACATCATCTAAAACTATCTTATTCACTGCTCTAAGTTTAATTTAATCTTACTTCGATATTTTCTTCGATAACATTTGATACTGGAGCTACTCCTCAAGCTGTATATCGATTTAAAAGTCGAAAAATCTTCGGCGAAAAAGTCAATGATCGATGTAAATTGTTTTATTATTCTTAAAAGATTAATGGTTCATGTAAACATTTACATTAATCATTAAAAACTCAATGATCAATGATAAAGGTTTACATTTATTTTTAAAAGATTACTGGGTAATGAAACGTTATTGCATTAAAAAAAATACATTATTCAAAACACTGATTTTGCCGATGCTAGCTCTTAGACTTATGTCTATAATATTTATATTTCATTGAGTTTTTCCTAGTACTAAGTTTTGAATTTTATATGCGCGAATGTAACTTTATTTTTTGTTATATGTTGAAATTTACAGAAATTATATTTAAGTTCTAATTTATATTTGAAAGAAAATTTATTTAATTGTTCCTTTGACTGCATGAAAACAAGCGCTATTTAAAGTTTTTGAATTTTTATGAACATAATTTTTTTTCTTTTTTCATTTAAAGCCGTCGGGCCTTGCTTTATTGGGAGAGCAGACGCGTTTCGACTCCTTTGAGTCATCTTCAGTGCCTCCACTGTCAAAACGCGTCTGCTCCCTCAATAAAGCAAGGCCCGACGGCGTTAAACGAAAAAAATTGGTCGGTGGAAATCAAATAAACTTTATAACTGACTGCAACATAATTTTTCATTAACATTATCAATCCTTAAAGCAAATCTAATTATGTAACTGTTTTACCAAAAACGTCAGCGGTTGACTGGTTAACCGGTTGAAATTGTTAACCTCATGGCTTTTACCAGTAAAATGCTAATCGGTAAATGGTTAATAAAATGAGTTTTCAACCCTAGTAGTGAATCAACAGTAATGAGTCGCTTTCAAACCATTCTGCTGAGTTTTGCCGATTTTAAAGGCCAGCTGCATACACACGAAAGTATAACTCTACCCAGAGAAAAATTAATTCTTTAAATCATAGAATCTACGGTGTTCCATGATTTTAAGAAATAATTCAAAAAAACAAGTAATTTGTCAGCATAATCATAATTTATATTCTATGGATCATATAATCTCATTTAATGGAAACAAAGAATTCCGTGTTTGCTTTCGCAATATCAAAGAATTAGAATGTATGACCAGAAATCATATTATGTATCTGGTCATATATTGTATGATTCCTGGTCATGATACAATCGAATTCTTTGATATTGCGATTGCGAAAACAAATAAAATATTCCTCCTTTCTATATATTCATCCATTCTATGATTATGGTAAAAAATTACCTGTTTGTGAGAATTATTTCTTAAAATCATGGAATACTATAGATTCTATGATTTAAAGAATTACTTTTTCTCTGTGGAGGTAAGCCAGAATGATTGCTTTGGCCAGCAAAATATTTACAAAATTACTTTGTGGGTTTTAAAAAGTCTTTGATTTTCAAGATAATGAAGGAAAAAATATATCTCTCGCATACAAATTTCAATTAACGTGCATTCCCCGAGTGGCCCAACAACTTTCAGAGTGGTGACGTTTTCAGTCCATTTACCCGGAAATCATTTCAAATAAAGCTGCACATTAAATACACGTTAAAAACAATTTGTATTGTAAAAATACTTTTTTTCCTCTATTATCTTGAAAACAAAGGACTTTCGCACAATGCACAAACAATGACAAACACGATTTCTTTTACCAAGCTTGGTCAAAATATGAAATTCTACGTGCGCAGCTTAAACGCCAACTCAAGCGAAATGATACTCGTATTTGCGCACTTTCATTGATTTTCACAGTTCTCAATAATTAACTTCGCGTCCATAAACTACAAATAAACATTCCCTCGGTTCACTAGCAATATCAAATTTACCGTTTTTTGACCGACATTAAAAGGTGTGAAAATCAAAAAACGTGCGAAATCGATTACATCGCATTATTTGTGTGGGTACAAAAGAGGCGCGCATTTGCCAAGCTTAGTTTCATGCAAGAAAATCACTATAAACTTTACTTTATAATCTTAATTTGATATTTTACTAACTTACCGGTCGGAGGCACAAAAATCACAAAATCCACTCCACGCACATGGGTTTACACGTATATGTATATTTATCAACACAACCGGACAGACTGCAACGCGAACACACTGCAACTGAATAAGCCAGTTCTTTTTCGTTTAAACAGTGCATAAAATGGCACGATCGAAAATATATGGATGCCCAACAGGGCTGCCACATGTATGTAATTAGCAAAGTTTTGACCAACATTTTTGCTGTTGCATTTAATATTAAGTTTGAGCATTTCGAATTTTGAAAATAAAGCAGACGAACAATGAGATGAAATATTAAAAATAGGAATGAAATTTGCTGTATGAATGACTAAATCCCTTATAAAGTATTTTCTGGTTCACACTTAATTACCATTCCAAGGTAGTGGTTTGCAATTTTTTAATATAAGTGAATTAATGACAGTCCAGGTGAAAAAATACCAATAAACCATTTAGGGCTCAATAAAGACAATTTTAAATTCCATCCATATAACAAGCTAAACAATAGCACTAGAAATTTTCACCAGCTTTAATCCTCTAAGCTTTTGATATGGTAGCCCTAAAAAGATTATTTCCAGACTTGGCTATCAGGTAGCAAAGTCATGTTGAATATCTCCTAAAAATTTTTCTAATTAGAACAAACATTTGAGCGTTCAAATCAAAAGCGGTTTCTTTATCATGTTTGTTAGAAGAGTTCGTCGCACAGAAAAAGCGTTTTGCAACAACTGGAAAAGCGTTTACTGTAAATATTTTTGCATTCATATCAAAACGAATAGATATAGATAGTAGTATTTATAATTTTAAAAGCATTTATGTTTGCAATAAACACATAAATCATTTATTTTAACTTTTTTCTCATTTGACTTGATAAGACAAAATATTTGAAAAAATACTGAGGTTGAACGCGTTTTTCGAATGTTGATAATTTTATATCAACTCGAAAATTTGATCAATATAACCGCTTTTCCATTAGATAAAACAATTTTCTTTCATAATAAATGCGAATCGTATAAAAGTGGTATTGAACGCGGTCTGCATTTATTATGATTAGGCTTTTTTCTTTCAGTGTATATATATATGTATATATATATATATATATATATATATATATATATATATATATATATACATATATATATATATATATATATATATATATATATACATATGTATGCATATATATATATATATATATATATATATATATATATATATATATATATATCTATATATACAATATATATATATATATATATATATATATATATATATATATATATATATATATATGCATATATATATATATATATATATATATATATATATATATATATATATATATATATTGTATACATATATATATATGTATATATATATATATATATATATATATATATATATATATGTATATATATATATATTGTTTATACATACATATATGTATATAATATATATATATATATATATATATATATATATATATATATATATATATATATATATATATATATATATATATATATATATGGCTACGTGTTTATGTGTGTGGTTGGTTGTATGTGTGAGTCTACATAGGATATAACAAAATTTGTGCCTGAGGGTCGCAGCTCTGCTTTGATTTACGCCAAATTTTCAGCAATATTTCTGTTCTGGCCATAGTATAGCTCCAGTTCGTACAAAAACTGGTACAAAGATTTATTCAATTGTGTGATAAAGCTCATAATGAAAAATCCAAACTCGATCAATTTGAAACGAAATCGCGGCTGCTCAAAGGTGGAACAAAGTTGAACGATAAACAAGTTGGGTAGACAGACCTATGCTCATGTCAGAAGGGTTTTGTACTTAACTTACAAAATGCAGTAACCAGCAACGAATAAAATCAAGAAACATGTCAAAGACGATTTTATTGGAGAGAGAAACATGTCAAAGACGATTTTATTGGAGAAAATGTGAAATTCGAGGATCATACTATTATTAACAAAGTTGAACGAATTTTGACTTCTGAGGTATTTTTTATAGTTATACCCATGAATATCTCCTTTGATAATTTTTTCAGAATTTTTAGATCACGGGTGTCCATTCGCGAGGGAGGAAACACATTTTTCATGAAGGAAAAACTGTCAGTTTAAGAACTGTTTTGAAAAGCTCTCATAGAGAACTTTCAGTTGATACTCATATGGGCTACCTTTCATGAAATTTTTTTCAGGGGCCACTCTTCTATACTGTAATCATCGATTCATGGCCTATTTTTTTCGAATCCTAGAATGGTTACAAAGCCCTTTTGCTAGGAGCTCTCTCCTGCCTCTTCGACTTGTTTCAATTGTATGTACTCATTTTCATGATACCTATCACTTAGCATAGTTGTAGTGTCTAAGTCGGTAAAAAGCGCATATGGCTCCATAGCAATATTTTTCCATAGTAATACAGGGCATATTGCTCCATAGTAATACAGGAAAATTCAAATCGCTATAACTTCGGTAAATACTATTCGATCTTTATCAAGCTTTCAGAAAAGATCAATCTTATAAATAGTCATCTTTTTGCAAAATTTTATTGAGTTTAAAGGTACCGTTCAGATTTTATTCAAGAAAACACAAAATCGATAAATCATACTATTACTAACAAAGTTGAGTGAACTTCGACTTCTCATGTATTTGTTGTTGTTGTGCTCATGAAGGCCTACATTCATGATTTTTTTCAGATTTTTCGGATGGAAGGTGTCCAATCGCGAGGGGGGTACGCGAAAAGTTCGAACATTTCCCCTTCCCCTGTCCCCCTCGGTAACAATAAGGCAGTTTTAAGACTAGTTTTGAAAAGATCTCATTGAGACCTTTCCAATGACACCCTACTCGACTAACAATGGTGAAAATTTTTTTTTGAGGGGTCACCTCCCTATATGGGGAGACCCCCCTTAAACACTTTTGAAAAATTTGTTCACCCTTGAACTTTCAAGAGTCACCACTTCTGACCTTTCTACAAAGTTTAATTGCTGTAGCCTCTATAGTTTCGGAGAAAAAGTGCTGTGACATACAGACGGACGGATGGACGGACGGACGGACAGACGGACACAGGTCGTGATTGCAATAGGGTTTTGTATTTTAGTACAAAACCCTAAAAAAGCACTTCAGGGTCAGGTCAGAATATAAAAATGGCGGCTAGGCAAAGTTCAAAATTCGAAAATTTCTCAAAGCTACAATTCATATTGGATTATTATGAAATCTAAAATCAAGATCATTGATTAAATGTACCAGAGGTAAATTCGATTCCTATGAACGGTGCAGATTTTAGCCGTAGTGGTTTTTGCATTGCAGTAGAAAATTATATTTTAATATACGAGAACATGATACAATGTATTCAAGGAACTTAGTTTTGAATGGCTTGAAATGAAAAAATTTGCCACTAAAAAGGGTGAAATAAAAAACTTTTAGAAAAAAAAGAAAACCGACTTCGGAATGCCCTAAAAAGGATGAAATAAATTTTATGGAAGCGGTGCCAAATGAATTTCCCCATTTCAACATAAATACTTCCAACATCTGCACCATCACAAAAAAATTCGGGAAAAAAATGATATGGCACCGCTTCCATAAAATTTATTTCATCCTTTTTATGGCATTCCGAAGTCGGTTTCCTTTTTTTTTCTAAAAGTTTTTTTTCACTTTACTATATTCGTATGATTTCATTTAAATTTACACCAATGATACTCAAATTAGAAGCTACTAATTTGCATATCTCATTTTAACATTTTTTTTTGTTAATTACATTCCAAGCAGTAGAAAATGTGGTTCAGTCTGAATGTATATTGCTACCAATACTTATTCATGGATTGATTACTAATGCTAATGTTCATGGTAAGCAAGCGTTTCATGAAGCTAAACTCTGATGAAACCCGTATTTTATGTAAAGAATTGAAGCTAACTAAATTAAAGTTATCGACTATTACTATCATTAACGTACATACATATGTTTGCATTATAATTTCTTGACAATTTATTGCACATCTTGCATTTACACTTGCATAAAGCCAACAAAAGGTAGCTCGTGAAATCTGTTTAATCAGATTCATATTTGTGGCAAATAAATATTTTGCAGTACAGTTTCGATCACATCAGTCAATTATTCAATATCCATGCGGTACTAGATACAAAATATTATTCATCAAAAGTACAATTGTACAGACACCACCCACTCTTTAGTAGGGTGGTTACCCCCATAATTGGGAGCTCAGAGAGAAAAATTGGGTCTAGGACGTGTAGCAATCTGCCAGCTAGAGAATGAAATAGTGATACGTTTCCCCAATCAGACAATCACCACTTGTTGACACCGGCGCAAAGCAACAAGTTCCCAAGAAGAACGTTTGAACTTGTGTGACACGGAAGGGCGTTTGTGGGGTGTTTCGAATGTGAAAAAATGGGACTAAGTCCATGTCGGGGTTGTTGATGTTTCGCGCCCTTGTCGGCATGGCTCGAATTTCCGTCGGCCTTTTCGGCTAAGGATGTCGGGAGCTAGCTGTTGCGCATGTTCTCATTCCATCCCGCTCCTTTCCACCCTAAATGCGTGTACAGCAGGGATCATAGTGTGTGTACGCCTCCACCCTGTTGCTGCTAAGCATGCGTTTATTTCCGCCGAACTATCATCTTTCGTACCGCACCCTAATATCTTGGCAATATAGACGGCGGCCACTTGGTTCTAGTTTTGAGCTGCCGCGAGTCAGTGTCGAACCTGGGAGCTGGTGGTGGCAGCAATTCACAAAAATTCAGTCACTAGTGAGCCTTCATAGGTGGTGCTACGATCGGGTGGCAGGTGTTTAGAAGCGATAGCTTAAAGTTATGAGGCCATGTGAGGACACTTTGTAGTGATTTGAAGCCTCAACGCTAAAGTTTTCTTCCTTCTAATTTGAATCTGTCTTCCTGAGAGGAAGATGCAGCGAAATTGAGTTAAAGTCGGTCAATTGCCCAACAGGCATTAAAAGTTACTCTTGTTCCGATCGAAAGTGACTTAATAGCTCAAAACTTCTGCTGCGGCTGAGAAAGCCGAGGAAAAGCCAACGTAGAAGAAACACTTTCTGGCCCGCCAGCTGTGTTGTGGTGTCTTGTCGTACGAACTTTTTCGAAATTTTTGCAGACGATGGCATGTGTTAGTGAATGGTGTTAATTGTTGTCCTGACAACTTATTCAAAATTTTCGGAATTTACCGCGAACTAGAATTCAGAAAATTTTGTATTTGCCAGGCGAAAGTATTACGTAAGTATTCCTTTTCTTATCTTACCTTTACCACCCTCCTCCTCTTCACATATAGATTCTAACGGTTACTCGAGAAATAGGCGTAATTTAATATTAGACATCTATTATGAATCGATTGCATATTTTTCTTATCAGAAAGTCACAATTAAGAGCTTAACGATTACAGATATCCTCCCCACTTGTGCGGCTACTTAAAATTAACCCCAGCTAATTACTTCACTCGATGATTTATTAATCACGCACACTTTAGCACCATATGGTATGGTTTAATCCAAAGTGTACTCGTGCCTTTACACTTACAATTTTATTACAACCAATCATGGGCGCCCTTGATGCAAGTGATAAATAAATCAAGGTAATTACGATTGAAAGGCGTCACAGGTAAATTTCGGTTCATAATTAGGGACCTTATCCTTGTCTTGTATTTACTTAGTAAGTGTACTTTGTTCGATTGGTTTGCTGGGTGTTACGGAAGATTAGATAAGTGAAGAAATTGCTTTGATGGTTACCGTTCAAGATGTTTCAAATTTAATTCAGCAAAGCAATTTCTAAATTGAATGAAATTCTATGATATATTGGATGTATTGTATTTGAGAGGAAGGGATGAAAATGATTGTTACTATTCGAAGACGTTGGTCTTAGGAATGAATCTGGTTTGGGTGGGCGATATCTATTTCAGTTTAATGGAACAATAATTTGACAAAGGTTTTCACCTTACAACTTGAACAGATGTTGCAGGGCAGGGAAACATATTCAATTTCAAATTCAAATCCTGGTTAAATTGTCGGGTTTATGAGCGGGTAGCTTATTTTGAATTTTACGATTATTTAAATCGTGAAAAATATTATACTTATAATGATTATAATATTCACGAAGTACCCTACACTTTGCGTGGTAGTGATTCAGCATAATATAAAGGCTCAATTAATTCTATTTTGATTAAATGAAATGGAGTTTTAAGCACCCGTTGATTTAATATTTTGCATCTAAAAAGAATCTTTTATGGTTTAAGCATCAAAGGTGCAATGTCTGAAATATTAACAAAAGGCCGTGAGGAATAATGTAAATGTAGCAACCAAATCTCTTGACTTCTGTATCAATGCAGAATATATTGTATATAACACCAGCGTTAAAAATCTTTAGCAGTGATATGAAAGTTTAAATGAAAATTTAGTATCCACATTGTCTAGTTAAGATTAAATTAAATCTGGACATTAAAGTTTCACTTATGGCTCAAATATCTATAAATGGAATAAATATTTCTCGGTATACATCAAACTATTTCTCCGTATGCTAGTCCAGTTTTTGGTTAGTTATTACTTTGGTATTCTGGAAAGTACTCCTATGTTTTTAAATTATTTATGTTCCCAAATTATAGAGAGAAAAATTGCAAGTAAGATTAGATAAAACTCTTTCAAATATAGTGCAAAGATTTGAACCTATGAATCAAGGTATTGTTAGTTTGAATACGTGGATTCCCGGATCTTATTTCTGGGAAATTTTTTGAAAACTACATCTGAGATAGCAGAATCTCGTCAGCACAAAAGACATGATCTCAACGATATTGTTTAAAAAAAATATTTGTTTCTTCACACATCAATTCTTACCAATTGATAATTTTAAAACAACCGTTTTATCTATTTTGTGCATTGAATAGTCAGGAATTTAAGCTTGGGAAACATTTCGTTTTTTATAGGGTTGTACTAGTATTTCATTTTGAAATTATGCTTTTTGCTAAAGTGTTCAGAACTTTTGAATTATGTTCCTCTATACTTCATTGCACTTGTTAATATATTTCAAAAAGAAAGGGGTTTCTATTTTGCTAATGTAATTTTCTCTCGAGTCTGATCGAGAAACAACTCTAAATTCTTACCAGACGATTTCAGTTTATTTTATCTAGGGCTGTCTTAAACATATTTGCTGGCAGCCAGCCGGCGCTACCTTTATGCTATCAAAGAAAAACAAAATTTCATGTTTCCTTAATATTTCTTTAATTAATCCAAAATACATAAAATACCAAAAATTATACCTCAAGGCAAATTTTTTGCGTTCTTGTGGTTGCAAAATTTTAAATTATTTCACTTACTTCTTTTATATTAATTTTTGACTCTATAATTATAATGGTCTACTAGGCAGTCAATTTGTCTTGGGTCATGGTTGACCGTAAATCATTTTTTTTAATTTGAATTTAGAGAACGATCTTTCACCTTCAGGTCCTGTCACAGGAAGTGTTAAATAAACTCGTGAATATGTTGAAATATGGATATTACATTTTTTAAGCATTTGTAATTTACAATTTCAAATGGAGTTGTCTTTATTTAAGAAAAAATATTGACGTTAATCCAACTCATTTTATGAATCTTCCGTGTCAATATCTGAGCTATTTTCAAAAGTTAATTTTCTTGTAAGTTGAGATATTGTTCTTTTCTTATATCGACTTCTCATTTTTTCCAGATCTCAAATGTCAATGAAATCATAATTTAATGGCATTATAACCAAAAATACATATTTATGTGCGTCTAAAATAGATTCCTCTACGACATCGTAATTAGAATGCCTTTTTTAGGGACGCGGACATTGTGCTCGGCAATGATTTTTCAATCAAGCAACAACCCCTTATACGCATTGTCTGTACGATATTCGCTTAAATCTTTTTTATCCTAATGAATCATATTAATGGCATCTGAAAGAACAATGTCTGATCTTTGCAAACTTTTACTTACCTTATTAATTTTTGTTAAAATTTTATACCATAAAAGAACTGACCCTATGAATCGGTAAGTTTTTATTTTTGACATTAATGAGCTTGTGTAATAAACTTTATCCAAATTAAAACAAAGAGTTTAAAGTGTGTCATACTTACATTCCCATCACGTGTAAGGTTGACGCTGAAAAAAAGGCATTAATTTCTTGGACAATTCAGGAAAAGTTGGAGATTTGCAAAGAACTTTTTAGGATTTGCAATGAGCTCGTTAATTGTCAAATTAAGAGTATTAGCTACACATGGAACGTCAAATGCACGAGGGCTCAGATCCAACATTCCAACAGACCTGTCTTTTCTCCTCTCATATTTGCTCCATTCTCATATCCTTTGACCTCCCAAATCTTGTAATTTAATATTACATGATATTAAGAAGCAAATATGTTGCTAGCCCTTGTCCAGTAGTATCAGTTGCAGGTGAAAATCCTAAAAAGTCTGACCTTAATTCAGAAAGTTTGGTTGACGCGTTTAAATAAACAGCAGTTTCGTATGTGAAATGTCAGGTCTGCAGTCGAAAATTATAGAATAGCTCTTGGAATATTTTAACAAATCAACAATAGTTATTTTAATTTTTTCAGCAATTCTGGATATTTTGTCCAAGACAATGAAGCATGCAATGATGAGCACTTTAAATTCGAGCAATATGCTCTGCAAGTGTATCATAAAAATTAGAAAATTCTATGTCTAACATTCGTTGCATACAGACGTGTTTTCAAAAGATTCTACTTCTAGTGGTTATTGCGTGTGGATGAGTTTTTAAAAGCTCCTGTCAATAATTTTTTTAAATTAAACAAATTTTTAAAACGTCAATTCAAAACTAATTTTTTGAAGCTTAATATTGTATATCGTCGATTTATTTGAATAATTTATCGAATATCTGGATTTTACTGGCGAAGAAGTCTCAAGAAGTTCAAAAAAGAAGAAACGTTTTTTTTCACCGGGGAGCATGGAGGAGCCCGACGCCTTCCCACCGGTGGGGAACCCGAGGGTAGGCATTTTCAATGAAACAAATGAAAAAATCATGGAAATAAAAAAATGAACAAGAAAGCTTTGAACATGGGAAGCGTATTATGCTATCAATCGAAAAACTGGAAAAAGTTGCCAGATAAAACGCAAGAGCTATCAAAGAAAATAACGATATGAAACTCTGCTTTCAATATTTGGAGTAAATTACCAAACCTCAACAAAATTAAAGTGATTAAGCTGCAAAGTACCCCTGGAAAACAAAAAGCCACAACGAATAAGACGAGCGAAAATAAAGTAGCCACACAAAAGGCTCAACAAACAAAAAAACCATCAATAAAAGATACAAACAAGTTGAAGTAGCAGGAGGATGCTCCTGCCAGAAGGGTATTGTAAAACAATTCTTAAAGCAAGCAATATATCCTGCATATCAAAACTTGACTAATATACAGATTCCATAAATTGAGCCCGAAAAATTATTATGGTTATTATGATTTTAAACTCGCCACTACTTTGTTTCAAGTGTTTTGACCCCGTCGCTTGATGAGTCATGATAACACATGAATATTACAAACCATTTCTAAAATTTTTAATAAAATTCCTACATATTAGTAGTGTATCTCCCTAGTATCACGTGTTATTGTTGTTGTAATTGTTAGATATTCAATCGGCTGTAACTTCGCTGTTTATTGTTCAGAAAACTTAAATTATAGATTTTGGGAAATTTCAGGGTCCCATCTTGATTTTATGGACAAAAAAGCAAAATTTATAAAATGTTCTATTATTAACAAGTTGATCGAATTTCGACTTCTTAGGTATTTGATTGCCCTTGTGAAGGAAAAATTGTCAGTTTAATTACTGTTTTGAAAAGCTCTTAAAAAGAACTTTCATTTGATATTCATATCGGCTACCTTTGATAAAATTTTTGTTCAACGGCCACTCCCCTGTACTGTAATCTCCGGTTCATGGCCTATTTTTTCGAATCCTAGAATGGTTACAATGCCCATTTGCTAGGAGCTCTCTCCTGCCTCCTCGACTTGTTTCACATATGAGTATTAATTGTAGGTACTCATCTTCAGGCATTCATTAAATTGAATCAGGTGTTAAAAGCATGCGCCTTAAACGTTGAAGTTGGGGCAAAATACAAGGGGGAGAACCCCCCCTGAAAGACCTTATAAATTTTTTTTCGTGTTGGAACTTTGAAGAGGGCGTCACTTTGCACATACTTACAAAATCTTATGTTTCTAGCTTATGTAGTTTGCGAGAAAAAGTGGTGTGACACACGGACGGACGGACGGACACACAGGACGCGATTTTAGTAGGGTATTGTAAAATGATTTTACAATACCCTAAAAAGACAACAATCCATGATGCTGATATCATACTAAGCGCGGTAGGAGCAAACAACAGAGCAAATTACTATGCGGTCCTTGCTGCGACGAATGACAATATGGATACCGAGATGGAGTGCCAATAAAATATAGGTAATATAAATGATTCTAGTGATAACTTTATCGAATACTTAAAATCTAAAACAAAAAGCAAAAGGAGAAGAAGTCAACCGGTGTATCTGCTGGTTCTCCTATTAAAAATAATAAGATAACTGACAAAGGTCCTCCGATGAATGTCTTTGGGCAGCTTGGAGGGGATATGGTTCGACTATTGGCAGCCCAACATAAGATCGATAATTTCGAAGTTAAGAGAGTGACCGCGGACAAACTCACAATTAAAAACACTAGCTGATTTCAAGCTAGTCAAAGATGCTTTGAATAGTGTGAAAGCTCACCACTTCACATACACGCCAAAAGCAGTGAAAAATCAGACCTTCCTGTTGAAGGGCCTGGACTTTGGAGAGAATACAATTGATCTCCTTGAAATGTTACAGGAAGCAGCACCAGCTGTCAAATTCATCAGTATGAAAAATTTTACTATAAGAAGATCAACTATTGATGGCAAAATGTTACCATTTTATTTCGTACAAATTTCAAACGATAGCATTGCAAGTGCCCTCCAACAGGTAAGGTACTTGAACTTTAGAGTTGTGAGGCAAGAGCATTTCGAAAAGCTGAGGTCAATTAGTGTTGCAGGTGCCAAAGATTCGGTCATTTGGCTGCCAATTGTGCCATGAAATATTGATGCGTTATATGTAAAGATGTCCATGCCCTCGGTGAATGCAAATTCGCTCAGATGGAGCCAAAAGACAAATTATACTGTGTTAGCTGCGGTATATTTGACCATTAAGCATCATATTGAGGAAGCCCTCTATATCAAGATTCAAAAGTTAAATTTTCCCCAAAAAAAACTTAAGTACATCGTAGTATCTTACCTTCCAACTTCATCAAGGCCGGAATATCATTTGCACTTGCTGCTCGAGGACCAGCAGACAACAATGTAAATAAAATAAATAATATAAGTGGTAATAATGAGCTGCTTCTCAAAATTTACCAACAGCTTGAATCTCTTGCGGTAAAAAATAAATAAGCAAGATCAAAAAATCAACTTTGCTTTTCGACGTTTTGGGCCAATATGCTTCGAAATAATTTGTCATCCAGTCACATTTCCATTGATATGCTTTGTTTCATCTCGATCACCGTCAACTTGATTGTTACTCCACATTGACGTGACTATCTCCTTGAATTTATTGTTCAGCAAAAGCCTGACATGCTTCTCACTGAAACCCACTTTGATTCATAGCACTCCATGACATTCCAGGATTTTTAATTCGTAAAAAACGATAGGATATACGGCGATGGGGAAGCTGGAACCGGGATATTGGTTAGAAGGCTCTATTGATTCCAAAATAATGAAAAAGTTGAATTCAAAAACTTTGAATTTCTTGAAGTGTCCATTATCAAAGTTTCATTGTCACGTGGGGATAACCTCTTCGTTATCTCTGCCTATGCAACTAGTCGAATTTTTCTCAAGTTCACAAAGAGGAGCCCAATTCCTTGTTTTAAATACACGAATCGAATAGGTCGCATACTTATTATATTCTTGCCGGTGACCTGAATACCCGGCATATTTTTTGGCTGAACGCCAAAATAATCCAAGAGGTGTACTCCTGAAATTATGGATAACAGAGAACCAAATTGTACACAGGTCCAATTTTTAAAGGTTGGAGCTCACAATATACCCTAAGACACAATCATACTTGAAAATATTCATTGCTTTACTAATCCTCAACGGAAACTGCAGGTGCTTCCTTACGATAGTGACCATAACACAATCGTAATGGAAATCAATCATCAAAGGGACTATATCATCCTCATTCCAGTTCAACGTCAAAATCATCGGTTGAAGTTCAAAACACGGATTAACAGAAGCAATGTCTTCCTTCTGATAACGGCAACGCTTGCTCAATTGTTTTTAATGACAGGAATCTAACTAACGAAGAATTAAATCTCCATTTGTCGAAGCTCGAGAAGATGACGTTGTAAATGATTCAGAAAATAGTTTCCAAGATTAAACATAGAAACAATATGGAAGTATATGAAATACGAATCATCGTAAGGCTGAAAAGATTGCAGAGCCTTTTTTGCACACATGTCAACAATATTTAATCGTAATTTTGCGACTACAACCGTCTCTCGTTGGCTTTGATGAAAAGCTACAATAGTTCAGAGCAATCTTCAAAAAATATTCAATGATGTGCGGCTGTACACTGACAATTAGCGAATAAAAATCAATGCGCAGAAATGCGAAACAAATTTGTTTTGGACAACGCTGCAGGGGATCAATTAGGACCTGAAACGTAATTGAAAGGATTTCCACATTATGGCTGGCGAGGGTAGTTCAGAACGGGTTCCACATAAACCCTGTGTTCGATACCTCGATGTTCATCTCGATCAGTATCTGTACTGTACTGAACATGTCAAAATCATGCTCAGTGAGGCACAAAAAGTATTCATGGCCTTACGACGACCTTTTCATTCCATATACATTGATCAAAAGTTCAGAATGATCTGCTACACGACCCTGGTTGGACCAGTTTTGACATATGGATGTCAGATGTGGTACAACCAGAGTGCTAGTACTAAGGAAAAATTAAGAGTTTTCCAGGGGAAATGTCTTCGTGAGTGTACTGGTTTGTACAGAAAGCCTGAGGTGGATTTTAAGCATTATACGAGTATATCGAATAGAAGAATTTTCCAAACTGCTGAACTGACGAGAGTCGATTTTCTCATATTTAGAGTTCTTCGGAATCAAATCGCAAGATCTGTAACTGTGAGTGAAACCCCCTAGATTTCACAGCCATTCCACCCAACATATGTGTATATTGCGACTTACCTCGCTACTGGCTTCATTCCTCTGAAAGCATTCGAGTATTTGGACATGAACCGATATGTTTTTGATTCTGATGGCGTCCAATTATATACCACATATATAGACGAGCCACCGATAGAAAGATAAAATACACTCCGAATTTGAGTTTACGAGACAAACAATTTCAATGCTGATACTTACTTGCTAGATTTGTTGAGGCTGGTCGAGTTGGGATGGAGCAATCTAGGTGTTGGTGGTTGGATGACAATAACTAAGTTATTCATGATTATTTTCTGATTTTGTGTTTTTCGTTGCGTAGTTTTGAGTTTCAGCTCATTATAGCCACATTTAGTGTTAGCGTTAAAAATTAGGAATGGATTTCAATATTCGGGATAGGATTTTGTTATGCTTATCATATTCGGTTTAGAGATAAGGTTAATACTTAGGTTAGGAGTAGTGTAATAGAATTTTTTAAGTATAAGATATTTTTAGGATTAGATTACAACATATTAGGTGTAGGATAAAAGTTCACTGTTTGTTGTTTTTTTCTCTTTTTTCTGATTGAATCAGAAAAATGTAATAATTTTAATGAATTTGAATTTAATATCGTTTTTCCGTTTTGATTTAATGTGTTTCATTGATAACGCATAAATTTAGAGAGCTGTTTGAGCCATTAGGCTTTCGTATTTTTATTGTTTGGAATTTGCTTTATATGCTTTTAAAATTTATAAAGATAAGTATAGAATAGAGCGCTTTTGACTTTAACTTTAACATGCTTCTGAATCGCTACTGTCAATATTTTTCAAAAATTACATTAATTTTTTAAAACGTCATTCCCAAATTACTTTGTACCAAAAAAGCTTATATCGTCGGAGCAATCGGTTCAAACCATTACTACCAAATAGGCAAAGATGCTCCAGACAACTTCTGGACCGCTGGTATGAAGAACCCCCGTGGTTTCCAACCGTTGAGAAAATCGGGGGAAAAAAGAAAACATAATCAAGAAAACTCCCCAGTTTTGGATACAAACTACAAATAATAGAACACAATGCAGAAGTGCTCAAATTACATAAAGAAAATTACAAGCTAAGGCCACAGATACAGTTTCCCCAAGATCAAGTCATGAAAGGGATGAAGACCCGAAAGCCGCAACCACAAAAATAAGTGCAACTGGAAATAAAAGCAAAATGTGATACAAACGATCTTGGAAATTGTTCTTAGTCCTAGTGGCGCTAACGTTAGTCGAAACTTTTTGCGGCGCTGGAAAAACTAAGAGAAGAAATGAAAATTGAAGAAAATGTTGAGGTAATTCCGATAACGATATAGAAGCAAATTTTATCCAATATTTAAAAAATATAAATAAGGAGAAGAAATCTACTTGCAATTGCTATTGCCAGCTGAAAATCAATTAAATAATTAAAATTAGAACAACTAACTATTAAAACGAAATCACTGGTCAATTTTAAGTCAACCAAAGATGGATTGTGGGAAGATTCCACACTTCATCCTTACGCCAAAAAGCAAAACAAATCAGACTTTTCTGTTGAAAAGCCTGGACTGCAAAAAGCATCCCTTGCTTCAGGTGCTCAAGGACGGTGCACGAAAAGTTGAATTCAATTCAGTCACAATCTTTGCAATAAGGAGATGGGCCATTGAAGAGAAAAATTTACCGCAGTCCAAATGTCCTTCCACAGATAAGGTACTTGAATGTCGGATGGGTGAGGTGGAGGTACCTTCAAAAAATAAAAGTCAACCAGTGTTACAGTTATCAACAATTTGGTTATTCGGCTTTCAACTGTAGCCAGCATTATCGGCTCGGAAATCGCAAAGAAGTTCATGCTGCAGGTGAGTGTCAATTGGCTCAGACGGAGCCTAAATAAATATTGTACTGCGTCAACTGCTGTGTATTTAGTCATCCAGTATTATGTTAAGGATGTCCCCGATATCAACATGCACTATTTGGATTTATTCCAAAATAAACGTAAGTACACTGCAGTGTGACATTTTCCAACTTATGCAAGCCCAGGGTATCATTTGCACTCGCCGCTAGGAGAACAATGCTGTAAATAATGTAAGTAGCAACAATGAGCTGCTTCTTAAAATTTACCAACAACTGAATTCTTTATAGGAGGGAATCAACAAACAAGATTCAAAAATTAACTCTGTTTTCCAGCATTTAGATCTTTTAAATGTCTCACAATAACTTGCCATCCAGTCTCACTCCCTTGGGTAAAAACCATCTCATCTCAATCAACGTCGATTCCGTTGTTACTCTATATAGACGTGACTATCTTCTGGAATTCATTGTTAAACAAATGCCTGACATTATGCTTCTCACTAAAACCCACCTCAGTTCATGGCATCCCGTGAAATTCAAGGATTTTGATCTAACTACAGAAAATATCTGCTATGCAACAGCAAAGAACATGTAGCCGCCGACCAAACATGCCCAAAATGGGTCAAATATAAGCACAAGTTAGATGTTCACTCTATACTAAATTATTATTATTAAACAGATATAGGATACATAGCTCATACAGAGTTTCCTCAGTTGAAGAAGGACTAATATTTACGAATAAAAGAAACGCGGTAGGAGATGTTAGAAAGGTTTGAATGAAACATACATACGAGTATGATCCAGTGGCGCCTTTTGGGAGAAAACCAACAAAAAAACAAACAATCGAAACAACTGTGCAAAACTGTGAACCTCCCATCAAACCAATAACCAATCCCCTTAAAACATCAGAGATTGAAAAAATAGTCCACAAATTACAAAGAAACCTCTCATTACTAGCGATGCAAGACTTTCAAAAATCGATATAAATTTTCTAGCAAACTTATCCCTGTGGCGAAAATCCAAAAACATGAAAAGGCTGCTAAAGAACCCCAACAAAGTACTTCTGGTGCATCACTAAATTATAATTATAAAAACTCCAAAATATCCGATATTACAGCTTTTACAAATGAAAGGAGCGTTTGTGAATGTTATTCATTTTGAAATGAAATGCTTCAAGATTTATTACTGAATCTGTTATTAATTTTTTAGACACTACGGACTCATCACTAAGATGGTCGGTAGATTAAAAACTCTACAAAAAATTGAAAATACTCGAAGAGGATCATGTGGTCCCTCCCTGTCAATTATCCTCAAAGTAATATATTAGCACTTCCCTACCTAATTAATTCAACCAACCATCTCTTGAGGGATAGTGGTACCTATCAGTCTTGAGTCACTGCAATTACTCGGACAAGATCGCTAAACGTTGTTTTAAGTTCTAACTGGACAGATCAACCATATTTGTTTTATTAAACAGGGGAGAAGAAAAAAGGATTTTGAGTTCCTAAAATAAAAGGCTAAACCATGATGGGGGAGGTGGCACCGAGATGTTGGTTAGGAGACCCTATCGTTTCCAAAATCTTGATAAAGTCAACAAAAAAAATACTTTGAATATCCTGAAGTGTTCATTATCACAATTTCACTGCCAGGTGGGTATAACTTCTTCGCTATCTCTGCCTATGCAAGTGGTCAAAATGCTCTCAAATTATAAGAGAAGTTTGGTTCCTTGCTTGAAACACTCTGCATATTATGTATGTTCTTGCCGGTGGACTGAATGCCCGGCATACATCATAGCTGAACGCCAACGATAATGCCAGAGGTATATTCCTGAAATCGTGGATAGCAGAGAACCAATTTGAATACAGGTGCAATCTATATGGGTCGGAGCTCCCAAAATAACCTAGGACAAATTCATATTTGGACCTCTGCATTGCTGACGTAAGACTTTAGAACTTTTCTAAAGACAATAAAAATTGATCGGTGCGTCTTGTAGAGTAGAGTACGCGTGATAAGTATTTTGTAGTGTAGCTTCGTGGCTCGACAAGAACCCGCCTCACATGATCCCGCAAATGCTAGTCGTCAAGCACGCGTACGCGGTCGTTAAACGAAGCTAGTTAGCTGAGCTCGGTGTTGTTTATAGCTCGCTGACACTTATGCCAGACCATCGGACGTAGAAATTAAAATTCATTACAATATGTTCATTTGATCAAGTTATTTTGTGCTTTACTGAGCATGATTTTGATATCTTCAATGTAGTACAATCGAGATTAACACCGAGGTATCGAATACAGGATTACGTTTCAGATCTTAACTGCCACACCACATCGACGTCCGAAACAAAATTGTTTCGCACTTCTGCAAATTAACGTTCATTCACCTAAGGTCATTTTAGAGCTGCACATCGTCAAGCATTTTTGAATATTGGTCTGAACTATTGTAGCTTTTCGAATTCATATTTGGACCTCTGCATTGCTGACGTAAGACTTGAATTCAGCTTTAAAAGTCCTCAATGGAAACTCTGGGTATCTTCTTACGATAGCGATCATAATGCAATCGTAATGGAAATAAATCATCAAAGGGATGATGTCTTCCTCATTCCAGTTCAAAATGAAAATCATCGGTTGAATTTAAAAAAACCGGATTGGAAAAAATTTCTAAAGAAGTTAAATCGGGATTACCAGAAGCAACTTCCCCCTTCTGATGATGGCAACGCTTGCTTAGTGGTTCCTGATGGCAGGAATCGAACTAACGACGAAACAGATCTCTATTTGTCGAAGTTAGAGAAGCTGACGTTGGAAACCATTGAGAAAGTAGTCCCCAAGATTAAACATCGAAACAATATGGAAGGGTATGAAACACCAACCATCGCAAGATTAAAAAGATTCACACGCGTCAACAATATTTATCGGCGATCTTTGGACTGTAACCATACCTGAAGAACTTAATCCGTTCATACTTCAGGAGTAAGGTCAACAATCAATGGGCGCAGAAACTGAGGGGTACTGGACCATAGAACCCAGGTGGCACTTTCACAAAACTGAATAGCGTATTGCGTAAGAAGTCTCGAGTGAAGCTATCGAATCTTGAAATCCCTAGTGATGAGATAAACCTTCTCGGTAGGTCTGATACCAAAACTGATAGTACGATTCCGGATAGAAATGGAAACAGGGTTAAATGTGATGAATTGCAAAAATTGCCCTCATTGTAACATATTTAGAATTGGTTTATCTACTAAATTCTAACACAGGGAATGAAATACTCTCAGAGTTCATTGAAGCAAAAGTTTCCGACTTCAAATCAAGCGTGGCCGGTGAGTCAATTTTTCATTTCAATGAAGCACGGGCATCTGACCGCATAGCGAGCGTGAATTTCATTGATTGTTTTGTCAGCCATGAAGACTTGTTTTTCATACTTGGCAGGATAAACAACCAGAAATCATATGCTAGTGGCGGTATTAAAAATATAGTTCTTAGACATTTACCTGAGGTTGCTATTAGCAATTATTGCATATTGTTCAGCAACATTTTCAGGAATTCATATTTCCCAAATCAGTGCAAAAAGGCTAAGGTATTTCTGATCTTAAAGAAAAGAAAAGAAACAAATTTTTTCCCCTAAAAGCCATCGCTCGATCAGCTTGCGGCCTAACATCAGCAAAGTGTTTGAAGTGATACTAAACAAAGCATTAAACGTCCAAGTGGAGAGATGTGAGTTCATGATTTAGTTATTGTGCCAGGCATTCGACTATACATACCATAACTAAAGTAATCTCAGACATTTGTTGGAAACTAAGCAATAGAAAACTAAATGATAGACAATGTGTTGAAGCATGTCTCATTGATATGGAGGAAGCCTACGATACGGTGTGGTTAGATGGACTTATTTTTAAACTGCTACGGGGCAGGTTCCCCAGACACATTATCACCATAATACAATATGTTATGCGTGAAATTTTTTGTTGAAACTGATGAAAATCTGGTAACAATGTATAACTTCAAGGTTTTGGATGGTCTAGAGCAAGGAACGGTTACTGTGAATGTATTTGCCTCAATATTCATTTGCAAGCTATCAAACGTCTTTGTCTCATCAATGCTATCATTGGTAGTGTTTGCTGATGATGTGAACTTTTATATGTCAAATCGAAAAGCTACAATAGTTCAGACCAATATTCAAAAATGCTTGACGATGTGCAGCTCTAAAATGACCTTAGGTGAATGAACGTTAATTTGCAGAAGTGCGAAACAATTTTGTTTCGGACGTCGATGTGGTGTGGCAGTTAAGATCTGAAACGTAATCCTGTATTCGATACCTCGGTGTTAATCTCGATTGTACTACATTGAAGATATCAAAATCATGCTCAGTAAAGCACAAAATAACTTGATCAAATGAACATATTGTAATGAATTTTAATTTCTACGTCCGATGGTCTGGCATAAGTGTCAGCGAGCTATAAACAACACCGAGCTCAGCTAACTAGCTTCGTTTAACGACCGCGTACGCGTGCTTGACGACTAGCATTTGCGGGATCATGTGAGGCGGGTTCTTGTCGAGCCACGAAGCTACACTACAAAATACTTATCACGCGTACTCTACTCTACAAGACGCACCGATCAATTTTTATTGTCTTTAGAAAAGTTCTATTAGGTGTCAATTAAGCTACTCTACAGTAATTCAATTTTTTTTTGCCTCGTTAAAGTTAGCGGACACGGAGGCTTGAGACAAACGCAAACATTACACAAAAAGCAACCGTTACTTTCACAGAAGAAGGTCGTTGCATTACAAGGGGAATGTCAAACCTAAAGATGTTAAAGTGGCTGAAGTGTACCACTCATCTCTGCCTAAAGGATGGAAACTTGATGGATGGAGTTTACTTTACACTAGTAAAACAACAAACTAAGCAGTTTCGACGGGGTGACCACCTTATCTCTTCAGGAGCAGCCACTCCTGATCACCACGGGGCTGCTCGACTGCTTATGTTTATTACACTATCGATGTTTGATGTCAAAGGCATATTCGGCGAAGACCCACCCGCTCCAAACAGCATCTGTGGCAAAAAGTTTACGTAGACCCTTGATACCCAGCTGGCTCCCATTCTATCAGGCGCTACACTAAAGACAAGTAACGAGCTCCTGATGGAAGTGAAAGCGGCTATTAAGACCGTTGCAGAATAGATGATGGGACATCAAGCCCGGCGCAAGAGAAATGATTGGTCCGATGAAAAGTGCCAGAATGCGTTAGACATAAAGAATCTGGCATACAAAGAGTACGTAGGTAGGAAAACAAAGACGAAGAGAGAACACTTTGGAAATTTCAGAAGAGTAGCAAATAGAATAATTAGAATTGAGAAAAGGAAACACTATGATGACTAATTGAGAAGAATTGATGTAAGTTTAGCAAGCAACTACACAAGACAAGCATGGAAAGTAGTGGGACATTTTACTCAAATCAACAGTGTAAGTGCCACGTGGAATATTTGCAAAAATGTTATTAGTTATACATCATCGACAACCAATTTGTCAAAGCATGTTGTCCCTCAGCATCCCACAATTCAATTACTTGCTGAAAGTGAAAAACGATGAAATATAAAAGACCCTTCGACAACATCATGTGGATCTTCAATTTTTAACATCTCCAAATGCTCAACAATTATCGTTTGTGAGCTAGTTCAACGTAAGCAAGAATATCATCTTTTTTCCTCCGAAAATTTCTGAGCAGTCGAAGAGAAAGGTAAGTAATGAATTTTTGAAGCTTTTTACGTTGGACTACCAGCCGTTTTCAATCATTAAAGATGACGGGTTCAGAGCATTCTTTCAGGCAGTGAATCCCACTTTTGAACTTCCCACGGGTAAAAAATATCTAAGCACTTGATACCAGCTAGATATGAAGGAAGCGAATTTGAAACTGACAACCTTGTTACATCGCGATAGTTACATCGCAATAGTGGCTCGTTTCATTTTGAATGGAAAGCTTCTGAGTATCACATTCGATTGTTGTGCAATTCAAAAAACCCATTTGGCTGAAATCAAGAAAACAACCTTAGATACTTGGAGATTAATGAAAAAAATAATATCCTCCGTAGCTTATAATGCGCCAAATATTAAAAATGCATTAAAAACCATTTCAAATTGAAGCACATGGGATGCGCAGCACACAAAGCATTCCCAGGAATTCATACAGTCTGAAGGGCGTGGTGACTGCCGCCTTACATACGTCTTCAGGAGCAACCGGAATTTGATAGAAGGCACGCTGGAGGTCGATTACTGAAAAAACAGTGCCGGTCCGGTCGAGCTTGGGTGTTGAGTTAACGGTATTCCCCAGTAGCTCACCAACGGCCTCCGTCCTTGGGCACCATGTGCAGAGGACTGGCCCACTGGCTTGATGAGGGTCGAATTATGCATCGTTCCAGCAAGGCTGCAGTGAGACGTTCTCCCACAAGGTGACGTGGTCTCGGGAAAATCGATAGGCCATTGGTGATTATCTGGTGGTGGACGGGTAGGTCAGTGACCGAGGCTGATTTCTGGTTTGTGCTGGTGCATCTGCATATATGGCGATTATCCCTTTGTACCGGTCTCCAATGGTGTTCTTCACTTTAGTGATAGGCGCTGATACGCTGTATAGCTGGAGCTGGACCGAGGACGCAGGCTGTGGAGAAGTTAGTGAGATCGTCCAAGAGGCACTGGTTGCGCAGATCGATGAATAAACCATGATGCTTTAGTGTGTTGGCTCCTAGAATGGCTGTCTGGACATCTACTATCACAAAAGACCAGTGGAGAGGCTGGCGTAGCCCAAAATTTAGGGTGAGCTGCTGAGATCCAAAGGTTGTGGTGGGCGTGCCATTGGCTGCCTGTAGCATGAGACTCTGCTTACGAAAAGGCATGATGATGGAACACCTCGGGATGATGGAGAGGGTGGAGCCGCAGTCTACCAAGAACCTGGTTTTTGTGGTGCGGTCGGAGACATAAAGGCATCTTTCCAAGGTGTTGCCGATGGTGTCTGCTGAGTATAACGCCAGGAAACCTAACTTTCCGAGTGCCTAATAGTGTGGTCTAAAGCTGGGAATGAAAAAGGCTGCTTGCATTGCATTGCTAGGGCCCCGTGCTTGGTGCGATACCAGCCGTGACCTGTGCGACTGTCTGGTCCAGGAGTGGTGGAGCGGCCTTGTCGTTGGCTTGCGTTTCTTGACGAGAACCGCTCCCGCAGAGTGTTGGTGCAGACATGTGGTTGCTGAAGCGTCTCTCGAGTCAAGTTTGTTAGCTGCGTAACCGCCAAACGCAAGGCAGCTAACTCAAGAGCGACTTGTTCTGAAGAAGAACGTGGGGAGGAGAGACCAGATGAGGGTGATATTGGGTGGATGGATAGCTGCACTGACGCGGCTATCTCTCCCAGACCCATATCTTGTGCCTCGTCTGTGACAGCGGCTAGCTCCTCTAGCGATTGATTTTTTATGAGCAGAAGCATGCGGCACGTTTATTGAGGCTAGAGGTCAAGCCATCTGACACGGAAAACCTCGTTGCTAACCCATGTGCATGCATGGGAATGCATACGTCGTAGGGGCTGCGAAGATCTCCTGTCTTCGAGCTCGATGCCTGTGAGCTGGTTCTGTAGTTGCGCATCAGATGAGCCTGCGAGGCGGGCGACGATAGTTGCTTCGAGCGCTCCGTGTCGGTGCTCCGGTGGCGCGCGGATGAGTCCGCTACATCTGTGATGGTTTCATGGTCCAGCGATGATACCGTGAGATGGTACGGGGCTGTGTCCCTTAGCACATTGTGCACCTCGAATTGTGATTCAACCTAGAAGAATCACAATTCCGGACTAGCCCGCCAGAAAGATGGCAGCCTGCACTGGCTGACTACGTTTCCCTGCTGAGCCGGTGGTAAGCTCCCGGCTGGTGGTGCCTCCTGAGGGAGAAGGTGCTACTACCATTATTGTTGCGAGTTTGGGTCACAGGTTTGTAAGTAAAAATTCTGGTCTTTGGCTTTTACTCTATATTTAACTTTTACTCTTTGGGAATGATAAAATTTATTACTCCCTTTTGTTCACAACGAGGTAGGCGGCTACGACGCTGAAGATGATGAATGATGATGTCGTTGTTGATGATGATGATGGGGTTGTTCGTGATGGTGTTGATGATGATGCTGGTGACGTTGTCGCTGATTATGTTAGAATAATGTAGATTACGAACCAGTAGTGGCGTTTGCCTAGGTTCTCTCATGTAAGTCAATTCATGAGAAGTGAGAAGAACGGCTCAAGCAAATTTCCACTTTCTCGAGGAAATTGCTTGCGCCGCTGACATGTGGAATTGGCTAGCAGGCGAAGATTTCTCGTGAGACGAGGGTGTGCTAGCGTTGCGAAGCGTGCGGCGACGTTGGGACGTTCTGAGTCACCATATATATATATATATATATATATATATATATATATATATATATATATATATATATATATATATATATATATATATATATGTATATATTTATGTACACGTATATTTATGTGTATAAAATTATAAGGATTAACAGATTGCAATATTTTTCGAGTTATAGCAGGTATCAATAAGAATTTAGTAACAGGAACTGGATCTTTAGCTTGGAACTATTACTCGCATGTCACAGTAACCATTGGAACTGTAGCTCAAAAGGACCGTTATTGCCCATCCCGAACATTACTAACAGAACGCTGAAAATGCTCCTAAAATTGAGTACAGGAAGTGAATTTTCTGAAACAAAGCAGAATCGAACAAGAGTCTAAGTTAAAATCTAAATTTTAGCCCTTTGAGTACAAATTCATTTAAATATTTTGGACTTGGAGCAACCAGCAGACTTTACACAAGAATCTTTTTATTTCCCAATCATAGGATATGCTTCTCTGCAATGCTGAAATAATTTTAGGCTGATACAATGACAGAATACGCACATATTCAAAAGCACTGTTCTAAGTTAACATATGATAATGTATGGTGCAAATATACAGGTAAGGTAACCAGAGGCTTAAAATACTTTTGAGTTTCTTTGTTTTTATACGCTATAATATGCAAACATCATTTAAAACTACACTTAACATAAAAAATGGAGTAGAAGACAGAAACTGAAGAAACGGTTTTCTAGTTGCCCAGATTTGGGGAAAAATTTTATATTTCGAGCACATTCATGGAAGTAGACATTAATATATCTTCTTCTTCTTCTTCTTTGTAGCACTACAGCCCCTCTCGGGCCTTCGTTTAGAGATAGTTAGAGTATCTCATTTTCATGACCGTATTGATTTTTTCGGAAGTTGGTTTGGTCAGTACCATGCTCCCGTGTGCCTGATCAGCTATGAAATGATCTGATTAAATCAGTACATATCACTACTAAGTGAACACTCGTAGTCTGTTCGAAAAATCCCCTGAACTAAATCACGTTGCTCCAAACGAGATTTGAACCTGGGACCTTCGGCATATGCGTTCATGCTCTAACCACAAGACCACACAGACTACCTAGACATAAATATATACTATTTTTCTTTCGCTTTTCCATGAAAGCCATGAAGCTCATACATTACATCCATGTGGAGAGAGAAGTTGGCAAACTATTAAAAATTTTTTTATAAACTTTTTCTGAACGACAAGCAAATTAGTATATTTTGCTTTGTACCGAACGTAAGTATAATTAGAAGCAAAGAGTGGGCTCGCTCCATACAAGTTTCAAAATTACATCTGATACTCTGAGAACATTTATTTTGCATCAACTACGGTACTGAGATACATTGGATTGTCTCCTTCGATACGAAAATATATCGATATGTATGAGAACAATATTTCAAAGAAAAAGATTTGAGGTAATAATCGTAAAAGAGCTGTAATCATCAGTGTTTCACTTTTAAAATTAAACCCTTGGTTTAGAATACAAAAAATTATCTTTGTTCAAACAACTATGAACACTCACTTTTGGTACTTTTTTTGAATAAATAGTTGTTACAGCCACTTATTTTTTTCAGTATAGATGTGGTTTTATTATAGATTCCAGATTGTTGGATTGAATAATGTTTGAATATGTAATTCGAATAAAGTCCTTAAAGATAGTTGGCTTTGAAAACAATCCTTGAGATTGATGCTTTAAAGTTTGCTATTTCGTGAATCAATCTTGTAATGGACACATGAGAACACAAAAGAGCTGCTCATATAGAGGTAACGATTCTAGAAGATACCGCAGTTTTCCCGACAGTAAAATCATTGATAGTTTTTTATGTGTATACACATATTCCAAGTTTCTTGAATAATAATGAAATAATGTGTAAAATTTGGTTTTCCCCATTAGTAAATATCGAATTTAAAACTCTTTTTTTTCATGAACATTTGGCAAGCTGACAACATTTAAGCATAGAGAAAAATAAATCATTAAATGAAATAAAATAGCTCTCTAATTACAAACCCCCCACCCCAATCATCACCCGTCCCCCCCCCCCCCACACACACAAAATTTTACATATTTTCACGGAAAGAGAACTCTTTGATACATTAACACTCACAGTTGTAATGATATTTATATCCTCACCCTAAATTTCCAATAAAATATTCATAAGCCCTGAAGCTTTCTTATAATGAATTGATTGTTGTTAACTTCATAATATCTTTCCGAAACGAATTTTTCCGGTCAAAATATCCTTTTAACGCTTCCTTTACAAAAATATCCTCCATCCATTCAACAAATAGACATTATTTATCACAACTAAATTACAATTCTCCGGGGAATTGTTGAGATGCACGTTCCCATTCACTTTATATTCATTAATTTATTTTCTCAGCCCTTTTCCAAGCGAAATTCCGCAAACGACACTACCGAAAACCATCGATACTTCCCAACATTTCAGCGTTGAAAAAAGGAGTCGACATTAAGAGAACTTACCATAAGATACGAGTATTCATTCAAATGTATGTGTATGTGTGTATTCTGCTATTTACTCCACTTTGGTTACTTTGGCGTGGTAGCTAATTGCTCTTGGAACTCGAGAGTCACGTGTAAAGACCCAATTAAATAAAGTCAGCATTCAAGAGTTAAAAACAAATTACGGGCTCTAACGGTAATTTTATCATCGATGAAATTTATCTTGTCGGACCAATGCCTCGTGCGGGGGATGGCAGAAGGTGAATTCGAAATGAATGAAATGCGTGTTCCCAGGCCGCACGGTTGAATGCTCACCTAAAGGTAGGAAAATGTGCGAGAACGGAAGGGAATGAAATTAGTTGGTATTAGATTAGCTACACATGAACACATACGAGTACAAGCAGATAAATGTTCCACGTTTTTGGATACAACTTTTTTTTTTCAAATTTTTAATCCCCCCGTAATTTTTTCAAACTGGTTTCCAGTTATCACATTCAAATGCAAATTAAATAAATCAACGATTCTTAAATATTCAAAAGTTTCATTCAAACACTCTCAGCCTGCGCCATATAAGGATTGTACCTACCAATTCAGGGTATGCTCCATCATTTCGACAACCGCTCAATAAAATGGATGAAATATTTTGAAATAGGTTTTAAGGGGGATTCAAATGAAAACCAAGCACTCCTAAAATGTCCCGAAAAGGGATCCATGAAAGCCTTTTGATGGGGTCTTAATCCCATTTATACTCAAATTATATGTTTCCATT
This sequence comes from Odontomyia ornata, assembly GCA_963969285.1. Taxonomy (NCBI): domain Eukaryota; kingdom Metazoa; phylum Arthropoda; class Insecta; order Diptera; family Stratiomyidae; genus Odontomyia; species Odontomyia ornata. The sequence goes on from OZ017738.1 coordinate 376,080,499, forward strand.
CGCCTAATTAAAATCTTTGTTTATACCGCCTTTACCGGCTGTAATTGTGCGAAACTTTGCCGAACCTTTTTCCGCAAGGTGGTTAGTATCCCTCTTACCAGAAATTGGTTTGTTTTTTCTACAGAAAGCAATTGAATGATAGGAGAAAGAAAAACACAAGCAAGGATATCCCATCCTTTGACCAGTGAAAGAGAAGGGAAAAGTTTTGAGTGTATTTTGTTCGCGAAGCTTAAACAAATGGAAAATTCTTTGGAAATTTGAGAATATGCCAAAGCATTTATTATTCAAATGGGAAAGTTGAGTTCTTTTTAGCGATTTCACAAACATTATTTAATAATTGTTTGAAGAAAAATCGTAGGCGATATTGGGTCGGTTCAATAGAGCTAGGCTGGAGCTGTCCTGGTATGAAATAGCCTTGTTACCATCGTTATGCAGCCAGTCACCTGTGTTTTTTCATATTTGCTTACGAAACAAGGTTCTGGTTTCGGATACAATGTTCAAAAAACAACATGTCCTTTTGGTAAACAAGAGTATGGTTGAAGAAACCACAATGTTTCCAAAGTCAATATGTTCGTTCTTACGTGGATGATTATGGTTTCTTGTTACCTTGGGTGAAGAAAGCATGCCTTGAAAATTCAAAGCATTTTCTATTTTAATTTATGGCTTAAGTTTTATTAACAGGAAAACTTGGTTTTACTCCGCAATTAATTTCTATGTGAAAATTCAACCAGCCTATTCAGCGATCCACAAATAAATTTGTTTCAACGTTTTTAATTGTCTGAATTCGAGGTTATTTACTCATAAGCTCAAAGTTTGCCATACCTTCTTACTCTTTAGAGTGATCTTTATTTTTTGGATACCGGCTTATTACATAAAACGCATTATCTTTAAAGTTTTCAGATACTCACTCTTCACTTAATCTCAGAAAGTATTCTTTTTTAAAAGTTTGTTGAAAATGGAAAGATCGGAACTCTGTAGGACGACATGAGAAATTTTAATGTTCAGCTATAAGTCTGCTTAAAATAAATTTTCTTTTTGTGCCCTTTAAGTTAATTCTCCTCAAGATTGAACCAAAATTAGACCGCTTGCTACGAAAGATACTAAGGAACGCTTTCAGTGTTCTTCCTCCTGGATCAATGTATTTCCCTAAATTTTTAATTGTCTTAATGTCGCCAAAAAGTTCATCTTAGCCAAATTGAAAGATTCATAATCAAGAAACATTGGTGTTCATTTTTACCTTGATAATGAGTCCACTTACTCACTGCACTTAATAATAGTATGACCTTGACTTATTGAGTATAGAATAATCATGTAATTCTTATTAGTTCGTTTAGCTTAAAATATTTTTTATTGATTTTTTCCTCGAACAATACAATTTAGATCTTAATTTAGGGGTTCTGAATGCAATTAGTTTCAGCTTTAATGTTCATAGTTTATTTTGTGGTTGGGAGGTGTATGTTATTTGCGCAGTGTGGGACTCCCATGCTCGCAAACGACTGAGCTACCCACTAAAAACCTCCCCCGTTAACCCAAGAACCCAGGCTGGAACCGTTAGATATATTACTTCGGGCCAAGTCTCGTTTTGTTACGCTGTGAGGCGCCTTTAAGCTGGGAGGGGAGAGGGGAAGAGCAATTGCCGGACAAGCAATCTCCCAGCCTCAACTGCTGTGAGTCCCTTTTATCTTTTATGGCTGTCCGACCATAATGTGCCACCTGGTTCCATTTGACAACCGATTTAAGCATCACCGCGACTATACTATCCGGGATGAGCTCTTCCGTCTCCCTGTAGAGGTAATTTCGCAGCCTATCCCGTTTTGTGCAGGCAAAAATGTGTAGCAGGCATTGTCTTCCTCTCCTGGGTAGAATCGACAATCGGGGAACCGTGACTTAACAATTTTGTGCACCTATGCCCACTCAAAAACTGGGTCAGGTAGAAGTCAGTCTCACCATGGCTTCGATTTGGCTACAGTCTCATACCTAGAATGAGGCACGCAGTCCACTTTCCCTGCGTGCAATTCACCCAAAACTGCTGCCAACCGTTGAGTGAGCGCTGTCTTTCCGCGTGGGCAAACATCTCCCCCGCATCCTCATTTCGACCCATTTGTATAACGCAGCGCTCTCTAGCAAAGAGGACAACAGGTATCACGCCTGCAATAACTCTCACCACCGAATCAGAGGCTGTCAGATACGAAGATGCAATCCTCAGTGCTCCCCTTCTCTGTACCTGTGCCAAGCGTTTTCGGTATACTTCTTTACGGAGGGCGTCGCCCCATATTTCTGCTCCGTACAGTAGCACTGACCCTACAACACTCATCAAGAGGCATCTCTTAATGGGTTGGGTCCCCATACGTTGGCGATAAGTCAACTCAGAGTCGATACACCCGAAGCAGCCTTCTCAGTCGTTGCCCTGATTCGCTCAGAGAAACTCATCTTTGAGTCAATCAGTAGCCCTAGTTACTTTACCACTGAGTTTGATTCGATTAGTATTGTGGGCACTTAGTCTATAAGCACAATTTTAAACATAACAATGATTTATTATCCACACAAAATAAATAAAACGGTTAAAATAATTAGTCGCAGTGTAATATAGCAGGAGGAAGGAAATCTTGTACTTCTGCCGCTTTCAGCGCTGTTAGCGGTGAACACCGTAGCTTTATTCAGTAGTCCATTTGTTAATCGCTACGCGACTTCTTCCTGAATATGTTGATCGCCTCACAAATGGCAGTGGTTGTTTTTATTTCGTCAATAAATTGTACTTTTTTGGAGTTCAAACTTCCGTAGTTCCTTAAGTGATGATTGTCGATGGGATAAGATGTTGGATCCGAATTTGATTCAAAGTTCGCCGGCTTGACTCGATCGGTACTAATGTTAATTTGTTTTCCGTCTATTTCCAATTTACATGCGTTTTCAGATCGCGCTACAACTTTGTACGGTCCTACATACAGAGCCTCCAATGGCTTTCTTACTCGGTCGATATAGGCGAAAACGTGTAAGTCGCATGATCCTTAGGAATGAAGATTTTGCGCTTATCATGACATGATACTGACGTGGCTAGTACAGTCTTCATATGTTCCCGAAACTTTTGGACATATCATTTGGGATCCGGTGGGATGTCTTTGTCGTAGATAAATTCACTGGGAGTTCATAGAGTAGTTCCGTACACAAGTTCCGCAGCTGTTGCATCAATATCTTCTTTGATGCTCGTACGCAGTCCTAGCAAAACGGATGGTAGGATTTCAATCCATTCTTGATTGTTGTGGCACATACTGTGGTCTTTAAAAACCGTCGTCAACGTTCAAACATCCCATTTGCCTCAGGGTGATATGCCGTCATTTAGATTTTTCTGCAACCGACTAAGTGTGTTAGCGATTGGAATAGGATGGATTCAAACTGGGATTCCTGGTCCGACGTTAGAATGCTTGGGGCTCCAAAGCATGCAATCCAGTTAGAATAAAAAACGGTGACTATTTCGTCCGCCGAGATAGTTTTTATGGGAATCGCCTCAGGCTATTTTGTAAATCGATCAATTATCGTTAAAACACACGAATACCATTTTGAAGGCTTTAGTGGTCCAACGATGTAAATATGCACGTGACTGAATCTTGTATCAGGCATATCAATTTAACTATATTCAGGCTTGGCATGTTGCCCAATTTCACTCTGCTGACGTGGGAGACAAGTCCTAGCCCATTCGAGTATATCTTTGGACATACTTGGCCACACATACTTTTTACACAAAAGCTTCTCGTAGCTCTACCGCTGGGATGAGACGATCGATGAAACAAGTCAAAAATTTGTCATCGCAATAGCTTTGGGACGTAAGGCCGAGTGTTGCTCGTTGAAACATCGCAATAAATAGCTTGTTCGCCATCGTCTCTAAGTAGTCTCCGGAATCACACGTTCATTTCACCTCGAAGTAGATGATTCAATTCTACATCCTCTTTTTGTGCTTTCGCTAAATCTTCGTTTATCACTGCAAATGTCGTTTCATTAGCGGTAATTCAAGTTAGCGCGTCGGCTGCTTCGTTGTCGCTTCCGGCTATGTGAATAATATTTCTTGAAAATTGCCTAATGAAATTGAGTTGCTTGAGTTGTCTCGGAGATGCTTTGTCAGCTTTTTGATTGAAGGCGTATATGATGGGATTATAATCGGTTTTAATTATGAGTCGCCATCCCTCAACCATGTGGCGGAAGAATTTTATGGCATTGTAAATCGCCTGCAGCTCCCGATCATAAACACTATATGTGTGCTGCACTTCACTAAACTTCTTAGAGAAGGATCAGAGTGGTTTCCAAACGTTGTTGTTTAATTTCTCGAGAACTGTTCCCATTGTGGTATCAGAAGTGTCGCATTTGACTGCCAGGGTAACATTTTCGATTAATTGTCGGAGCAAAGTTGCGTTGGCAATTCGTTGCTTGCATTCCTCGAAAGCTGCATCTGCTTGTGGAGTCCATACGATGGCACTGTTATCTTTTCTTCTTGCTTCAACGAGGAACTCATAGAGAGATGCTTGAATGGCTGCTGCATTTTTAAGCAATTTCTGATAGAAATTGGTCGCTCCTAGAAATCTGTGGAATTTCATGACAGTTGCTGGTTTTTTTTTAGTTTCAGATTGTTTCAACTGTTGTCACAATAGGCTTTCCACCGTGATGTTTGTCGATATATCGAAGATATTTGATAGTCGGTTTTCCAAACGTACATTTCTCTATGTTTATAGAATGGCCATACTAACGCAGTCTGCTCACGGTGTTCTTCGTGTGGCTTAGAGGCAATGAATATATCGTCAATGCACGAATAATAAAAACGCAGGCCTCGTAGACCGTGGTCAGTGCAACGTTGGAAACGTCATCGTTAAACTTGAATAATCCGAATGGCGTTATGACGACAATCTTCGAAACATCCTTAGGAGCGACCGGAGTTTGATGGTATGCTCGCATCGGGAAGGGCGCCGAAAATACCGTGCGCTCACTGAGTCTGTGATGAGCGATGGGATATTTGTCCGGGATGGTGATTGCATTTAACTGACGATAGTTACCACAAGGTCTCCACTAGCCAGTTTTCTTTTGGATTAGGTGTAGTGGACTTGCCCACTGGCTGACACTGGTTGACAATTTGCTTGTTGTAGCATAAATTCGAATTCTGCTTTTGCTACTCTCAGCTTCTCTTCTCTTGCCTTTTCTGCAACTGGAGGGCGTTGAGTTACAATGTAGTGGTAAATGCCATGAGCCATAACCTTCCTAGTATCAGATGGTACAGTTAAATCTGCATAATCCTTCAGCACATCATAGTAATCCAAGTTTTCTTTTATCGTAATAATGGTAGCACTGACTTGGCTCCTAAATTTAGCGTTAGCTCCTAATTTAGTTTCGCTGTCAACCAACTTCTTCCGACCTAAATCTACTATCAGGCCAAAGTATAGCAAAAAATCTGCTCCGATTATTGGTTGCCTTACATTTGCAACTACAAATCTCCAAGCAAACGGTCTATGAAGTCTGAGGTCAACTGTCATTAGTTTCTGGCCGTACGTTTTAATTATTCGCAGCGTATAATTCCGATTCCCCTCGAGTGATGTGACTTTTGTCGCGGCGCAGGACTGAAATGTCGGCTCCAGTATCGATGAGGAGGTGAGCTCCACTTCTCCGATCATGGATTATGAGTCAGCGATTTTTTACATGAAGTTGGTCGTCCTCGGCCAGCGTAATTCGGGATGACGAATTTAGCTTCCCTAATTCGCTTTATCATTGGCTGTCCACTAGCATGATGGACGACGATTCCGAACACGCTTTCCAAAACGCTTATGGAAAAAACAAAAACCGTCGTTGGCTCGTGAATTTGATTGGCCTCTTCCGGTGCTAGGTCTGGAGCGTGAACGGTTTCGAGTACGGATCTCCAGGTGATCCATTTGATTCACTATTTGAGTTAAAATATCATTAGTTGACTTTCAGTGGATTCCCGCAACACCAGAAGGCTGCTGAAGTTCGATCATCAAATCCAGTATTTTCGCCAATTTGTCAATATCAGGCTCGCTCGATATTGCAAGTACGACACGAATATTTACCAGAAGTTGTTCCAGGAGCAGCGATAGCAGTATTGCATCAGTTACTTGTTCCCCTCCAATGTTTCGAAGATCTTGTAGGTAATGCGAAGGCTTCCTTCCATCCGAATTTAGTCCTTGTAATAAGTACCTCCACTTAGACTCGATAGATTCCGCAAATGCCGTCAAAATTCGTTGCTTCACTACTTCGTATTTGTTCTCAGCTGGCTGGTTCTACGCAATGGAAATTACGTGCGATAGAATATCGGCCTCTGCATACTGAATCATATTTGTGAACTTTATTTTGTCCTGTGTTATGTGATGCGTATGAAATGCAGCTTCAGCTTGGTCGAACCAAAACGCTTGACACGGCTTATACCAGACCAGAGCCGCAACATCATCCGTATAGCCGATCAAGCGTGCATCATCTGGCATTTCCAGTCCCTCTCCCGTCATAAGACACGTTCCACAGGTCTAGACCAAGGATAGATGGTTATCGTTTTACGTTACTTTAGAATAGTATACAAGCTATGACGAGAAATTAATTAAAAAACCCTTCTGTGTCGCAAAACTGTCTTCAGTGATGTTAAAGATGCCTTTAAAATAAGTGAGCTAGCTTAAATTATGCTGACTGGTAAGACAACACCACAGCTTATAAAAGTTATTTATTTAAGAGAGCGAAAATTAATGATTGGTTACACCACAAACCCTAGCTATCATTTTGTGACTTTGTACCTGTGTATATTGTTCCATATTGCACACTCCAACAAGCTGAATACGTTCTTCACTAGAGAAATAAAAATGTCTATTAAGAGTGATTTTCAGGCAATAGTTTTATATGATTTGAAGCTTTGATTTTTTTAAAAATTGCATGATGCACCAAATGATGATCCGTTCAGAGAAATGGCTTGCCCTAACTAAAAGGCACTGGCCAGAGGATTCGATACTTTGTCCCGACTGCTGCGGAACTGGTTCACATACTGATCCAAACACGAACGTGAGGTGTGTGTTTACGTAGAGCTATTGCAATTTAGCACTTTTGCTCCATTTCTATCTGTGGGCAACGTTGTACCCAACTAGCCTATAACAAATAATTGACTAGTTTTTGTCATACGTATATTACAAAGTAATTGGTCTGAGGCTTAGATACGAGAAGATGAGTCTCTGCTCGTTATTGGTTGATCTTAAGGCATTCAGGGTACTATTAAGTTGTTCATTTGTTCTGTCTTAGAATCGTTGTTCACGGTCAAGTATATATTGATCAATTGTATCTAGTTTTAGGTATTCGTGAATGTCAATTTTCCTAATATACCAGGGGGCTCTGAAGATTTTCCTAAGGGTCTTGTTTTGCAGGGTTTGAAGTGCTTTTTTGTTTCATTTTGAGGTCTGAAAGAAGGCTATACAGTCGTAAAGAAGACGGGGTCTTTTAATATGTATATAAACGAGGAGTTTATTTTTAACGTCAGTTTTCCCGAGCTTAAGATGGGGTACAAGGAGGATAAGATACCTAAAGAATATCGCCTCTTGTCACGTATGTGGTCAATACATGTAAATCTATTGTCGAATTTCAGTTCAAAGCATTTTGCTGTTCTGTTCAATGGTCTTAAATTTGAATTTATTTGCTTTTCGGGAGGTTGTTGTCGAGGTCCTCTTGTAATGAAGATGGCTTGTGTCTTGTCAACGTAAATCTTTATATTTCACTTTTGAAAATGCCTCAACAGAATTTCAATGGATCCTTGCAGATGCAAAGATAAGGATTCTGCTTACCACCAGGTAATATACATATACAGTTGTCGTCGACATATAGGCTGTTGGGTAGGCATGGGAGGTCCGCAGTGTATAGGATTTACAGTAGTGGAGAGAGTGGTGATCCTGGTGGAACTCCAGCTTGAATCGATCACATGTTGGATAGTTTGTCGTCTATTCTGACGCGAAAAGATCTGCCCTGTAGTTTTAACTACCAATGGTAGTGCAACGGAAACTTCATGCATTTTAAAGATCAACCCTGTATGCCAGACTTTGCCAAAGACTTTTGCTATGTCTTACATAACTAGGCCTGTTGACTGTCTGTAATTTAATACATTTCTGATATGTTGGACCACTCTTATTAGCTGGAGTTCAGTGGAGTGTCTAGCTCGAAAGCCATATCGTTCTTTGGGGATAGTTTCTGTTGATATCTGCATTGGAATGTATATTGAATCAAGCCAGCTCAGCCCAACTCTGCAAAAGCCTTAAAGATTCACAAGCAACAATTTTGTAACAGCATCAAGTTTCGAAATTATTTACAAATCATAAAATGTTTCATAAAACATTTCATAATACGACTGGCAAAAAATAGATACGTTTTCTAATGATCAAAAATTTTGCATATTGGAACAGTATGCAGAGCAAAGCACAAAGGCAAAGTACAATAATGTGACAACGTATGCATATATTTACCGCTTCAAAAGAAAAGTGAACATTTGTCGTAAAATAGATATGAGTATTCCATTGCTCGTATCGGCTTTGTGGCCGCACATCATGAAATGCGGTATTATGATGTGATCATGCATGCACATGCGTTGCACGTTGCAAATGATATTATGATCATATCATGATACGGTCTGCATATGATCAGTGCACATGCACACGCAGTCAGCCCAAATCATGGTATCGTCCGTCCATGCGTGTACACTTTTGGCATGATTTGGAGATACGTGACTTTTTAGTGCATTCGTTTATTGTGTGTGGATGGAGACATTGCGACAAGCCTGGTTATAATCGACTTCGTACCATTTCGGTGGAATAGCATATTCAGCGCCAAGAGAAAAAATCAAATAAACTCGCATTGTTACTGGGATTCTTAATTTTGAATTGCAAAATTTGTTTTCTTGGATTATTTCCTAAAATATACTGTTGTTCAAATGATTGTGCAAACTTTGAATGAAATATTTATTAGTGGAATAATAAATTGAAATTCAGTTGAAATTCGATCATTGATAAAACGTGTAAAGTCTGCAAACTTCTCAAGAGAAGGTCAAATTCAAAGACAAGTTCAAAGCGTCAGTTTTAATTTCAATTTACTGGGATAAAGGAGTCCCGACACAAAAAATGTATTCAGTCAACCGAGTACGTTTTCTGTGATATGAGAGAGAGGACTTACTGGCTGCCAAATTTTGCGAGAAAATAAGGTCTTTGTCTGATTTCGGGATAACGATGATAATCCACGACTTGGGGAATTTGCGTGGATGGAAAACGGTGTTGATGGTGACCAACAGGGCTTATAAGATGTTGTCTGGTAGCCATTTAAGCATGGTATTCGTCAAAGAATCAAAGCCTGGGGCTTTCCATTTGTTTAGCGTGGTTATCGTGTCTTTTAATTTAGATAGGACGGATTGCATACTTTTAAGAGGCTCATATATGAAGATTTCTTCTATTAAGAAGAGCACCGGTTGGTCGTCAGAAGAAAGTTCATCGAGTACTGTGGTTAGGATGTCATGGTGAAAATCTCGTGAGATTCCAAAATCTAGGATATTACCAGAATCTTGACCATAATGCGCTGGCTCACTTTTTCCACTGTGTAGTCTACCGTCCATGGCTGTGATGAATCTATTAAGGTCAGTACCCCAAAATTTGTGATAGGTGTTGAAACCACCTACTAACAGGAGTGGGCCCTCCTGCTTAAAGAGGGAGTTTAGTTCCTGATAGAAATTTCACTTCAAGGGGGGGTTTTGTTTTTATTTTTATAGCTGTTACCTCTACGCGTTGTAGTAGTAGGGTTTGAGTCAGGTAGTGACTCACATTTCTCCTCACAAGAATGACCGTTCCAAATCCCCTTCCTTTCAGTTTTACATTTCTGTATAGATAATAGTTAGGGAAGCAGAGACAGTTTTCTGGCTTCAAAAACGTTTTTTAACTAGTCCTTTAAACATGTTAGTAGTAAGGGTGAAGTTCAGGTGATGTTATTATAATAGTTAGACAACCAGAAAAGACCGTGCCTGCTGATAGTCAACGAAGATTGGGTGCACGTTTAAAATGAACTTCCAGCATTTTTCAAGCACTTGCTTGATTATAAACGATTGGTCTATCATCGATGTGCCTGCTCTAAAGCCACCTTGAGACTGCTCAGTGCTACTATTGACGTATGATCTGATTTTTGAACATATTTTATACGCCGTACAAAATAGTGATATGCCTCTTTAGTTATCGCACTATAACTTGTCACCTTTTTAGTGGATAAAGAATACAATTGATTGGCTCCACTCATTCGGCATATGTTCTTGCTGCAAAATGTTCTGGAAGACTTTGTGGATGACTTTCTCAATACCGATGTCTCCATATTTTATGAGCTCCACTGAAATCAATGGGAGCTTTTTGGGAATGTGTTTAGGCTCAGATGTTCTAAAGGAGATTCCTTAAATATTATGCCTATTTATCTTTAATCGTAGTTTCAGCAGCGATGATGTTGCTGATACCATCACGGCAGAGCATGGTCTTGAGCTGATAACCACCTTTCAGGCTTTTCAATACTTTGTATGCTTGTCTTTTGTTGTCACTTGCTAGAATTACATCAATATGTCTGAATTGGTCGTCATCGTATTTTATTTTCTAAATTTTAATTATCTTATTCGCTGCTCTTCTGAGATTTTAATAGTTTTCTCTCTTCGTCTTGATTTTCCTAACTAAATATTGCTTGTAAGCCTGATTCTTCTTATTTAACAAGCCCTGGCATTCATCATTGAACCAATCATTTCTTTTGCACTGGGATATGCCAGCAAGCACAATCAAATAGTCGAAACTTTACTTTTTATCGCGAGCTAGCTAGTCAGCGAACCCCCCGCCGTGCTTGCGATTTCGCGATCTTCCGTGGACTTTTCGATCCGTCCCAACCTCTATTTCTTTTTACCATGTCGCAACGGTACCTCGAATGCAGCTGCTTGCCCAGCCGAGATCGATTGCATTCGGCAATGCAATACACAGCTGGGATGCACTAAATTAGTGCTCAAATGTCCGAAATTTTAAGTTGCAGATTTAAAATTTTTCAAAATTAACAGAAGTAAAGAAAAATGAAAAAGATTTTAAATAATAATAAAAGTTAAATATCATGAAGAAAATAATTGAAGGGAAACGAATCATTTTTCTTTATATTAAATTTATATATAAAAAAAATGATGTAAAATTTATATTTAATAACAGTAATAAAAAATATTTTATAATTAATAACTGTGTTTTCCTTCATTTGAAACCTGTGTTTTGCTTCATTTGAAACCTCTTCAATCAAAATGCTTACATGCGTCGATCAGTTATGCTGAAATCTCGGGGTGAACGTTCTTTTAGGTTTAACGGTGGAGGTCTTTTTCCGTTATTTGATTTTCTTGTCCTTTAAATGGGACCTAAACAGGACTCTTCTATTTATCTATCCCAGTTCAAAAAATACACGCGAACATGCATAAAAAAGCAACAACAACAAAAATATACTGTTGCAACCACGGAAGTCACCACAGTTGTGGACATTATGTTTAAGCAGAGGGGTGTGTAGCCCGGGGTGGCATACTGAGGCCAGTTAGCGCTCAGTCGTGTTGTGGGACTTCCGGGACACCCTCTGCTTGTGCTGAGTCACCCTACATGTAATAACTAACATAAATGGAAACGGACGGGAAAGGGGGGGGTCATTTTAAGAAATGAAAAATGTTTTTGCCTTACTCAGACATGGCCGTTTTATTTAGCAAAAAAATAAAAAATTATTTAAAACAATTCGCAAATTTTACAAAAATAAGGAATTAATTCAAACACCCAAAAGCAAATCCGCCCTTTCAAAATCTCATTTAAGGAAATATAAATTAAACGATAGTTAACTAAATATACAAAATGAATGTACAATAACTTAATTTGAAATAATGCAAAAAGTAGAGAAAAAGTCAAATCTATACTCACTTACTTTCCTGCAAAACTCCGAGCGCTCGGTGAAAGGCCAAGAAAGAAGCGTGGGGCCACTGTAAACGAAGGTTGTAATCTCTGTAATGTACAAAAAAAATCAAAAAAGATGGTAAAAGGGCCACCTTTGTAACTTCTGCACTAGCTTGTTTAAACCGTAGAACCTCCCACTTTTATTCTCCGGCACTGTATCTTCGTTCCTCTTCACTTTAGAATAAAGCCTTCATATTCACTGTTTTTTTCTTTTTTCTCACTCCTTTTTAATTCTTTTGTTATTTATAAGTTTCATTTATTTCACAACACACTTCGAATTATGATCGTGTCTTTGTTTAAATTATACTCGGACACTTAAACTTTCGTTCACTAAATCTTTCTATACTAACACCCAAATTAAAAATGTTTTTCCCAAAATTCACTTAACATCCACACTGAAAATCCCAAATCCAAGCTAAAGTCCCAAAAATCCAATTTAAAATTCACTTCTACTTACTGACTTAAAAGCTCTTCTTCACAACGCCTAAAGCACTTCTTCCACTTTCCAAACTCAAAACGGAATCCAAAATTCACGCCTAAAGCACTCCCTCTTATTTTCAAAGTCAAATACTGTCTGCCTCAAATTTCAAGAACTCAATCCCACATTTCACCTCCAGCAAATCCGATCCCGTAGTCCTTTCATTTTTCATTACCGCTGCCGCATCTGGGTAACGTAAACGAAGTTCATTATACCTCGATTCCGCTACCCATATATCTTTTCGTACCGACAAACGCAACAATTTCCATTTTGCATCTATGGCAATTTGCATAATAAAAGAAGCGTTTGGTTAGATGCAAAGTGTCACATATATACGGAAACTATTGATTGCGCTCGGGGAACTTGAACTCAGGGCCCCAGCAGACCCCCGGTCGAGAATCCACGACGCTACCAACGGGGCCACCTTCTATCGATTTCCCATTCATCTAATAAGCAACTTCAACTATGCATTTTTCTTGATGGGTATGAAATTGAAATTTGTTAGTGTGAGCTAATGAATAAAATTAGTTAGTATGACGGAAGGAATTAGGTTTTTTTAGGGAAAATGTATAGAATGAAATTCTATTAATGGGAATTAATGTATGGAGTGTTGTAAATAGGAAAATTAAAATTATTATTATATAACTAGTTTTTGTAATTGAAAATAAGGGAAAAGGGTAGGATTGTGATGATGTGGAAATTAAAATTATAGGGAAATTGGTAAAATGTTAATAAAAATAAATAAATATACAGAGGAAAAGGTATAAATGCCCAAGGAAAGGTGGAGATGTTACGGCGGCAATTTGAAGTTGCGAATGGGAGAATGTGGGTACGCCGGAATTCGCAACAATACTCGGGAAAAACTGATAACCCTCTTTCTTTTGGAAGTCGGTTAAAAATAAGTTCCGCCATGTGTTCGAGTATGGCATCAGTTGAAGTGATGGCACAGTTCATGCACTCCGCACTTTAATAAAACAATTAAGAACTGCTCTGTTCGAAATTGTTGCAAAAAGTCAGATGCTTATTTGAATAATCCACCCGATCTCAAAATTAAAATTCTTTGGAACCTTTATTTAACCAGATGTTTTTAGGAAATGCTTAATGGAGTCTTCATAGGTTTGAAATGATAAAACTAGTAACGTTATATATACTTAAAATAATACGACTGAAAGCAATATCTATGTAATATTTAAATATGTTCTTAAATTGGTTTCCGAGAGGAAATAATAAAAGACTAATGAACCTTCACTTTTCAGGTAAAAGTTTCAGGGATATGTGACAGAAATGGCAATAGAAGTGCTTTGCATTTTCCATTTTTATGAGTAGGTGAATTCTTGTTCATTAAGTCTTATAATATTTTCAATGGGAATATGGTGGTCTATATCTGTACTTTTGAATTAATAAAATTACTTAATTTTATATCGGTTCAGATTCTATGAAACAGCTTCAGAAAAGAAATTTAATTTACATTAAAGGACACTTAAGGTCACTCTACCTTCAAGTGATCCCAATAAACATTTTTTTTTTCATTTCATCATTCAAATCCAGACTATTGAGCTTTCAAACGAACCATATCTTAATCTAATAATGGGAAAGTACAAGAGGATCTCCATAGGGTAAATATTTCCTATAAATTTCACATTCAATTTACTATTGTCCTCCAGCTAAATAAAAACAGGCAAAAAGGTTTGGATATTCTTTAAAGTAGGAGAAAACCCAAACTGATTTTTTTCCCAGTGGATCTCTTCAAATAAATCCTTCTACTTGCCCAGCAATCGACGAAAGGATTGATAGAGAGGATGATTTTTTTGAATCTTCTCGCAAATAATATCATCGTTACCTTCCGAAAAGGTTTTCGCCCAGATTATTAGGTACATATTCATACTATCTTGGACTTGGAATTCAATACGTTTGAATGTCTTCGCCATTTTTTTTTTTTCGTTTTTACTGAATTTTCAAGCCTATTGTTATCATCTTTCTGTGCATGTGTACGAAGCTAGGCAAACTATGACAGATAACCTCATGTGAATACACGCTTAGCGATTACTCTGGATGCTATCCTGGAGTATGTGAAAAAAAACAGAAGAAAACAAGATGAATTCCTTCCGAAAATATTAAGATGAAATTGGAGGACAGCAAAAATCGCGGAAGTTCAGCTTCCTTTAAGGAAAATCTTTCCCCCACATTTTCCCATCCTCACTTCCGTTGCTATACAGCGAGTTTGCTCGTTTTTTCCTTTCTTTCGTTTTTCTTTTTTTGATTATTATTATTTTTATTATCGAACGAGTCATTCGTTCGAATTCACAACGTATAACCCCGAACCTGCTGCTTCCACCCAATCTGACCCTCATCCTACATCCGAGCTACTACCTGTCTTTTATTTGATGGTCGGTGACATTCAGGGCATGTTGTATTCTAAGCGTATGAATAATCTGTTTATGACTGTATTTTCTTGGGAATTTCGAGGCACGGTAGGCAATGCACATCCACCAGAGCAGACTGCGTATGTTCTTGGCGCCCGTCCCAGCTCCATTCCTCGTGGGCGATATTCAAGGCTTTGGTGAGAGGCTGCTATATGAAGTGAATAGAGATGGCAACATAATATCATAGGACCCAACTTCGAGAGCAAAATTTTCGAATTTTGGCGGTAGATTCATTCAAATATAGAAAGAGAATCCTTTTGAATATTTATGGGAAGCAGAATGTAACGCAAATAAAAGCGTAGCGACTGTGAATGCTTCACCTCATATAAACAGACATGCCACAATACATACTTACGTATGTACATATGTTGACAGGGACAACAAGAGATTGGAGTTCGTGTGTTAGGAAGCAATACCTACGGCTATGCAAAGCTGCGTATCATATTTTGCCAATGTACATATTGAGTATTGTCAATAAGCTATGCATCGAAAGCGATATTTCCATGTCAAAACAAGGATACTTTGGGCCAAGGAACACGCATATTGTTTGTCAAAATACTGAAGAAAGAAAAAGCGATAAAGAAAGAGTGAATTTGGTAACGCTTACAGGCAATATAATATCGAAAGAATTTCGTCAAGTGATTGTATTAAAATAAATTGAATAATATTGTTATTTTATTATATTGAAGGCATTCAAGCGAATAAGGGGCGAATACATTTTTTTGCCTTCAGGTTTATTACATATGTAATGTTCTTCAAATCTGACGTTATTTAAAAGAATTGGAAATGACATGTTAAGGCCGATTAATGCCTTCTTATTAATAGCTGATATGAATTAAAAAATTAATTAGAACGATTTTTAATGTTTTTACTTTAATGCACCATCCCGTAAAGAACTGTGTAATGACTGAAACTTTAGAAATGATCTCAAATGTTTACTAAATTTAAAGCCAAAGTATATGACTTGCACTAAGCATTTATTTTTTATATTTGAGGGCAATCAACTTCAAAAAATGTTTCTACAGTCACATCGAATACATAATTTTGTTAGTTTTTACTGAAGGTGAGTTAGAAATGTACCGTCATTAATAAATGTGAAATCCATTATAATCTACGGATGATTTTCAGTTACTGATTTTAGTAGGTGTTCTTGTATACTCGTTTACTCCTATTTGTTGCACTTTCATCTTTTTACTTAGATTGAGCGTCAAGTGCAGATTTATGATGAAGGAGACAAGATAAACAATTAACTGATACTACTGATATTTTAAAATGAAATTGGCAAAGTGTTGCACAATTTGATAATCTTGGCTTAATGGTCTATCTTTTCAAATGACTTGCTAAGTTAGTGCAATACATTTTTTACCAAAGCCCCGAGTAGAAATTCAATTTAGGCTGCCATTAGGCCCTAATTAGGCATGCCTAAACGGGTACTAAGGTCTAGTGTACATTCCGCATTAGGCCCTAATGCCTAACGTAACGCATTACTCCATCACTGCCAAATTTCGGCAGTCATGGGGCTAGCCAACGCAGTTCCTAATTTAGGCAGCGATGGGGCTTGCCTGAATAGTTCCTTATTTAGGCAGTAATACAGTTTGCCTAAACACTTCCCAATTTAGGCGTTAAGGGGGTTTGCCTCAACAGTTCCTAAACACAAAATCAACACAAAAGATATAAATCTGTTCATAATACTTACCATTCTCTTCACTTCTCAAAATACTTTGCCAGTTTTCGTATTTTTCAAGAAAATCAACATCTGCGATGAATTTAAGAATTGTTTTTTTTTTACATTAAAAACAATTTGTGTTTAGGAGAAGCTTGGGCAAGCCTCATAACCGCTTAAATTAGGAAATGCTTAGGCATGCCCCATCACTGCCTAAATTAGGAACTGTTCCACAAACTTCATTACACCGTATTTTGCATAAAAATCTTGGTCTTAAGGCTTATGAAGGTCAGTTAACACAAGAATTCAAGCCGGGCAATCATCAAAAACGTCGTGTCTTTGCTGATTGGGTCTTTAAAATGCATGAAAATGATCCGGAATTTCATTGAAAAATCATCTTGAGTGATGAGGCCCCTTTCCACCTCGGTGGCTTCGTCAGCAAGCGAAATTGTCGCATCTGGAGCTCGGAAAACCCAAGAGTTATTGTTGAAAAGCCCCTCTATCGTCAACGTGTGACTGTTTTGTGCGGTTTATAGTCCAGCAGAGTCATTGGACCTCACTTTTTCGAAAATGAGGCTGGAGCAACAGTTACGGTGAATGGGTTGCGCTATCGAGAGATGATTAATGGTTTTTTATGGCCGAAATTAGATGGTATTGATCTGGATAACATCTACTTTCAACAAGACCCCGCTACGTGCCACACAAGCAACGAAACCATTGATCTTCTACGGGAAAAGTTTCCGGCCCGTATTATCTCTCGAAGAGGTGATCACAATTGGAAACCGAGATCTTGTGATTTAACACCTTGCGACTTCTTCCTTTGGGGTCACGTGTAAAAGAAGGTCTAGGCCAATAGCCCAGCGTCGATTCAAGACCTCAAAGATGGAATTCTCGAGGCTATCGAGAACATAGGGTAGCCACTTTGCGATTTGGTTATGGAAAATTTCATGAAAAGGATATGGTCCTGTAAGCGTGGTCATGGTAGTAATTTGCCTGATGTTATTTTTCACTATTAACGGCATACCTTTTTGTTTATAATAAAATAAACCTTTAATCATTTATATTGAAAAATGACATTTTTCTTTAAACATCAAAATAACACCTCTTATTGGAAAACCCTGTAATTCATTACTTGAAATCTCATTGGTTTATAAGCCCAACACCACCTTCTCCGTGCCCAATCATTACAATCGGTTAAATTTTGTGGTTTCATAGATTAACATATTTTAAACTAAACCCAAACATGCGAGTCAATTAGTCGATGAATTTTTAGTATCCAAGTCAAGAGGTTCATTTAACCCATTGATCCGAGGGAGCTCGCTAGTCGCAGGTATACATTCTCTGTAAGAGAAAGTTTTCTTCTTGAATGCTTGCACAAAATAGTGAGCTGCACTGCAAAAATGTATATTTTACTTCAAGCATAGTGTGATGCTTCATTTTAAGCAGTGCCTGGCCTGCTGCTAGTTGGCATCAATGAAAATTAAATCCTCGAAAGAAGTGAAGCCCCCGATGTGCAAATTGATTTTCAGGTGCTGCAAATTCTTTATTGCTGATTCTGAAAGTTCTCATTGGGAGCTTCTACTGGTATTTGACACATTATTCGAAGATCCTTTGAAAATTTCGATAAAGTTGAAACTTTTGAAAAGCTACTTCTTATAAACTTTTTACAAAGTTTGATGATTACGGTTTCTATAGTTTTTGAAAAAACTAGCAAGACGCATGGACAGATGGAAGAGAAGATAGAATACCAAACTTGTGGGGTCTTGCAAAATTCTGTGACATAATAGTAACTGGAACTCCTACGTAACGCCCATCTGAGTCAAAATAAGCTAATCTTTGTGCGTTTGAAGTATTGTAGGTTCTCAGTTTATACCCTGAGTAAAAATTTGAAGCATACTCAAATGATTTTTGTACTTAACTTTTACTGAAATAAAGCTTTCTAATCCACATTAAGCTTTGAGTTGCTCCCAATAAAGCCCTTCTGAATTTGCATTGAACAATGACATACACATATGACCAAAAAAGTTGACTTCAAATTTCTGGAAACCTTTTTCATCCTTGCAATTCAATCATCCAAGGAATAATTTTCCACCTGCTACTTTGGGGTTGCTATTGTCGTTTTGTGATTATTTTCACATGAGAAATTGAATCAAGTGAGTTCTTGCCATTTAAGTTGTATGGAATTACAATATAACAACCATAACCCGTGTTGATGGTTAATACATATTTCAAATCAACCTAGGAACTCTTATTGCCGGGTTATCGTGAAAATATAAGTTATGGTCTAATTTGAACATGTTCAACTGGCTGAGCATTCAGAAAAATTATTGAATCTGGAGCAAAATGGCGCCTTTTGTGTACTTATGAAAGAAGCTCTGCAACTTTTAAACAAATTTGAATGATTTTTTATTCAATTATTGGATGAATAATTCAAGTCATTGATTCATGCCTTCAGAAAAGTTGTTTCCAACCTTAGGATGGTTCCAAAGCCCTTCTGGTAGGAGCATTCTCCTACTGAATCGTCTTGCTTCACCTCTATATTGTTCCATAGCCATATGGTCCCATAGTGAGACAGCGCATATTATTGCATAGTAACACAGGAAAATCCAAACCACTATAATTATAAGAGTGAAGCCAATCAATTATATACCCTATCCCCAAAAAAGGTGAAAAGCTACAGTGCAAAAATTATAGAGGCATATCACCACTTTGTACGGCGTACAAAATATTTTTCTAAATCTTAGAAAATAAAATCGGATCATACGCCAAGATCGTCAGGCAGGTAGATCAACAACAGACCAATTGTTCACAGTCAAGCAGGTGCTTGAAAAGTGCTGGGAGTTCAACATAGACGTACACCAAATTTTCGTTGACTTCCAGCAAGCATACGACAGTATTGATCGTAACGTACTGTGCCAAATAATGCTTGGTTTTGGCATCCCAGCCAAATTAGTCCGTCTTACCACAATGACAATGACGTCGACAACCTCCCAAATTCGCATCAATAACCAACTCACGGATGCCTGTGACACAAATATCGGACTAAAGCAGGGAGATGGGCTGTCCCATTGCTATTCAATTTGGCTCTGGAGTACGTCATAAGGACATTACTATACGAGTCGAGCCAAGTACAGGCATATGCGGACGACATCAACAATCTGTCACGGTCACTAACAACTGCCAAAGAACTCTTCCTGAATCTCGACAGTGAAGCAAAACTTGTAGGGCTACAAATCAACAAAAATAAAACAAAGCTCATGACGCAGTCGAGGAAAAATACTCCAAATACACAAAATATCACACTTGGTGAATACAGCATTGAGAATGTTAGCGAATTTGTGTATCTAGGCGCCAAAATAACCAAAACTGGCAATGAAAGAGACGAAATACGCAGAAGAATACAGCGCGCTAATAAAATATTTTATTCAGTGTTGACGATCTTGAAGAACAGCTGCATACACAGGAAAACATAGCTCCAAGTATACAAATCTGTTATGACTTGTGTTATGCTATGGGTGTGAAACATGGACCCTAACTCAAGCATCCGCAAATATATTCAACACCTTTGAGCGACGGGTCCTGAGGCGAATAATCGGAGCGAAGCTAGACGTGGACCAATGGCGAATTCGATACAACCATGAGCCGTATGAAACCTTTGATGAACCGGAGGTCTCAAGGATCGTAAGACTGCGGAAGCTGCAATGGGCTGGACATATGAATCGTATGGACGAACAACGGATACCCAAGAAGGTAATCGTTGGGAGAACTGAAGGCCGGAGACCAGTGGGGAGACCGAGGAAACGCTGGTCTGATTCCGTCAACGAAGACAGTTCATCGCTGCTCGGATTTCGGAATTGGATGACGTGGTCAACAGACCGAGACAGTTGGAGGCGCTTTTTGCAGGAAGCAAAGGCCCGAAAGGGGCTGTAGTGCTAAGAAGAAGAAGAAGTAGGATGATGCGACTCAAATGGGGAGCAGTTCAATTAGGATTAAGCTCTTCATGTCATGCTTATTTAACCTCACGTGATGAACTTCTTTCCGTGTTGAATGAGTTTAAAAATCAGTTTAAGGTTTCAATTATTTTTTTGATATCTGTTCCTTATTTTTATTCATTATAACGGGCAATAATGTTCAATGTTATCACAAGTAAATATCAATCCGTGTAGTATAGTGGTTAGAGGACCCACCCCCCCGCAAACCCAGGGTCCCTGGTTCGAGTCCCGTTGGTAACAACGTGATTTGTTTCGAGTGATTCTTCTTCTTCGGAAATCAGAATGTATCGTAGCTGAGTCTACGGACACACGACCGAACCGTGATACTGACCATTTCACCTTCCCGAGTGCCAACGCATTCGATCAGGATAATGAAAACCCCTATCTATCTCAAAGTGAAGGCCCGAAAGGGGCTGTAGTGCTCAATCAAAAAAAAAAAAATATTTACATATATATTCTAATAATACAATTGTGCCTTCAATATCTATGCATCCCAAATTAATTTACACAAAATATAAATCAACTCGCCTCTAAAATTGATTTCACAAAGCAGTAGTTGAATTCTGCACTTTCAAAGCATTTAAATGGCCCGTTTTGAACGTAAATTGCACGAGATTATTATTGGTTCACCTGATATTCTTGTGTTCTAATGCCATTCAAAATATTTCCTACCACAAAATCAATTTAAGATATCGAAAAATATCATTAAAATGATGTTGCTTACTTGAATTTAATTGAAACTAATTTCAAACGCCCTCTTGAACACAAAAAATTCATGCAGCATTTAATTAAATGCTTTTGCATTGCCTTCTTAGCTAATCTTATACAATTTATACTTATTGTAACTGATGTCAATTTTTCTTCTATCCTCAACTTTATGGTCTTTAAATATTGTGGAATTTCTGTTTGAGCAATTTATCATTATCATATATCTTGCAGTAGAATATTTCTTAAATTTAAATTAGGCAAACAATAATCTAACATTATGCTCCTGTATACGAGTTGATTGACGTATGCCTCTGTATCGAAGCTTCTTCAAATGCTGAGCCACTGAACATTCCATGATGCTTAATTACTCCAGGTTTATTCTGCAACAGAGAAAGTAAAGAATGCCTAGTACGTATTAAGACTTTTCCCAACTGTTCATAATGATAACTACCATTTTGTGACTCAGAACATCGAGAAATGTATACAATTTTTGATTGGTAAAATTTATCCGTAGTTTCTTTGTTCACAATGAACTGAACAATGCTCCGAACGAGCAACTCGTCACCTCTGTTTCAATAGTATAGGGATCGGCTTTGCAGAATTGCCAGCAATCTATAACCATTCCAAGGTGGAATCTCAACATCCACAGGTAGAGACCACAGTTGTGAGAATACATTGGCAAGTGACGTAGGTTTCATGATCAATAGATAGTCATTCTGCACATCGCCCTCTGATTGCTTTCCCACTCATGTGTCAAATAAAAACTTGATCTTTAGCTGCGAATTTTGAAGCACAAATCTTTCTCATCAACTGTTAAAGTGGAATTCTGGTATGAGCGCAACACGTTCAATAAGAATGCTTAGAGGTTAGGTATAAAATTGCCTATTTTATTCACAGACGATGGAACGATGAGAACATACCTTTCCGTGTTGTTTGACAACCACCAAATTTTTCATGACATGCTACTAAAAGTGATGACCAACTGAAACCAGCTCCATTCACACGTGGCTTCTCCACTTTCGGTTCAAAGCCTACTGAAGAAGGAGCTGAAAGAGGTAGTGTTTACAACACGTACGCCATTTTCTTTCATTTGTGTATATTACAGAACACATATGTCCCGTAGATTCTATTTTTTCCTTAATTTTATACATCCATAGGGACACGAAAGTGTTAATTTTTTTTAATCTCCTTTTTTAGGTCTTTGTAAAAAAATTTTTTACAAAGACCTACTAGTTTCGCGACCTGTCTGTCCGTCCGTCTGTCCGTCCGTCCGTCTGTCCGTGCGTCACAGCTGATTTCCTCAGAAACTATAGAAGCTAGAATGCTCAAACTTTGTGAAAAGGTCAGAAGTGATGGTCTCTCAAAAGTTAAGGCCTTGACAAAAATTTAAAAAATGTTTAAGGGGGGGTCCCCCCTCATAACGAATTGGCCCTTACAAATTTTTTTTAATCAAATGTAGTCGAGTGGGGTATCAAATGAAAGGTCTTGATTAGAACTTTTAGAATCTGAAATAAAAAAATCATTTTATGAATTAGGGGGCCCACGGGAAGGCAAAATGTACCCAAAATGTGTGTCCCCCCCCCCTCGCGATTGGACACCTTTCAGCCGAAAAATCTGAAAATTATCACGAATGTGGACCTTTATGAGTACAAGGGCAACAAATACCTTAGAAATCGAAATTCACTCAACTTTGTTAATAATAGTTTGATTTGTAGATTTTACATTTTTGCCCATAAAATCAAAACGGTACCTTTAAACTTCTTGAAATTTTGCAATTATATAGACTGACATAGTATATATATGTTCACAAAATTTAATTGAGATCAAATCATAATCAAGTGAGTTATAGCAATTTCAACTATATGGAATTACAACAACGATAACACGTGTTTATGGTTGATATAGGGTTTTCCAATAAGAGGTGTTATTTTGATATTAAAAGGAAAGTGCCATTTTTTTTAAATAAATGATCGGATGTTTAGTTCCTTATAAAGAAGAAGATATGCCGTTAATAGCAATAACTAACATTGCGCAAATAACCACTACGACACGCTTACAGGACCATATCCTCTTCATGAAATTTTCCATAACCAAATCGCAAACTGGCTGCCCTATGTCCTCGACAGCCTCACGAATTTCATCTTTGAGATCTTGAATTGACGCTGGGCTATTGGCATAGGCCTTCTCTATCACGTGACTCCAAAGGAAGAAGTCGCAAGGTGTTAAATCAGAAGATCTATTCAAAATAACACCTCTTATTGGAAAACCCTATATATATTTAAAATTAACTTAGGTACTTTTATTTTCTTTCAATTTTCATGAAAATTTAAGGAATAGTGTTTAATTTGAACATGTTCAATCGGCCGAGCATTGAGAAAAATCATTTAAGCTAGATTAAAATGGCGGCTGCACTGTGCTTATGAAAGAAACTGTGCATCTTTTGTATCAATTTGAACGATTTCATATCTAAGTATTGGATGAATAATTCAAGTTATCGATTCACGCCATTAGAAAACTTGCTTCTAACCCTAGGATGTTTACAAAGACCTTCTGGTAGGAGCACTCTCCTGCTTACTCAACTTGTTCATAATTAGAACAATCGTTACTTAACTAAGAATGGCTGTTTTTGCCACCGTACCTCAGTTGGTACAGGGCATATGTATATGTCGCGAAATGCAGGTTTAACAAAAATTTGGAGGCTTGTTCTAGACTCTCGCCAATAAAAACATGCAGGTCTTCCGATTGCTTTTGTAATACAAAGAAACTTCTATAAAAAAATCCCAATAAAGTTTTTTGGCAATTTGACCCAACCGGTTCTCTGTTGGCATAAATCATAAATTTGATTCAGTTAACTACATGTGCTTATGGTATCAAGAGACTATATATAACTTAAAAACATTGACTCTGAATTTCCTACATAACATGACGTGATCACCGACATCACCTGACGCCCCAACTACTCAAACTTGACACCTACCTGGGAACTAGACATTGTCAGCACCACGCTGGGAATCTGCTGGTCACATTTCGGTAGCATCATCCATTAGTTTTAAGTACAAAATTGTGATCAGTCTTTGAATTGTTTTCAAATAGAGCAGATAAAATGAGTTTTTTTTTTTTTTAAGAAAACTTAGAGTTTTCTTTACTGCCGCCTGAGCAGGGGCCTTAGACAGGATAAACGGTATACAAAAAGACGAAACATATTACCTATCGCTCGAAAGTATCCTGTGAGAAAGGACTCACAAAATTTCGGTACAAAAGACATCAGTAATGCGGGAGTCGAAAAGTTGACCAACTTGCCCCGTGCTTTGGTTCCTATAACACGGAAACTTATCAAGAGAAAGAGGCTCCCGAGAAGCTGAGGAGCAAAACGACCCGACATCCACAGTGAATGAAAGAATAATCATCGAATTGTGCTAGTGCACGAATAGTAAAATATCGCTTCAGGAAACTATTAAATTATTATAAAAAAGAGCATCCTCGTTAAAAAAGAGCAAAACCATTTAAGTGTTTACTTTAATTGCCAACGTTTAAATTAACTTGGAATCAAAAAACGGAAAATTAATTTGTCACAAGTGCTTTCGAGTTTAGTTGATCCGGTTTAGTAAAAACAATCAAGAAAACATATATTTACCTTATATAAGTAATTTTTCCATTCATTTCCTTTTTTTCGAACAATTACAAAAACAAATAATATAAAATTAAATTCACATTCAACATTTTGGATCAAATTTTAAGTGTAAAGTGAAATACAGTAGTCGATTTTCACGTTAGGTACAAATCAATTGTTTAAAAATTGGAGGAACATTCAGGAAAGTTTAAAAACATGATTACATCCCAAAAGAAAAGCAACTTAATTAGATTTGCAATCTTTCAAGACACTTCCAATCCTCCTTCTCAAGAACCCGCTCCGCAGGCACCTTAAAATGTTCCATCTGCAAGTACCATCGCTGTACAGGCGGTTGAGGCATTTGTTAGGGGTCTCCTCACTAGAGAATGTACTAGTTTTATCGTATCTTATCTGAACCCACAAGATGATGCAAATCAAGATATTGACCAATGTATCCTAACAGCCGGTTTGGTAAATATCTCAGAAATGGACCGCATCCCTGACATGGTGGAGTCTTCGAGAGTTATCAGGCTTAGCAGGAGAACTCGGGTCTTAGAAAAAAGCGTGGACCAAATCCTTCTCATTTATAATTCCCAAAAAGGTACACCTCTTTACTATAGAACCTTGCACATAATAAGGAACAAGTTCACTGGAAACATCGACACTGAATTGTACAATACTCCTATAGACTGGGACCGTATTTTGAAGTGCTTAACAATGAATTACACCAATAAACGAGTCGTTACGAGTAGCATCCTGGAATACCAGCTTACTTGCTTAATATAAGGAAACGATAACTTTCAAAGGTTTTATCCATTTAACTATAATCCTAAACAAAATATTGAGCATGGATCTGAGTACCGAATCGATGAAGTTATGTATCCGCATTTATAGCGACAAGGCACTGGACAGATTTATACGTTGTTTAAATGGAGATTCGTGAAGTTCATAAACGGACACATATAAGTGCAAAAGAAAACAAACAAATTTTAGAAAGGTACTCTTTTCCAAGCATGAATCCCAAAATCAAGAAAATTGTAGAACAATGCGCCATATGCAAGAAAAATAAGTATGATAGGCATCCCAATAACCCTTTACTTGTTATCACTCCAATCCCAGAATTTTCTGGCCACATCATACATCTCAACATCTGCCTGACAGAATCACATATAATACTCACAGCCATTAATACATTTTCTATATTAAAATCGCCCAAACTAAAATATTAACGTCCTTCGCGATAGAGGATGTTCGTCAGCCACTAAAATATGTCTTTATATTCTTTAGTATCCGTAAAAGCGTGGTAATAAATGGAGAAAACTCTCTAAATTCTGCGTCAATTACCTTCATCATGCAAGATCAACTCGGCATCTAAGCTTACCGTATACCGGCCTATAAAAGTGAGGATAGTGGGCAGATCGAAAGGCTCCTTCCTACCTTAACAGAGAAAATGCGATGCTTTAAAAGGGACGAGAGTCACTTCCCAAAATGTCGGTATATGAGTAGAATTGTAGTGTACACTCAGCTACTGGCAAAAAATCAATCGAGGTCTTCTATGGAAGAATTATCTCTACTGATCCCCAAATGGTTGCGAAATCTCGTAAGGATAACCTTGAGCAACTTCAAAAGACATAAGAGATATGATATTACATATCATGGCAAATCAAGACAGCATGCCTGATAACGGAATTGAAAGTAATAAGCAAGCCGCCGGAATGGAGGTTGGGTGATGGGCTAACTTCTCGTTCCTATTAAACCTTTCATTATTTCGAAACCTGCCATAGAGCCTCGAGACTCATCAATTCAACGGCAACGACCTCGCCACCTAAAAACAGACTAGTGTGTTGGATCCTTGATTCTCCGATGACTGAACTACCCTGGCGCTATTTAAGACCTTTGACAACATGCCAGTCAATATAAATTAAACATACTGGCAATCCAGGAAACGAATTAGTTTGGAATTAATATTCAGGATATGAGATCGCACACAATATTCAAAAGTGGGCCAGCTGGAAGGCAAAAATTCATTGTGAATAACGAGTTCAACTCGCACGTTATTGATTTTAAGGCAATCAATGAAGGGTTGTGTGCAATTCGTATAAAAGCGAAATTCTTCAAAATTTTGTTAATAAATATACATGCCTTGATCGAAGGCAAGGACGAGGAACCTAAGGAAATGTTCTACAATCACCTGAAAAGACTAGTCAACTCACTAGCTACAAACGGCACAAAAATAATTCTGGGTGATTTCAATGCTAAGGTTGGCAATGAGATATCTCATCGAGGAATCACTGGAGGATATAGCCTACACAATGAAACATATGACAGCGGCCAGCGCCTGATTGACTTTGCATGCAGCAGAAATCTAGTCGCACGTTCGCCCTACTCCTCATATCGATGCATACATAAAACCACTTGGGTACCATCGGATGGTAGCACGCAAAAACAGATCGACTATATTCTGTTTCAATAACGTTGAACCTTGAGAATACTTCAAGTCCATACGTATCAAGGCACCAACTGCAACGCGGATCGGTTCTTTATCAAATTAACCTATCGATGTTGTATGTCAAACACGTATTCGGCGAAAACCATCTATCAACGAAAATCCGACATTGCAAGACTCCAAACGGCGTTTGTGGCAAAAAAAAAATCAAGTGGACCCTTGACAACCAACTAGCTCTTATGCTCTCTGATATATCGCTGCAACAAGTGACGAGCTATGGGTGGAAATGAAAGCGACAATTAAGATCATGGCAGAACAGACGATCGGCGATCAAGCCCGGTGCAAAAAGAAATGATTGATTCGAGGACGAATGCCAAAATGCGTTGGAGAAAAAGAACCAGGAGTAAAAAGAATATATAGGAAGGTGAAGCAGGACGAAGAAAGAATATTGCAAATATGTCAGAAGAGTAGCAAATCAGATAATTAGAAGTAAGAAAAGAAAATACTATACTATGACGACCAATTGAGAAGTATTGATAAAGTCTAAAAAAAAACCCGCCCTGCTGTGATGACATCAGGTGAAAACAGGACTAAGGAAAGATGGGTATTATATTCAAAGAACCTATTTAATCCTTCACACAACTCCAGAGCGTTGGAGCTTATAGATATTCCTGGAGAACTTCCATTGGCTCCACTTACACTAGATGAAGCTTGTGTTACCATCAAAGCTCAAAAGAATAATAACACGCCGGGCATCGATGAGATTCCAGTGGAGCTCATTAAATGTGGTGGCAGAAGTGTTCGGGACATTATTCACAAAGTCATTCAGCAGATTTGGCAACAAGAACATATGCCGCAAGAGTGGTACCAATCAAATTATAGAGGCATATCACCACTCGGTAAGGCGTTCAAATATTTTCAAAGATCTTAGACAATAAACTTGGATTATATGCCAACAGTATTATTGAGAAGTATCAAGATGGTTTTTGAGCAAGTAGATCGACAATAGCCTCATTGTTCAAAGTCAAGCAGTTAGTCGAAAAATGCTGGGAATTCAACATAGACGTACACCAAACCTTCGTTGACTTTATGCAAGCATACGACAGTTTTGATCGTAGCATACTGCACCAAATAGTGCTTTTCTTTTTCATCCCAGTTTTATTAGTCAATCTTACCAAAATGACAATGACGTCGACGACCTCCCAGGTCCCCACCAATAACCAACTCACCGATGCCTTTAACAAAAATATCGGATTAAAGCAGGGGAATGGGCTGGCCTCATTGCTATTCAATTTGGCTCTAGAGTACGTCATAAGGAAGCTATCTGTCGACACACGAGATACATTACTATCATAGTTCAGCCAAATAGTAGCAAATGCGGATGACATCAACATTTTGTCACGTTCATTAACAACTGCCAAAGAATTTTTCCTGAAACTCGACAGCGAAGCAAAACTAGTAGGGCTACAAATCAATTGAAATTAAACAAAGCTCATGACGCAGTCGAGGAAAACTACCTTAAATAGATAAAATATCACACTTGGCGAATACAGTATCAAAAATATGAGCAAATTTATGTATTTAGGCGCCAAAATAACGAAAACGGGTAGCAAAAACGACGAAATACGTCGAAGAATATAGCCCGCAAATAAAATATTTTTTTCAATTTTGATGATCTTGAAGATTGGTTGCATAATCAGGAAAATATAGCCCCAAGTATGAAAATATGTGATAAGACTTGTGTTATGCTATGAGTGTGAACTATGAACCCTAACCCAAGCATCCGCAAAGAAATTGACCGTCTTTGCGCGACGGGTCTTGAGGCGAATAATTGGAGACAAGCTAAACAGGTGAATCGATACAACCATGAGCTGTATGAAATTTTTGACGAGCCAGAGGATTCAACGATTGTAAGACTGTGGAAACTGCAATGGGCTGAACACATAAATCATATGAATGAACAACGGATACCCAATATGGTATTCATTGGGAGAACTGCAAGCTGGACACCAGTGGAGAAATCGAGGAAATGCAGGTCTGCTTTAGTTGATGACAACAGTTCATCGCTGCTCGGATTTCAAAACTGAAGGCCGCAGTCAATGGACCGAGATAGTTGGATGCGCTATTTGCAGGAAACAAAGGCGCAAGAGGGGCCGCAGTGTTACGAAGAAGAAGGAGAAGAATAAATGCTAAAGTAATTGCATTTCAATAACACAAAGCAGTTGAACAGCATTAATTCTGGAAACAAAACCAATTCTTGGTCTGTTTACGGAATCTTGACAATCACAATCACCTTACCAACCTTGGTGAAAATTAGAACTTACCCTTGCACTACCAGGAAAAGTTATGCATTAGAGAAGCTCAGAACCATAATTATTTCTTTACCTTCATATTCAGAACTGCCATAGGATTCATCTCAAGGAAAAACGTTAACCCATCCCAACGAGAAACCTGAAAACAACATTCACCGAATTCCACTTTTCTCAGTGAGGACAAACTGAACTTAAGAGGGGAGAACTTAACACTACTAGCTCTGAATTCCTCACATTTATTTCGTTACCTGACGCTCCAACAGTCCGTCCAGCAACGCAACATTCTAAATAACCAAACTTGATACCTGTCTGGAAACTAGACATTGTCAGCGCCACGCGCATCCGATACCTGTCTTGGAGTCCGCCAATCACGTTCTGCTAGCATCATCGAGGCAAGGTGACATACGTTTTAAGTACAAAATTGTAATCAGTAATCAATAGAGCATAAAAAAAATTATTTTTAAAGAAAACCTAAAGACACAGTACAGTAAAAATTTTATTATGTGTCAAAAGAATAATCTATGATATTCGCTCTTTAAATATTATGTTATTCAAATGTTGACGGCGACTACGCCGTAAATGGTCCATCCTGAGGGTTCAATTTCGAATGATGCGTTCCAACATAGTGACCGGTATCTCATGAATGACACGAGTAATGTTGGCTTCCAAAGCGTCCGTTGAAGCTGGCTTATCCCTAAAGACTTCAGATTTCTTGTAACCCTAAAGAAAATAATCTAAAGATGTGATTTCACACGATCTAAGATGATATTGGCTGTAGTGTGTTGGTATTTGCTCTAGTGGTTTTGAAAAATATTTCTCACAGAATGCTGATTTTTCTAAAACAGCTGAACAATTTGGATACGTTGCTGCAGTGCAAGTCTTTCTATGATGATTTGTCTAACAATACTGAATAGAAATTCCATTACAGTTTGACAGAATTCACATGTGATCAGTCAAAAACAGCCTATTGAAAATCAAACCTCATAATGAACCACCCTTTATTTACAGTCTTTAGTCTTCGTTAATAAGTTTTTACTTGATATCAAAACATGCCTTATAAGAATAAGAAAATTCAGGCTCACCTCCTTGGATGAGGAGCTCTCTATGAAAAATTTTTGACAAATTCCAAGTAGACCGTGACTTCCAGGTCGCTATTGAAAAAATTATTGTGTAGTTAATCTATATTTGATCAACTTTAACTACTAAACCCAAGCCAAAATAATCATTTAATATTCCTTTCTTCCTTTTTTCAGGTTTCGAGTCAATATTAATATCAAAGTGAGTATTTGAAGAGTTCTTTAAAATAAAATTAAGTGTAGTTCCTTAAATCAAATCATGCTAACAAAAGATGCTTGAATGATAATAGTTAGGAATTGACGACCACAAGAAATTAAATCTCAACCTGGCTACCAACCACAAATATTTCTCTAGTATCTTTGAAGGAACAGAAACCACAAAACCTCAAACGACTCTCCCATTTACGGACAATCATCGGCAGTAAAACCGGGAATACTACTTCACCAAATATTTCCTTCAACCTATTTAAATAGATTCTTAAAATACCATTCAACCTTTCGTTGAGTAGTAGCAACAAATTACTACTTTTTCGCAAATGGTATGTATTTACACCGGAAACAATCACTGCACTACCTTTTACGAGCAATTTAATATATATTCACTTTGGTTAGCATGAACGGGACTAGTGTTACATTTAATAAGTGAATTTAAGTATAGTAGAAAAAACTTTTAGTTAAATTGTAAACTTCCGGAGGGGTCAAACCTTCCGGTCCGCCTTAGTCACGTTGCCTTTGCTGCTCGCAAGTATGTATAAGATACAAGGAGCGAATTGAAATGTTTGTTCGACATTGTGAAGGGGAGCAGGAAAAAGGAAACACGATGTTAGGGATCCTTTGTGCACACGGCAACAACAAGAGCCCTAATGCAATCAGGATCAGGCTAGTCCTTTCCATTAATGCTTCGCATCTCTGTCGCTCCTTCGGCATGGACTTACACATGACATAAAAAAGTATTGCGATATTGCTTGGTTTACTTAGCACTGGCGTTTGGCATCTTCGCATCTTCACGTGGATAAGAACGTGAATGGATGACAGCTTTTCCTCTCGCTTTCTTTCATTTCGCCTTATTTTTCTGCCCGCATCCTGGGAAAATTTGTTGACGGTAGGAAGGAAATGTGCGTTCATATGAGTCCTTGTGTACATACATATGTGTGCGAAATCTGTTTTCGTACGGAGCCTACCTATTTTTCGGCTCGAGGGCATTACAAAATGCTCTCTACTTGCCAGCTTTTCCTTTGCCACTTAAGTTTATTAGAATAAAGAAGCTGGTAGGCGCCTAAGGCATTTGATGTTTTTCAGGGAAAGCCTAATAACAATATAAAGAAACCGTTTCATATCAACATGAGATGGAGTAAGTCTTCTTTTGAGGTAGGAAGTATGAAATTACGATGTGTATCTATCACACATGAAGATAAGAAGTGAAGAGAAATCAAAAGCGCTGTCGAGTGATACATTTAGATGAAAACAAGGGATTTAAAATTACATTTACTAATAGCGTTTCATTTCCACGTATGAATAATGTACGACTGTGTTTGTGCGATAGGAGGATGATGTGTATTTACTGATGCTTAAATGTGCTCCCTACGTTAAATGCTTTGCATATTTTGCCAGGAAAATTGAGTATGTGCCATACATCAGGTAATTGACTTCTACTTAAAGAATTCTGGAACAGGCTTTCAAATTGGCGAATTTTGTTTGCATTAATCTTCAAAGAGGTTCTTTGACCAATGATGTAGCAGAACATTTTCAGAAATATTTTTGAAAAGCATGTATGAATATTTTCTCCGGAGGGAGTCTTTTCAGCGATGGAATCAGTCAGTTAGGTTTTTGAAATTTCAAGCAATTCTTAAAAGGAAAGTAAATTCAATGCAGCAAATTAGCGTCTAATTATCTGTAATGTTTTATAAATATTCTGAGAATAGGTGGATCTGAAGGAGATTAAATTTCTTCAATCATTTGTTGTGAATGAACGATTTCTTTGTTCATTTTGAATTCAGCATTTTTAGGAATTCACATACCGAGTTTGACTCAAAAAAGCTACGTGTCTTCAAGAATTGAGAATTTATTTTCCATTTCAAATCTTTTGTTAACTCAAAGCTACTTTCCCTGAGCATGATTAATGGTTGCAATTTATTTGAAGCAATGGAAGCTAAAGGAATATTAATTTGACAAATTGAAGACATAGAATAATATGAATTCTTATTGGGTATGTATGAGAAATCAATCTTGTTTTTCACCTTTATAACCAGCAAAAGCAAAATTAATCATAGATACTAAGTACACCTTAACTCAGCTGTAATTCATTTATAGCCACTGTCAGGCCAAATTATATCAATTTTTGCCCTGAAATAGGAAGAAAGAATTTTTCACAGGAGCTGATTCATATTTGAAACAAATAAATCATTTGCAGGGACTTAGCTCTTCAGCTGACTTCTTTTTGTGGTTGGAAGGTGGATACTATTTACGCCATGAGTGCGGGGACTCCCAGGTATGCAAAATGTCTAGAGTACCCACTAACTACCTTCTCTGCCAAGTTGAGAATATAGAATGGAACCGTTTAATATGTCACTTTGGGTTGACCCTTGTTTAATATACCGAGGGCACCTTCAAGTTGAGGGACTCCTTCTCTAGTAGGAGGGGAGGGAGGAGAAAGTATTGCAAGAAAAGTGATGTAAAACTTGAATTTCACCGGCTGCTCTAGTGAGTTCTTCTTATTTTTCTGGACTGCCTGAACAAATGTGACATACGGTTTCATGTGTGAACCGATTAAATCATCTTCTTCGATTCGGGAGAGCTTTCAGGCTTCCTTGAAGAGGTTCTGGCACAGTCTATCCCATTTTCTGCATCGTCCACCTCTGTTGCATTCTGGTCTCCGCAAACTACAAATATTGAGCAAGTCAGACTGAAATTTCCCATATCTGTTCAAAAACTGGGTAAGGTAGAAGTCAGGCTGACCATACCTTCGATTAAGCTACAGTCACCGATTAGTCTCCGCACAGTCCATCTTTCCTTGGTACTGTCCACCCAAGATTACTGTTAATCATTGGGTGAGTGTTGTATCTCCTCGCGGACTATCTGCCTTCCTTGTGTTTTAGCTTCGAAGTAGGTAAATGGTTTCGCACTTTTTAGCAAAGAGAGTGAGGGTGCTTGCAATGCCTAAGAATATCGAATTCGAGGCTCTCGGATATGCGAATGCAATCCTCAGTGCTCCTCTTTTCTATGACTGTGCTAAACGTTTCCGGTATAACTCTTTACTGAGAGCATTTCCCGGTATTTCTGCTTCGTGCAGTAGCATAAATTCTACAGAATTCATCAAAAGTTGAATTTTGGACGGGCTGGGACCTCCTATGTACACCATAAGCTGATACAAAGGCGATTCGCCTGCAGCAGCTTTACCAGCTGTTGCTCTGATTTTCTCAAAGAAACTCGTCTTGAACTTGATCAAAAATCCTAGTTATTTTACTGCTGGTTTCTATTCAACCAGTACTTTCCTAATACTGACCGTCCTTATTCTAGAGATTCTGTTCTTTGTCAGGATGACAATTTTGAGTTTCATAAGTGCTGAGCTGAACTCACGAGCAATCATCAAGTCTTGCACTGGGTGCACTAGCATGTTAAGTCTAAGTTTCATCTCCCTGACCATATGTCTGGTGACCAGTGCCGCAATATTATCCGTGTAGCACATCAAGGGTGACAGTTTGGCAGTTCTACTCTTAGGAGCCCATTGTACGATACATTTCACAGGTAGAGTCAAGATAAATCCTTGAGCAACATCTGTTGTAATTTCCATCCTTCGTTGGCCCTACTTCATATCATACAGCAGACTTTGGTGCTTCAGGTAGTTCCTTAAAAACTACAAAAGATATTCTGGAACCTTAAAAGGATTGCTCAATGTTTCCAAAATATCCACCCATCTAGAGGATTTAAAGGTTTTTTGGGGATCAATTGTCACCAACAGAAGTACTTGTTGCTAGACTGTGTGTCTCTGCTTTTTAAACTGCACTCACTCAACCATATCAATCTGAAGCTTTATTACTAAGGTGGTCCCCAGCAGAACGAATTGAACTAGTGAATCTTCTCGTGATGAGTTTCTCAAGCACTTCCCCAGCTGGGTCTAGCATGCACAACAGATGGTACTATGACAGCGAACTGCAGCTCTCCTTCCCTTTGCTGATCAGTACGAGCGTTGCAATAGTCAAGAGACCAGAATATATCATATTTTTTTTGCAATAAGGCTGATAACACCCATACCCGCTCAAGTGTTGGGTAGAAGTCAGACTCACAATAACTTTGATTGAGCCACAGTCTCAGATCACGGAAGTGGTCTGCAGTTCATCTTCCTTTCGTTCAGCTTATCCTGGATTGTTACCAATCATTGAGTCCCTCCTTTCAGGAGGTGGGTAGATAGAACCGTGCGCTTTAGCAAGATAGGAGAGGATCTCATGACTGCAGTGACTAGGAATGCTGGATCAGAGACTGTCGGATACGCAAATACAATCATCAGTGCTCTTCTTCTTTATCCTGTGACAAACGCTTTCGGTACAGTTCCTTACTAAAAGCGTTGCTTCATATTTCTGCTCCATCTTAAATGGATTGAACCTTTTATGTTCATCGTACGCCGACTCAAAGCCTATACGTCTAAAGCAGTTTTGGCTTCGATTCAATCACGTCCCTAATACTAGACGTCCTTACTGTGGGGGCTCTCTTCGTTGTTACGATGACAACTTCGGCTTTCTATAGTGCATGGTTCAACTTGCGAGCAGTCATCCAGTCTCTCGTAAGGTGCATTAGTATAACACCTAATTGACTATACGTCCAGCAACTAGCGCTACAATATCATCCACGGAGTAAACCAAGCGTGACTGATCTGGCAGCTCTAACCTCAGGAGCCCGTTGTAAGATATCTTTCAGAGGTCTGGGCCCAGGACAAGTTCTTAGCAACACTTGATGTAACTTTCATCCATTGTTGGTCCTGCAACATGTCATAGGCTTTGGTGCTTCAGGTGGTCGCTCAAAAGCAGCATCAGATATTTTGGAACTTAACAAGGGTTTCTAAACGTATCCAAAATTTGGAGTCGTTCCGGAGATCAAACATCACCAACATAACTACCCTTTACTTGGTCCGGCTATGTGCCTCTACTTTTTGGACTGCACTCACCACCTCGGCAATCACACTAATAGTAGAGTGTTCTAATCTGAAGCCGCACTTCTGAAAAAATAGGTCTTCAGCAGTTTGAATGGCGTTAATGAGTCTTCTCTTGATGAGTTTCTCAACGACTTTCCCTGCTGTATCTAGTTTGCATAACGAGTAGTACGCTGATGGTGACCCGTGACTCTCCTTCTCCTTTTTAATCAGCAAAAGCTTTGCTGTTTTCTGGTTTTCCCAGAAAAACTCTGCCCCGTAGGCAAGGGTTGAATGTACTGAACAACAAAACAGAACAATGGTGATGGAAAGCTGCAAGGCCTCAACTAGGATCAGGTTTCATGTTTTTATTGATAAGACTGCATCTTCTAGTTCCAGCTTCGTGAATAGTCAGCATTTGATTGCTACTTTGACGTATACTGCATCAACACAGTATTATCTCGACTTTCGGTTAATTATAGTTATAACCGATTATCTTCCGTCAACCACAAAAGACTCTGATCGGGCTTTTGAACCCTGAAACTCTTGCGGAGACGGGCGTAGGTGCCACTCGTTTATACCTATGAGCCCCAATTGAGCCGCCAAGCGAGAATTCGGGTTCCTAGATTATTCCTTTTTTTTACCACGCCTACCTAACACCGTCGCTAGTCCTAAGCGAAAATGCACGATTAGCCACAACCGCAAGCGGAAGATTCACGTTCCTCTACCAATTATCGCGCGCAAAAACTATGATCTCCCAACCCAGCACTGACTAAAATATTTTCAGAACCTCCCACTTTGGACGAAATGCACTTCCAACAAACCCAGCACGAAAAGGAACCCTATCACCTACGTAAAACTTGTACCTCCCACTACTTGGAGTACCAGCTGAAAAGAATTAGTTTACAAAAGAAAACCACGAAAACACTTCGCGCACCAACTGAAAGATAACTAAACAGACCAACAGATTCACTACGCGCATAAATAACACCACAGCAGTCACACGCCATCTGATTCTCCTCACTGAATTATTAACACGATTCTCAAAAACAAACAAATTTATGTATACTACTTATCGTTTTCTTTTTTTCCCTCTTTGAGGGAACCCTTTGACGACGTCCACCACCAGCAGCCTATTGCGCCTTGACGTATCGACTAAACTCCCAGCTCGTGCAACTTCTTCCCAAATCAAAGTCTTCGAACTTCAATATTTTTTTGGTTCCCAATTTCGTCGTTCTCCAATTTTTTCGCACCTCCAACTTAAACTCGAACTTCCAAATCAAATCTATGATTTTTTCTTCTACTACCCGCTTTACTCGTTGGAAAAAGATACCGTCCGGTAGCTTTGGCCTCTTTTATTCCTTCATAGATAGCTCTTAGCCGCTTCAATGTCGAGGTCATTCGATGCAGTGTTATTGCACTTTCATTGGAAAATGCCTCGGATGAAATTGCATGAGCACCATGTACATCAATCACTCCACACCTCATACACTTTTAATCTTATGCCTCTGGTGAGTTTCCATGTTCCATTACATGATGTTTTGAAATTGCTTTGTTGGCATTTCTGACTTTTTACGTTTCCTGATACATTTGTGCTTTATTGTGGATCCTAACTTTTTTGTTTCCGATGATAACATTTCCTGGCGTTTAATGAGTATGATTGAGTATTATATTCATAATATATGTAGTTGCTGGTAATATTTGTTTGTTAAGGAATTAATATGTATATATTCTTTTCGAGGTTACGTGCCCAATCTGAAATCATGTATAAAATGATAAATTTCGTAGTAGCAATCCCAGGCAGTTTTCAATCAGGTTCTTTTTGGCCCTTGAGGTTCACTGAATTCAAAATGCCAGCTTAGTAAATATCTGTACGTGTAAGTCTTCTTCCAAAGCAAAATGACCATTGTTATCTTCCACTATCGTTTTCAATTTTCCCCCGTACAAAGAAATGACTTGATTCATGAGTGTGATCATTTTCTTCACTAAGTTCTTATCTTTGGATTCACAGAAAACGACCGTAATTTTCTAGTTTTCTTGACGGAATTCGTGCATGATGTCAACGGTTGATACTGTTTTGAGCCATTGTTGTTGGGCACTTGTTTTGCTGCTATTGGCAGCCCCTAACTTTACTCACATCGAGCAAAAAATTACTTAAAGCTACTTTAAACTTACTTAAGCTACTTTGCAGGTAATACAAATGTATTAATCACATGCTTTTAAATGGGAATTACCTTTACTCTAATCTGTCGTGGCTCAATTCGTGGGGATGTTCAATGTAATATGCATTTACGCGTATCTTCTGCGTCGGAATTCAAGTGCTCGTAGTGGGAAGCTTCCAGAGTGAACAAATGATACCGTAACAACAGATGGGACGGGTGGAAAAAAGCGCCCGCATTGTCTTGTTCATCTTTTAGGTAAATTTCTCTAGAGAAATTTGCCTATTGCGGAGAGTATCTTATATATATGTATATATATATATACATATATATATGTGTATATATATATATATATATATATATATATATATAATATATATATATATATATATATATATATATATATATATATATATATATATATATATATATATATGTTATATATGGGATGAAACGAAATTCGTGACCACGCTAGAGGTTGCAATTTCGCTCCGATTTTCACCAAATTTTCAGGAAAAGTGTATTGAATAAATATCTCGATTAAGCTCGTGAACCAGCTATATCGGCCAGGCGAAAACAAAATGGCGACCATTTTAGATGAAAAATCATGATTTCTGTTCTGACCAAAGTATAGCTCCGATTTGGGTGAAATTTGGTACAAAGGTTCACTGATGCTTGTGATGAATCTCACAATAAAAAATCCAAAGTCTCAGAGGTCGAAAAACATACAAAATGTTGTTGTTGTAGTTTTGACCAAAGCTTTCAACCAATGTTAATGAAACTCAGTTGTTTGATAGAAGCTGTATTTAAAGAGTTGGAGGTCAGGTCACAAAAATCAAAATGGCGGCCAGTTGAAGCTCAAAACTTTAAGTTAGATACACACTAAATAATGTAGTTCTTAAAAACTGAGCCCCTGTTCATAACTCTCTCCTAGAATATAAGCACTGTTCCAAAGCCAGATGGTGGCAGTACCAGTTTCTTCAAGGTACCATGATGACGAGCTTTGTCTTAATATTGGTCAATTAGCAGCAAAACGTCAACTTTCATGTCCCTCGCAAACTGCTCGAGCAGGTTTTGAGTCCTATTTCACCACATTTGTAGCATAGGGAACACATATTGGGTCCCTTGGATACCTATGCGGCATGACCATAACCAAGGTACTAAAAGTAGTGCCTTATCTTTGCCATACTCCAAAATAAGTCCACCTAATTCTTATTTCGGGCTTACTGAGAAGTTGTTTGGCTTCCTTTTGGATCAAATCAACAATGGTTATACATTTCTCGCTAGTGTTTTTTGGTGTCAAGTTCGAATTAACGTTGTTTACGCTAGGGAGCTCTCTTTTGATGGCTTCTTGTACCCTGATGCCCCTGATATTGATCGTTACTATCGGTTGAAGTGAAAAACAATTGCTTTTTGCCAAGGCTCTTTTTGAATGCTTCTTCATTATGAATCCCTGCTCCAAATTCGACGAGCATATGGCCAGACTGAGTTAGTAGTTGTTTTGGTGTCTTTGGACCTTATACCTCCCCTGGTCTCCCGCAATACACCTGCATAGGATAGTTCATCCCTGGGTTTCTCAAAAAGTGCCGGTAGCTGGGATCTTTGTCGTAACATTTTAGTGTTTTGTACCAAAATACCAAATCGTACTAAAATCACGACCTGTGTCCATCTGCCTGCCCATCCATCCGTCTGTATATTATAGCTGTTTTTCCCCGAAACTAAATTAAACTTTGTGGAAAGG
Source organism: Odontomyia ornata (assembly GCA_963969285.1). Taxonomy (NCBI): domain Eukaryota; kingdom Metazoa; phylum Arthropoda; class Insecta; order Diptera; family Stratiomyidae; genus Odontomyia; species Odontomyia ornata. The sequence goes on from OZ017738.1 coordinate 376,120,210, forward strand.
TCAGAAGTGATGACTTCTTGAAAGCTAAACAAAATTATCAAAGGTTTTAAGAGAGTTGATCCTTAGAAAAAATTTTCAACATAGTCAAATAGGGTGTCATTTGAAAGGCCTTAATGGGATGTTTTCTAAATAGGTCTTAAAATTGCTTTTCCAGTGTCCAGGGGGCAGCAGAAGGGGAAATGCTCCAAATTTTGGCGTACTTCCCTCGCGATGGGACACCTTTCATGCGAAAAATTTGAAAAAAAATCATGAGCGTAGGCCTTTTTGAGTACAAAAGAACAAATAAGTCTGATGTCGAAATTCTTTCAACTTCACTAGCAATAGTGCGGTATATTAATTTAACATTTTCTTGAATTAAATCGTAAGCGTACCTTTAAATTCAAAGAAATTTGAGACTTAGGTGGTTACTTGTAAAACTCATCAGCCTTGTAAATATATAAAAAAATAGTATTTAAAATGTTATCGTGGCTTGAATTTTCCTGTATTACAGCAACAACAATACATAACTATGGAACAATATGCGATTCTAGGTTTGCTAGGTTTTACCTCAAAGCTTCAGGAAGGGTGAATATCTTGAATATCGATGAAAATCCCTTCAGCGAGCGATATCAGTAATCTTAAAACAAAATGGCAGTTGTTTTAAATGAGAATATTGAGTAAAGTAAGTACCATTTGGGTTTTCCATGGCACCAGACACCACACATTTGATTGAGAATTTTGAGACAAAATTAGCAACAAAAACATCCTTTAGTTTCGTTCAGCCAATGGTTGCTCCAAGTATACAAATCTGTGATAAGACCTGTGTTATGCTATGGGTGTGAAACCCGGACCCAAACCCAAGCATCCGCAAATATATTCAAAACCTTTGAGTGACGGGTCCTGCGGCGAATAATCGGAGGGAAGCTTGACGGGGACCAATGGCGAATTCGATACACCCATGAGCTGTATGAAACTTTTGACGAGCCGGAGGTCTCAAGAATTGTAAGACTGCGGAAGCTGCAATGGGCTGGACACATGAATCATATGGACGAACAACGGATACCTAAGAAGGTATTCGTTGGGAGAACTGAAGGCCGGCGGCTAGTGGGAAAACCGAGTGAATGCTGGTCTGACTCGGTCGACGAAGTCAGTTCATTATTGCTCGGATTTTAGAATTGGATGACGCGGTCAACAGACCGAGACAGTTGGAGGCGCTGTTTGTAGGAAGCAAAGGCTCGAAAGGGGCTGTAGTGCTAAGAAGAAGAAGAAGAATGGTTGCTAGTATTATGCAAACAAAATGGTGACTGGTTAAAATGGAGTAACAATGTTAGATGTTGTTAAAGTTCTTCTTGATTTTATTCATTATTGGTGTATGCATATCGTAAATTAAGTACAAACCCCTACTTATATGAGCAAAGCTCTATCGACCCAACTTGTTTCCCATCTGCTTTGTATTAGGCGATTCTTTTTATTTAGAAGATTTCGGCGGAGGGTTTTGGCTGCTTCATCTTTTTACTTCTTTTATCCTAATCTTCTTCGATTGGGCTAGAGGCCTTGGTGATGGTGTTTTGTTTTGGAACTTCCTGTGCTCCTTCGGTAAACTCACTTCTCAGTTTTTTTTGGCTTCTGGCTCTTAAATAGCCTTCCGCTTTTCTTCAGTCTTCTTTTAGCTCTGACGGTGATGCTTGATGTGGTTTGTGTGCTTCATTAGCACCTGGAGCTCATTTCTTGTCACGTTGCTAATCTTTTTTCGAGTCACATGTAAATATAATTCTCTCTGAGATGCTTCTGGCTTTCCGGATTTACCTTTTTTCTTCATGGCGCTCAATGGCTATTGTAGATAAATTTTTTTTCTAGAGAGAGGCTTTCTGCTTCGGTTTTGAAAATAATGATTCAGTCACATTTTTGGCAATGTGTACAATTTTGGACAACGAAACTCCGTTGGCCACCATACTCTTATCTTTTACGGCTTTGAGTTGTTATTCGACTCCAAGAGAGTTTGTTTTGCACACTCCTTGTGTAGGATGATCAGAAAGGCATTCGGTACTTTTACTGCACCCAAATGCAACAATTATATCTGACTAATATGTGCTCTCTGAGCCTTTTAGTTCAGTTATTCGTTTGTCTTCACTCTTTGGTTCTTTAGGGTCTAGTAAAATCTTTAATATCTTTGTCTTGTTATTTGCGGAGAATTCAGAGAAAGCATATAAGCTGCATCCTGCTTTTTTTTGTGGTTGGGAGTTGAATGCCATTCACACACTGAGTGTGGGACTCCCATGCTCGTAAGCCCAATAAACACCTTCCCTGTTACCTCGAGTACCTAGCCTGGGATCGTTTGATCACATTATTTCAGGCCAAATCCCATTTTGTTACGCCATGAGGTGACTTCAAGTTGGGGGATCTCTCTTCTAGCGAGAGCCAAGAGGGGAAGAGGCGTTACCAGACAAGCGATCCCCAGCCCCAACGCCTCTGGCTGCTGTGAGTCCCTTTTACCTTTTAGGACTACCCGAACATAATGTGCCACATGGTTCCACTTGCCCAAGGATCACCACGGCAATCCTATCCAAGGTGAGCTCTCCCACCTCCCTGTAGAGGTCCCGTCACAGCTTGTCCCATTTTGTGCACACAAAAAATGTGTGGCAGGTATCGTCTTCCTCTCTTGGGCATTAACCGACCGTGACTTTACAATCATGTGCAGGTAAGACTGAAAACACCCATGCCCACTTAAAAGTTGGGTCTGATAGAAGTCAGTCTCATCATGCCTTCAATTGAGCTACAGTCTCACATCTGGGATGGGGCACGAAGTCCATCTTTCTTTTGCGCAATTCACCCAAGACAGCTGCCAATCTTTGAGCGAGCACAGTCTCTCCCCTCGGGTAACCGTCTCCCTCGTGACCCCGTCTCGACGCAGGTAAATAGCGTGGTGCACTCAGCAAGCAGGGTAATGTGTATCACGCTTAAAATAACCCTCACCGCCGAATCGGGTGTGAAGATGCAATCCTCAGTGTTTTTCTTCTCTGTACCTGTGCCAAGCGTTTTTGATATACCTTCTTGCTGAAAATATCGCTCCATATTTCTCTTTCAGCTAGCCCCTTAGAAGCCGCATTAGATATTCTAGAACTTGAAAAGGGTTTTCCAGTGTATCTAGAATATCCATCCATTTAACGAAGTTGAAGGCGCTCTTAAAGTTGAGCGTCACCAACAGGACCTGCCTTTTGGAAAGCGCTCACTACCTCTGCAATCGCGTTATTGGTGAAGCGTCTTGCTCTAAATCCGTACTGCCGAGAAGATATATAGAATTGCGTCTGTGGGTCTTCCCTTGATGACTTTCTGTAGCACTTTCCCAGCAGTGTCTAGTATGCATAACGGGCGGTATGTAGAAGGCGATCCGGGCTTTCCCTTCCACTTGCTGATCAACATGGGCCCACCACTTTCCATGGTACCGGAAAAACGCCGTCTCGTTGGCTATTACCATTGTTAGGACAATGGTGATTGACAAGTTTCAACACCTCAGCTGGAACATCATCTACACTTGGAGCCTTCCTCGCTTTCAATGAAAGTACTACCTCTTCCAACTGCGGCGGTATAAAGAGTGGACACTCGATTGCTGTTTCATCATTGAAAGCGTCAACATGCACGGGATGTACAGGGAAGAGCACCCGCTCTATCTTCTCCAACATTTCCGCTTCATGTATACAAGGCATCCATATTGCACCAAGCTTCTGGATAACCAGCTTGTAGCCAAGGCTCCACGGAACCTTCTTCTTATTTTGTACTAGATCTTGTCAGCAGCGAGCCTTGCTGTTGTTAATCGATTTTTGAAGTTATTTACTGGCCAACTTATATACTACCTGCTCCCCAGTTGCATGCCTCGTCACAGTGCTGCACCCGTTGAGCCTTGCGCCGAAGCATGTGACACTCTCTTCGCTTTTCAGAGATTTCAGTCGACCACCAGCACACTGGGGGCTTGCCGTACCGGGATTTTCGACGGAGCACAGAAGCATTGCAAGCATTGCATTGCAAGCATTGCAACTTCACCACGTCTTGAGCTGTCAGTTCTTCTGTCCCCTACGATGCACCCTGCAGCTGAGCACAAGTCATGAGTAGTCCTCTTATACTCTCCAATTGTGCATCCTCCGTATTGAGAACTCCGAGGCAAATTTCACATACGGTATGGTTCCTTCACAGCCAATACGGCTGAAAGTCGGTATTCCTCCGGTGATTAGTATGACGAGAGCCATCCTGGTCACTTTTTCTAAGATTCATGTTCCCTACGGATCTGTTTGAGTCATGCCCCATTCAATTGCTTTAGCGTTGAAGTCTCCCACAACGTTCAAGACAGCGTCCTCCAAAACATTAAGCTTGGTTTGGAAAGATGATATTGGTTTGTTCGGCACTAGGTATATAGTGCAATAAAGAAAGCGGTCTCTGAGCATCGAGCCCAAACAAAAAAATCCCCCCGTCCCCAAATCCCCTTTGGAGCCCTTATATCCGTTGGTGTGTATGGTAATTTTTTTTTCTCGCGTAGTTATGAGAAGATTGGTACCAGCTCATATGCGGACAGTTACTCAGAGCCAAACTAACGCTAATCGGAAACCCATCGCAATTATACGTACACCGCCAGCTCAGCGGTGCGAATTTCGAACAAACTTCGAGGCTTGGCAAGGCTTTACCGGGACAAAGACAGTACGACACTCAGGTTGGAGCCGTTTACGCGCGAGTTTCACCTTGGCGGTGTCATCGTATGCAATTAATTCCAAAATTTCATATCTGGCAGCCCAAATTGTCAATTCTAATCCGATCTCCTAGTTATAGTCGAGAGACCCTTGCCGGGGCATTGTTCTCGCAGTACCCTTATTGAAACCTTCACGTGCTCGGGTTCATGGAGATGGCACTCCCTAAAGAAAACTAGCTTCCACTACTGTTGTCAAATAGCACTCTCTCTGCAAGGCGGGAGCTGGTTTCAATGCAGAAAAAAGTACGTATTTGATGAAAGTTTAGGTTGTTTCTGTTTTGTTTTTTATTTGACGATATCAGAATTGAATCAGTATGTGTTTTTCAGTCTGTCTGTCCGTTTGTGCGTCAAATTAGGTTTTCTCGGGAACTAGAGAAGCTAGAGTTATCAAATCTTGTAAACAGCTCAGAAGCTTTTTTTTAATCAAAGTTTATAGTTAAAATAATTTCAAATTTCAAAAGAAGGTCGCCCTACGCACAGGTGTGACCGCTTAAATTTTTTCACTAAAGATAGTCAAGAAGGATATCAAATGAAAGGTCTTGATGAGATCTTCTAATATTAATTATTAAAATTGCAATGTCAATGACAAGGTAGACATGTGAAGGGGAAGGTTATTTCCCCTCTCGTGATTGGGCAGCTAAGGACTGAAAATATTAAAAAGAAAAATCACGCAGGAAGTCAAAATTCGCTTCATTTTGTTGATACAAGTAGAATTTATGAATTTCAAATTTGTTCGAATAATCCGTAATTCAAAGAAATTGAAAGAAATTTTGTATCAATTCTGATAAATTTAAGTTTTTCTAGCCTTATAAGTTTCAACAAAATCTAACGGTGATGTGTGGAGTGCTAACCATTTGAATTTTCATATATAGTAACAAGAACAATTGGTGTTTTTCTTACTCTATGGACCTAGGATCCAACCACATTCTACATGAAAAACTCAAAAGTGTAGCGAATAAGATAATTAGAACAAAGAAAAGGAATTACTATGACAATCAATTAAGAAGCATCGATGTAAGTTTAGCGAGCATCAATACAAGACATGCATACAAAGTAGTGAAAAGCCTGAAATGAGGTTATCGGCCCAAGACCATGCTTTGCCATGATTATATTCGCAGCACCATCGCTGATGAAAACAAAATTAAAGAAAGATGGACATCATATTTCAAGAGCCTTTTTAATCCTGCGCACAGCTCCAGAGCATCGGAGCCTATGGATGTTCCCGAAGAGCTTCAATCAGTCCCACTAACTCTGGATAACGTTTGTTCCACCACCAAGCCCAAAAGAATAATAATAAAGTGCCGAACATCGTTCCAGTAAAGCTCATTAACTATGGTGGCAGTGGTTCAGAAAGCTATAAACAAAGCCATCCAGCACATATGACAACAAGAGCATATACCAAACTTATCCACAAAAACGTGACAAGCTATAGCGAGGAACTATAAACAAGTTGGGTAAACAGACCTACGCTCATGTCAGAAGGGTTTTGTATTCAATTTACAAAATGCAGTCACCAGATCGAATCAAATCAAGAAACATGTCAAAGACGATTTTATTGGAGAAAATATGAAATTCGAAGATCATACTATTATTAACAAAGTTGAACGAATTTCGACTTCTGAGGTTTTTGTTATTGTTATACGAGTACTCATAAATATCTCCCTTGATAATTATTTCAGATATCCATTCGCGAGGGAGGAAACACATTTTTCATGTATTTCCCCCCTGTGCCCCCACTGAAGCAAAAACTGTCAGTTTAACAACTGTTTTGAAAAGCTCCCATGTAAACTTTCATTTCATACTCATATCGGCTACGTTTGATGAATTTTTCTTTTTCAGGGGCCACTCTCCTGTACTGTTATCATTGTTTAAGGGCCAATTTTTTCGAATCCTAGAATGATTACAAAACCCTTTTGCTAGGAGCTCTCTCCCACCTCCTTGCCTTGTTTCGCTTATGAGTATTAATTGTAGGTACTCATCTTCAGTCATTCCTTAAATTGAATCAAGTGTCAAAGCATGCACCTTAAACGTTGAAGTTGGGAAAAAATTATTCAAAATTATTCAATCTTCGCATTTAAAACAGCCACTATTTTGTTTTACGATTACTGATACCACTAGCTGAACCGATTCTTAAAGATATTCATGACACCCATCATTCCTGAAATTTTCATGCAAATCCTAGCAAAACTGTGGTGTCTGAGTCGGTAAAAAGCGCATGTTGCTCCATACCCATACAAGTATGTTGCCATAGTAATAAATGCAGCGCATATTGTTCCATAGTAATACAGGAAAATTCAAACCACTATAACTTCGCTAATTATGATTCAATCTTTATGAAACTTTCAGGATGGATCAATCTTATAAAAAGACATCTACTGAATTTCATTGAATTTAAGGGCACCGTTAAGATTTTATTCAAGAAAACATAAAATCGATAAATCATACTATTACTAACAAAGTTGAGTGAATTGCGACTTCTAACGTATTTGTTGTTGTTGTACTCATCAAGACCTACATTCTTGATTTTTTCAGATTTTTCGGATCACAGGTGTCCTATCGCGAGGGGGGGAGGACACTAATTTTTCGTGTATTTTCCCTCCCTCGCGGCCCTCGAAGAAAACTTTGCCAAACTAAGATCTGTTTTGAAAAGTTCTCATCAAGACCTTTCATTTGATACCCATATCGGCCACCTTCTATGAAATTTTTTTTTCGGGGGCACTCCCCTATATGAGGAGACCCCCCTTAAATACCTCATAAAATTATTTCACAAAACCCTAAAAAAGATCATCATCATATGCCAACAGTATTTTTGTAAAGTATGCCAACAGTATTTTTGTAAAGTATCAAGGTCAAGCAGGTACTTGAGAAATACTGCCCTAACAAAATGATTACTGAGCTGATTTGAATTTCAAAAGGGATTTGAAATACTAATACTGATTTCTAGTTTTTCATCAATATTTGCTTTGGACACCTAGAGCCTTAGGAAAACTCAAATTGAAAGTCCAAAGGCCACCACTTAACACAAAACATACTTTTTCTATCTTTAACTCAAGCAATAAAACACTATCAACCATTGTTGGAGCCAGTTCTTCTTATAGCTTCCTTAAATCCACTCCTGTTAAACGAATAAATTATGAAACGCGAATCTTTCTGCATCGTTTTCATTGTCGCTGAAATCACGCTCAATTTCTTTTACGACAATAAAAGTGTAGAAATACATTCAAAGAATCGACTTTTATCCAGTGATGATAATAAGATTTCCGCATTATACGTTTCATGGCCCACTTTAATACGTTCGGATTGGGTCTCCATTGAGATTAAGATCAAGATCCTTTCTATCATATTTTCCTACTGGCTTGTAGTATCGCAAGAGGCTGGGACAAAAGGATGGCTGGTCTCCAAGACAGACTATCTAAAGAATTCTGTGAAGTAGCTCCATTAAAATCCACTCTCTTTAAAGTCAAAACATTTAGCCATTAAACATGCATTGAACATAAATATCCTTGGCACAAATTGTTTTCTTATCGTTGTTATAAACGACGACTATGATGGTGATGCGCCCCGAAAACATCATATCCTGAGGAAAACATTTAATGCTTTTAATTAATTTAAATTCACCTTATCATCTGTCTCCGCTCATCTGCGTTTTTTTGGTGGTTGTTGTTGTTGTTTCTGCTGATGTTACATCCTTGGAGCGTAGAATGGCCTCAACATTTCGCTATCGTTATCCATGCCATGCAGTCACGCTTCGTATTCTCCTTCATCTTCATTTTCCACTTTGGTATTTTTTCTAGCGAATGTTTCGCCATTTGATTAGGGCAACGTCGAAATGTATATCCAAATACAAATGAGTACAGCGGGTGTCAGTTACTTGAGATCTCAAACAGGGAGGCTTACATCTCATAGTTAGGAATCGTTCGAACGAAGGAACTCGACCTTTGCTCTCCACCTGTCCATCACACTGTTGTCTTAGTTTCTTCTCTGTCGTGTTTTGCTCCTCATCTCCTCCTCTCCTCTTTTGACTTTTCACCATCGCGTCGTAATAGCACAGCTCCTAATCCATGTCGTCCCGCAAGTCCTTGTTCCGAACAACATCCCCAAGGAAAACCGTCAAAGCAGATGATTTAAATGTACTGTTTCGTGCAATAGAAGCTCACAGAATCCATTCCCATCTTTTCACGGTAAGCTCAATATGCCTGGCATTCAGGGTATCTGTGCCTGATATGTTTGTGAACGGAAGGCACACACAACTTTCTCAGTACGTAAATATTCATTGCCAGGATTTTCGTGATCTGGTTCTGCATGTTAGTCCCGATATACATATACATATATACACACGTATTATGGTTGGGAAGTAATAAAGAATTTTTCTTATTTCATTAAGATCGAATAATAGTCTTTAAGAAGAAATGTTATGATTTATCATTTCCTTTAAGGGAAGTATAAAGACAAAGTGTGGATAATCTTTCATTGTAGCTAAATGATAACGAATGAAGCGGAAAGAATACGGATTTGGATTTGTTACGAATTGTTTTGAATGATTGTTTGGACAGATTATAATCATAATTATGACACCGCCCCTACATGCTGTGTTTTGATTTAAAAGCTCCGTAACAATTACACTGTCAAATAAAATGTGGGTCATATTGCTTTCTCGAGTACCGTTACTGTTACAATATGAAATATGGACCTGTACATACCTCAATTCTAAGTTCAAATCAGACTGTTGCTCTTTCTGCAGCCGAGAACCGATAGTTTTTATATCTAGTCATTTCAGCAACTGATGAAGTCCAATGAGTTTTGACTTCTGAGGGAACGAATCGCTGCATTTTTTTTGCAACAAATTGATCTGCGATTTCTGATTTCTCTAGACCAGAGCATCGTTAGTTGCACTTGCAGTAGTTTAACTGAAAAGATTTTAAGGGTTGCTTAATTACATTTATGGGTTTTGGTCATTTAAAACTATCTATCCTTTTACAGTGTAATGAATTTTACTTTATCTCATTCGTTCAAAATTTCCCGAAGAAAATCTAAACCGACCTCTCATCGGCTTAAGACGTGAAGTTTTGGCATATACCCATCAGGTCAACAAGTCCGGACAGCCTTAATCTACTCCGATGTGGCTGCTGGTAGACTAGCTAGTTTGGAGAGGAATTTCGATCGCAGGTCTTCTGTAAGCAGCCGTAGTGAACTGAAGGAAAGATTTACATGTGTCCGTTAAGGGCTGCAGCGATGATCAGCTTCCTCGGTGAGCGAAGATATTGGTGCTCGCCGAAAATGGCCTTGTCTGAGGTTTCGTGAATGCGCTGGTAGGCTAGCATCGCATTACCACGAGGCGGGTTCTTTTCCCCATCACACGGGCCCACTACAAAAAATCTTGCATTCATGAATTAAGTTGTCGTTGGACTCGGTACGATGGTGTCGAGGTCGAGGTAACCTACTGATGGGATGGATTTCCAAAGGAAAATGACAAACTGGCCCAGACGAATTCGTGCGAGACTCGAGAGAATCTCGTCTTTACTATTCATACTTACGACCCCCAAATAAGAGTGGAGCATCCAGATGGAAGGTGTGCCCCCTCGCAGCCTCCCATCTGGATCAAGATCCATCGTAGGCGTGGCCATATAAATTCCATTTAAATGAAAAACACCCAAACGATATGCTAATTCAATAAGATTTTAAGCAAGCACGATAAAATAATTCAAAAAGATTTTAAATAGACACGATATAACAATTCAAATAGATTTTAAACAGACACGATATACTAGTTTCCAAGGAATTTTAACTAGAGATGATATGCTAGTTCAAATAGATTTTAAGACTATCCAAAATGCATGAATATTCCTTTTTTTCTCTTGTAGCAACATCTTAGCATACACCGGTCCAATATTTAAACTATTACTGAAACGTCCAATCAGTTCGTTCAACAGTTTTTCAACCTCTTCCAATGTGAGACATTCATGCTCAAAATATTCCGGATCAATTTTTTTCGCGATCGATATATGATAATAATCATAAATTTCAAAATCATTGTCACATTGTGACATGGTCACGAACAAAACAACTTTCACATCCTCCTTCTCACACGCGTCAACAATATTTATCGACGATTTTTGGACTACAACCATCCCTTGTTGGCTTTGTTTGAAACTACACCTGAGGAATGTCCGGAACATAATCCGTTCATACTTCAAGAGTGGAGTCAGCAATCAATGGGTGGAAAAACTGATGGTATCAGTCCAAAGGACCCAGATGGCGTTTTCACGAAAGTGAATACCGTATTTCGTAAGAAGTCTCGAGTAAAGGTATCAAATCTTGAAGTCGCTAGTGATGAGATAAATCTTTTCGATAGGGCTGGTGGCGAAATTGATAGAACGACTCCGGATAGCAATGGAAACAGAATTATGTGTGATAGAAGGGCCCTGATGCCCTGATGGGAACTCATTTTAAATTGGCTCATCAGCCAAACCCTGAGAGAGGGAATGAAATAGTTTCAGAGGTCGTTGTAGCAAAAGTTTCCAACTTCAAATCAAGCCTGAATGGCCAATCAATTCTTCATTTCAATGAAGCATTAACATCTGACCTCATACCGAGCTTGAATCTTATTGATTATTGTGTCAGCTATGAAGACTTGGGTCTCATATTTGGCAAGATTAATATCCAGAAATTCTGTGGTACTGACGGTATTCCAAATATAGTTCTGCTGCGAAGCTAAATGCTTGCCTTTTGTTCGCAAAAAAACGGACAAATGCCGCAATTGTTTAACATTTTCACAAAATACTTTCTAGCATTATTTTTCAACAACCATTTTTACTAATGCCGTGCCTTATAAAACGCGATAACTCGCGATGATTCTTTTACTATTTTTCCCAGGGATTTTTAAACTGCCGTGTAAACCTGGCACAAATATAGTCACCATAAAACTTTTTTAGCACTACATGTGCTGCTAGTCTGAATCGTCTCTCGAAATACGTCAATTCACCACCTAAACGATGTCAAGTGGCAGCTTAGTAGCAGAGATCTGTCATTTAACTCTTGTTAGCTGACTAAAAATTGTGTGAGAATGACAGATCTCTGCCGTGTATCGCTCTGAAATATCGGAGGTTTTTACAATATTTACTTACTTTTACTACTTTTTTACATACCTTTGGGAGAAATTACCTTTGAAATTTTTCAAGCATTTAAACGCGAGATTATTTGCAAACTATAATTTAATTTATATATTCACAACAGTATTTAATGATTTATACTTAGTCAAAACATATGCAAGATATATCATCTCCCAATTCTAAATGATTTCAGAAAACTCTCCAGAACCCTGGACTATGCTCTAAGTTGCAGAATGAACACGATATCAAATATGCCCCTTTTACGCCTTATCAGCATGAAATGCTACCGAAACTCAAAGAGATTATTTATTTACTAAGCTAAACAAGAACTCCCCCATAGACGGTCCCAAGCTGGTTTGAGGAAGGAGAAGGAAACCCTTTGCCTCCCCAACTCGCAGTTTCCATGATTCCTCATCCTAAGCCCCACGATTAACTGGTAGTAACTGTTCTCGGGGTCGCGCACTAGGTTTTCTGGTGGGATATTAAATGCCGAGCAATGCTAATAACTGTAAATACATCCACAGCTCTACTTCTTATGTCTCCTTACACTTTATTTGCAGAGATTTAACAGGATGAAGGTGAGTCTTTCGCACCTGATAACGGAAGAGTACCCAACCTGACAAAGAAAACAGTAAAAAAATTGCGAAAATGTTTTTTATTTTTCAACATATTCTCCTTCCAGCTTGATACACTTTTCTCAACGATGTTCAATAGCTTCGATACCCGCTTCATAGAAGGAACCGTCAAGCTCCTCAAAATAGCTATTAACCGCAGACTCTACCTTTTCATTGTTGGCAAATCTTTTGTCGCCGAGCCATTTTTTCAAATTCATAAAAAGAAAATAATCCGAGGAAGCCAGATCTGGCGAATAGGGTGCGTGAGAAAACAATTCGAACTTCAACTCATTGATTTCAGCCACCGCAATGACGCACGTGTGGACGGTGCGTTGTCGTGATGAAACAACACTTTCTTTTTCGTCAGATGGGGCCATTTTTTCTTGATTTCATCCCGCAAACGCTGCAATAAGGCTGCATAATATGCGCCATTGATTGTTTTTCCTTTTTCGAGATAATCAGTAAATATTATTCCACGCGCATCCTATGACATGACCTTGCCAGCTGACTGAACTGTCTTTGCTTACTTTGGAGCCGGTTCTCCCTTTCCAGTCCACTGTTTTGACTGCTCTGTGGCCTCAGGTGTAAAATGATCGACCCATGTTTCGTCCATCCTCACTTTGCTGTTTGTGCTCCATTGTGAGCGAACGTGGTACCCATCTTGCGGACAGCTTTCTCGTCCTAATGTTCGGTCAAAATGCAATGCACAGTGCTTTTACAAACACCTGCCATGTCTGAAATCTCGCACACATTTAGTCGACGGCCATCCAATACCATTTTGTAGATTTTCATTTTTTTTCACTTGGTCAAACACCAGCTCGTACAACCTCGCTTAAACCCAGCTACCCAATATTTTACCATTGTAGACGAAGGGATAGACTTCCCCAGAGCAAAATTCAACTCGGCTTTGATATCGGTTGGACTTAGACCTTTCAAATGAAAGTATTGTATTACATTACGATGCCCAATTTTTTCCATATTTACAAATTCACTGAGAGCGTTCACTTTGGATGTCTGTAAAAAAAATAATAATAAACGTACCGTTGTGAATTTTTCACATTAAGTTGTTGAAAGGTGATATTGTCAATCGCAGTAATCGTTTTTCAAAGTATCTGTAATTATAAGTCAGGTCGGGTACTTTTGGGACTACCCTCGTAACTCCCCGTCTCTGAAAACCCCAACGATGCTTCGAAACCTGCAGAAACACCTCGGAATAGATTGGGCTCACGGGAACGACCTCGCAAACGGAAAAAAACTATGGCATTGGATTCAACAACAGGCCAGGCCATTCAATATAAATTAAAAATACTGGCAATCCAGGAAATGAACTGAACTGGAAATTATATTCAAGACATGAGATCGCACACAATTTTTGAAAGTGAGAAGCCTACTGGAAAACGAAAATTTTGCTTGGTTGATAATCGTTTTCGGACTACGTAATATTAAAAAATACAGTTTAATCACCTGTTCTTTTCAGAAATAGGTCGTTTTGGTTGTGATTCAGCAAAGAGTCGCATACGTTAATGCGTTTGGTGAGGTAAATTTTCTTTAAATCGTGAGGAACCCAAGCATTAAGTTTGTTAACGTAACCAAGCTAGAATATTGTAAGTAAACAGTTGAATTTGATATGCAGAGCTTTTGTGCTATCTCTCGAGCTGTCATACCCCGATTAGTTTCGATTAATGCCTTTATTTTATCGTCATCAGTAGTGGTTGGACGACCAGTATGTTGTGCATCTTGCACATTAAAATTTTTAGAACAAAAGCGAGAAAACCAATGCTGACACTGACGTTCAGTAAAGTAGTCCTCACCATAAACTTCACACCATTTTTTTCGAGCTCGCACCGCAGGTTTGCCTTTTTGGAAGCAAAACAATAAAATATGCCGATACTCTTTTTGATTGTCCATTTTCAAATTTATTTTTAACCAACTATAGGGTTTTCCAATAAGAGGTGTTATTTTGATAGTAAAAGAAAAATACCATTTTTTAATACAAAAGATCGGATGTTTATTTCACTATTAAGAAGAAAGTATGCCGTTAATAGTGAAAAATAACATCAGGCAAATGACCACCATGACCACGCTTACAGGACCATATCCTTTTCATGAAATTTTCCATAACCAAATCGCAAATTGGCTGCCCTATGTCCTCGATAGCCTCACGAATTCCATCTTTGAGGTCTTGAATCAACGCTGGGCTATTGGCGTAGACTTTTTCTTGTACGTGGCTCCAAAGGAAGAAGTCGCAAGATGTTAAATCACAAGATCTATTCAAAATAACATCTCTCATTGGAACACCCTATAGTTGTTTACTAATGAAGCACAGTTTTTGATTAAAGATAGCCTGAAGTCTAATCTCTATGTGAATGAGTGCATTAGAAAGTTACATCCCTCCCTGACTTCCAGTGAAAGTTTGGGGACATTTAGTTCAGTCGAACTGAAGTTATTGCGTCTAAAGTGTGAGTATGTTTGTGTCATCGGTACAAAAATGAGTTTTGAGCAAAGAGCTAATATTAAATTTTGTTTTAAAATTGGTAAAACGTTTACCAAAACATTTGAATTGATGAGAAAAGTTTATGACGATAATTTTCTATCTCATGTCAGAGTTCATGAGTGATTTACACGTTTCAGAGATGGTCATGAGGACATAAATGACAATGAACATATGGGCCGGCCAAAATCAATGATCAGCAAAAACCTCGTCAAAATTTTGCATGAATTTATCAAAAATGAGACGAAATTATCGTTGAAATTCATGGAATCGGAGTTGAATATCTCTAAAACATCGATTTATTGCATTTTAACCAATCATTTGGGCTTACGAAAGGTCTGTGCACGTTTTGTTCCGCACAAGTGAAGGCGCGTTCCAAAATAAACGAGACTTTTGTCATAATAATGCACTCTTGTGACTGATTTTTTCACTAGAAATCGCATTTTAACCATCAATCACTCATCGTATTGAAAAGAAACACTTTGCGTCCATAAGGGCATCCAAAAGGCTTGTACGGATATTCTGAAGGACATTCCGGTCAATGACCTGAAACATTCTTTTGAAAAGATTTTGGATCGCGCAAAACAGTATATTGAGGCCGAAGGAGACTATTTTGAATAAATAAACTCGAATTTACCAGAACAAAGCTCCTGTCATTTCTATTTTAGCTCAGTCTCGTATATTTTGGAATGCGAATATATAATAATAAAGAATGATTCATTTTGAAGTTTGATTTTCAATAGGCTTTTTTCGACCGATCACGCGTGATACCTGTCAAACTGTAATGTAATTTTTATTCAGTAGTGTTTGACAAATCATCATGGAAAGACTTATACCACAACAACATTTCCAAATTTTCCAGCTGTACTACGAAATTCAGCGTTCCGTGAGGATTGTTTTTTGTACTCTTAGAGAAACTTATCGTGTGCATCGTCGACCTACCGAACCACTATAGTCAATACCATGCGCAAATTTAAATTAAAGTAAATTGGCCGCCTAGATTGTATTATATCACACCTATAGATTACTTTCTTTGGGGTTACATGAAGTCTCTGGTATTTAGGGATAAGTCAGCTTCAGTCGAAACTTTGGAAGCCAACATTACTCGTGTCATTGCGAGATATTGGTCACTATGCTGGAACGCATCGTCCAAAATTGGACCCTCATGGTGGACCATTTGCAACGTAGTCGCGGCCAACATTTAAACAAGATAATCTTTAAAAAGTAAATGTCATAGATTGCTCTTTTGACTTACAATAAAATTTTTACTATAGAGTTCAACTTTATGCCTTTTACTATTTTATTTGATTTACATTATACCGTTGGAGTACAGATGGCTCTTAATTGTGTAGAAGCTATGGACAGAGTCAAGCTCATCCAGTTATTTAAAGAGTGGTGCAATCAGGTGGAAACGTGGAACCACCCACTCTCCCCTCTTTTTCGCAATTGGACACCATTGATTTTAAAAATTTGGAAAAATCATGGAAGTTGGCCTTCATATGCAATACAAGGAGAACAACTACCTCAGAAGTCAAAATTCCATCAATATACATAATAATGGTACTTTTCATGAATTTTACGTTTTCGCCAATAAATTACTTACATTAATATTAATTGCATCTTTTTTGAAAATCTCTTAAAAATCAAACCATAAAAAGCTAACTTACAGCCAATTGAAAATTTATCAATTATAGCAACAATTACTTGTGATATTTTACTATATAATTCGAGCCAAGTAGTAGCCTATGCGGACGACATCAACATTCTGTCACGGTCATTAACAACTGCCAAAGAACTTTTCCTGAAACTCGACAGCGAAGCAAAACTAGTAGGGCTACAAATAAACGAAAATAAAACAAAGTCAAGGAAAAATACCTCAAATACACAAAATATACTTGGCGAATACAGTATCGAAAATGTTAGCGAATTTGTGTATTTAGGCGCCAAAATAATGAAAACGGGCAATGAAAGAGACGAAATACGCCGAAGAATACAGCTCGCAAATAAAATATTTTATTCAGTATTGACGATCTTGAAGACCAGCTGCATACACAGGAGAAAAAAGCTCCAAGTATACAAATCTGTGATAAGACCTGTCTTACGCTATGGGTGTGAAACATGGACTCTAACCCAAGCATCCGCAAATATATTCAACACATTTGAGCGACGGGTCCTGAGGCGAATAATCGGAGTGAAGCTTGACGGGGACCAATGACGAATTTGATACAACCATTAGCTGTATGAAACTTTTGATGAACCGGAGGTCTCAAGGATTGTAAGACTGCGGAATCTGCAATGGGCTGGATACATGACTCGAATGAACGAACAATGGATACCCAAGAAGGTAATCGTTAGGAGAACTGAAGGTCGGAGGCCAGTGAGGAAACCGAGGAAACACTGGTCCGACTCAGTCAGCGAAGACAGTTCATCGCTGCTTGGATTTCGGAATTGGAAGACACGGTCAACGGACCAAGACAGTTGGGGGCGCTGTTTGCAGGAAACGAAGGCCCAAAAGGGGCTGCAGTGCTAAAAAGAAGAAGAAGGACATGTGATATTGTGGAGAAATATGTTTACAAAGGACCAGACACCACAGGTATGTAGGAATTTCGAGGAAAGTTTTAAAAATGTTCTTGGGACTGATATGTTAGTATCACTACTCAAACAACTAGGCCAATACACTAAGATACTCTATTAGTTTTCCGAGCTTATTTTCTTGAATATATGTTTGAGTTTTTGTTCTTCTTCGTCCCACTACAGCCCCTCTCGAGCCTTCGCTTTCTGTAAATGGTGCCTCCAATTATCTTGGCTCATAGACCGCGTCCTCCAAATTTGAAACCCTAGCAGCGATGAACTATCTTCCTCGACCAAGCCAAACCAGCGTTTCCTCAGTTCACCACTAGTCTCGGCCCTTCAGTTTTTCCAACGAATACCTTTTCAGGTATCCATCGTTCATCCATGCAATTTACATGGCCAGCCTATTGTAGCTTCCGTGCATTTACTATCATTTAGACCGCCATCTCCTCAAAAATTTCATGCAGTTCATGGTTATATCGAACTCAACATTGGTCCCTGTCTAGCTTCACTTCAATTATCCGCCCCAGAACCGCCTTTCAAACGTGTTCAATATGTTTGCGGATGCTTGGATTAGGGTCCATCCTTCATATCTATAGCATAACACAGGTTTTATCGCAGATTCGTATACTTGGAGCTGAGCTTGTCTGTGTTTGAAGAGATGGTCAAAACTGAATAAAAAAATTTTATTTGTGAGCTGTATTCTTCGGCATATTTCATCTCTTTCATCAGCATTTGTAGATATTTTGGCGCGGTAATATACAAATTTGGCCAGATTTTCAATATTTCATTTGTCAACTGAGATATTCTGTGTATTTGAGGTAGTTTTCCCCAACTGTGTCATGAGTTTTGTTTTATTCTCATTGATTTGCAGTCATATTAGTTTTGCTTAGCTGTAAAGTTCCAGAAAGAGTTCTTTGGCAGTTGTTAATGACCTTGACAAAATGTTAATGTGGGCCGCACAGGCTACTACTTGGCTCAACTTGTGTAGCAATATACCTCGTGTATTGACAAGTTGCTTCCATAGGACGTACTTCAGAGCCAACGAAAATAGCAATGGAGCAAGCCCATCTCCCTGCTTCAGTTCAATATTTGTGTCAAAGACATCAGTGAGTTGGTTATTAATGCGGACTTGCGAGGTCGTCGACGTCATTGTCATTTTGGTAAGACGGACTAATTTGGCTGGGATGCCAAAGCCAAGCATTATTTTGTACAGTACGTTACAATCGATACTGTTATATGCTTACTTAAAATCAACGAATATTTGTGTACGTCTGTGTTGAACTCCCAGCATTTTTCAAGTACCTATTGGTCTCTGCTCTAAAACCACCTTGATACTCCCCAATAATACTGCTAATGTAGGATCTGATTTTATTTTCTAAGATGTAGCAAATATTTTGTACGCCGTACAAAGTAGTGATATGCCCCTATAGTTTTCGTTCTGCAGTTTGTCACCTTTTTCGTGGATAGGAAATATTTGATTGGATCCACCCATTCAGTATATCTTCTTGATGCTAAGTGTGCTGGATGACTTTATAGATAGCTTTCTTAACCCCGCTGAAACCATTTTTAATGACTTTGCTAAACTTTAAACTGTTCATTTTACCCTTTTTACATCAATTTAATGTAAATCTATGCATGAAAAGAAAAAAAAATTCATAAGCATTTTCAATGAGTTCCGTAGGAATCTCATCGACGCCCATCTTACTTTCGTTCTTTTGGACTTTGATAGTTGGACAAAGGGAAGTTCTTCGGGTGGAGCCAAGGGGAATTCTCCGGGAATATCTATAGGCTCCAATGTTCTGGAGCTGTGCTGAGGATTAAGATGGTATTTGAAATATGATGTTCATCTTTCCTTAATCTTGTGTTCATCAACAATGATGTTGCCGATATCATGACGGCAGAGTTTGGTCTTGGGCTGATAATCTCGTCTCAAGCTTTTCACTACTTTGTATGCTTATCTTTTGTTGATGGTCGCTAGACTTACATCGATACTTTTCAATTGCTTGTCAGAGTATTTTCTTTTTTCAATTATAATTAGCTTATTTGCTACTCTTCTCGGATTTTCATAGTGGGTTCTCTTCGTCATGATTTTCTGACGTATATATTGCTTGTACGCCTGATTTTTCTTATCTCTTGCATCCTGGTATTCTTCATCGAACCAATTATTTCTCTTGCACTGGACTTGATGCCCGAGGGTCTGTTCTGCCATGGTCTTAATTCCACTATCACTTCCTCCCACAGCTCGTTGCTTGTTTTCAGCGATGTGTCTAATAGGATGGAAGCTAGCTGATTGTTGAGGGTCATCGTGAAACTTTTCGCCACAGACGCCGTTTCGAGCCTTTCGAAGTCAAATTTTTGTGGAGAGCTGTTCTTTGCCGAATACGCCTTTGACATACGAAATCGATGGATTAGTTTGATCAGCTGATGATCTGAGTTACAATTGGCTTCTCGGTATGCACGGTCGTCCAGTATGTTTGAGACTGATCTTTGTTGGATCAGAACATGATCGATTTGGTTTTGTGTGTTACCATCTGGTGATACCGAGCTCATTTAATGTATGCGTTGATCTAGATCTATACTTTTATCGTGGAGGCTTTATTGTTCAATCGTTCCTCGATGAAATAGCTCATTGCCATCCTTAGCGCTGAAATGACCCAGAACAATTTTTGCGTCATTTATAGGCAATCTGTTGACGAGTCTTCGCAGGTGATTGTTGTATGTTTCTTTCGTTTCCTTATCCATTTTTTGGTCGGGGCCACTGCAAACCTTACTTAATGTAGGCCACTGCGAACCTTACTTTCCAGCAGGCTTCCCTTTTTGTGTGTGATCGCATATCGTGGATATCACGTCCCGTTCGTTTCCTGGATGGCAAGTATGTTTAATTTATATTGACCTACCTGTTGTAAAAGGCGTTTATAAGTGCCAGGGTAGTTGAGTGACCTGACATTCCAGGATTCAATGCCATAGTCCTTTTTTGGTCGCGAGGTCGTCCCCGTAGGTCCCATCCATTCCAAGGCTCTGTTAGAGGTTTCGAAACAGTGTGGAGTTTTACAGGGACGCGGAGCTAGCCTGTCACCCAACTACCATTCCGACGACATGATTATTACTTTTGATTCCGTTATCAGACGTGGAAGACTCGCTTTCACTCTCTTACGTCCCCACAAAGGAGGTGTAAGTAGGATTAAGCAGTAGAACTGCAGGTCCTAGCAGTCATTGACATTTCTCTGCATTTAGTGCCCAATCATTGGGGAACAGCTACTACCATTTGTTCATGGGATTTAGGATGAGGAGTCATGGAAGCTGTGGGTTAGGCAAACAATGGGAAACCCTCCTGCTTTCTCCATCTACGGCGGAGTTTAAGCATATGTATGAGTTAAGTTTTGATATTCAGGGGACGTTGTTTGAGCTATTAATTGTTTCACCAAATACTTCTGGTAAGCACACTGTCCTGCTACTTCAACTAATCTCAACACTTGTTTATAGGTTAAAGAAGAATCGTCTTTGAATATAAATCATGAAGCGGGTAAATTTTATCTAAAATATGTAGTTTTATCTTCAATTATCAATTTTTAATTCTACCGGTCAGTGCATTGAAGAATTTTCTGCAACATTTCTAATAAGCTGCTATTAAAGCCAATGTATACGCTTAATTGAAGCTCACAATTCATTGCTGAACATGTCATGATACAAATAGAAGAATAATATTTCCTCGTAGTCACTAGACACTACAAATGTGTCATGCATATCAATATCATATGATGCTACCAATTTGGTCGTTTAATTCTATTCCTTCGTATTATGCATTCAGTTCACATCCCGATTTGTTAATAGGACTCTCATTTATGTAAAGGCTCTAATTGCATTCCACAAAATCCAGCTACACCAGTCTAATAGAGTCTAGTATAATTTAACGGCAAAAGATGCGTGTAAATTTGCATATCCTGCCACCCAGTAGAAGGGAACCATAGTTTGCCTTTTATATACATAGATACACTACATCCAGAAAATGTGTATGGTTGTTGCAAGCATGGTCGAATAGCTATTGGAGAGCTAAAGTGGCCTCACTGAGATGTATGACCTTCGATGATGTTAAGTTGAATGATGGCGAGATTTGAAGAGTAAATGAAATTTGGCACTGGTGCAGCACGTCGTGCATGAATTAATAAGGCATTTACTTAAGCAACTGTTGAGTAATAAATATTGGATGTGGATGGCTTGTTTCGTTTGAATATGCTTAAATACCTTCAACTTATTTCGGAATTATTCTTAGTGTAAGGCTTCATGTTGAATCAACAATTTTAATAATTCTCCTTAATTATACATATACAGAAGAAATTGCGTTCAGAGGATTTTGATGGGTTTACGGATTGGATAACGTTCTATCTTTACTAGATAGACTCGATTTACAACATGCTCTGTTACCGTTCCCTAGTAGCGCTATGTGTATTATATAATTTAAACAAGAGTTATAAGAACGCATACCAAACACAAGAATAATGAAGTGTCTTATTGACTAATTACTCCCACATTCACTTCAAATAATACTAAAATCAAGGTCGCGACTATTATTAATTCAATTCGTTACACCATTTTGCTTTTTCTTTATCCTTACTTTGTTGGCACAACGTAATCTCTTCCATTCATTTTCCACAGCATTTGCTAAAGCTTCATTTTGTATCGGTTAATCCTATGCTGGATTTTTTGGATTTTTCCTTTGGGCAGCCAGTTACTCAGTCCCACACCACCCTCTGTAGTCCACCACGATATAAATTTCTATGTCAAGGTATTCTTTAGATAGGTAGAAAAAATTTGTCGCCTCGATAAAATATACCTTCCCTAGTGCGTCCTTTGTCCTTCTTACCAGCAACCCACCAATATACGTGTGTATACGTACAGTCCGAGCTCATTTCGATGCAATCAAGTGCCTTAGCGTTGAGGTGCCATTCGAGGTGTACTGGCTGTAAATCTAAAGCAACACTGGGAAATTGGTATTACCCGCGAAGCTTTATTTACTCAGGTTGAACAGTTTGGCCATCCTCATCCGGTGTCATGTCTGGCTTGGACCAACCATGCTGTGCTCTTTGACTCTGTGTTGGTCGCAGAAAGGAAACTATTACGGCGCAATGTAGTCAGTGTATAGAAAAAAAGCAATTGTTGGCTTTGTGTCGGCATTTCCAGAATGCCTTTGAGATTTTGTTTGGGAACTTTTCCACCCTACTTCCATCTCACAATGCAGGAATCACGTCGGCTGGCTCTACTTGATCGTCTCGACACGGGTTGCCAGGGAGCGGCGGGCAGTATTCGATCTGTTTTCTGCCCACTCGAAATCCCAGCACGAGAAATTAATTACCGAAAACGTTTGTTTCTTCCGGTCAGCTTTGGGTTTATTGATTACCTGTTTACTCCCCTCAGGTGAAGCAGCTTCCTCAATTGAATAAATTTCTCTTATATAGCTGCAAGCAGTTCGGGTTCACATGCCGTCACCCTAACTTTCCACTTCTTTCTTGACCTTCTGCTCAGTCGTCGTCAGTGTGAAATCGTAGACGTCAAGTGTAGAATGGGAGAGTCGAATGAGCCCGCCACGTTTATTATATCATTGGTTGTAGTTAATGAATTTTTACTTATGGTAAATTACGAGTGAATTAGATTTAGTTCCAGGAAATGAATTGGATATATGCTTTTATTGAAGTGCGGATAGAATAGCAATATTTGTTGCTTTGAAATATTATTTCCTTATTGTCCCCATATGTCTAACTAACTTACTATTAGTTATTCTTCATTTTGAACGCTTTAGTGTACTCCTATACGATGACATGATGATTTGAAAAATGTTAGTCTTCTGCAAAAAAATCATTCATTGATCTCGACGGTTGTTGAGAGTAGAATTCTACTCATTTTTGCGACTAAGCTATCATATTCCACCCGAAACATTTTTGGGAATAGGAAGAATAGTAGTTTAATAGGAAACTGGCAATGGTGGTCGCCTAGTACTCGTATGGATGTTTGGTGGTGGCGAATGGTGACCATGTGAGGGATTTTAATGAGAAAGGGTAGGAGCTGGCTTCGTTGCTAGTTTGTAGAACTGATTGCGCCGATTTGTAATGAATCCAATTGAGAGTGGCGAGCCATTGTCGATGGATAGATTTCAGAGCTACTACGGTTTTTAAAGTTTGGATCTGCCTCCGTTTTGCTACAAAGTTCAAGAAAAATACCACCCTATATTGTACTTTGGCTAATAAAATACATAAATCAATAATCACATCAATCCCAGCTCTAAAACCACTTCTCCCTCGCCTAAACAATCAAATGTTAATCACACTTCTTCGGCCGACTCAACATTGCACTCCGTTTGTGTACGTGCTGGCGAATCTGAAACAGCTTCAGATTCTGTGGCATCTTGTGCACAAGAGTTGGATGCTGGTCCCTAAATCCACTGATCAGAAAAGATACAGGAATTTTATCCGTAGAAAGGACTTGATTCCTGTTTCGTCTGGGTGTATTACTCAACCGATATCACCTGCCTCAAATAACTTAACCCAGCCATTCTTAGATCCACTTCTGCCTCCTGCAGTCAAGGCCACTATGGTGTCAGGAGCTGACCTGGAAAAAAGATACTTTATGTCTCGACTCAAAGATAACAAAATCAACGAATCCGTTCGTCTTTACCGTGCCATTTTAATGCTGTAAAAGGCGCCAGACAACCTGCATAGACGGTAAAATAAAAACCAGCCTGAAAATTTTAATTCAAAGGGAAGGTCTTCCAATCGATCTTGAGGCTCATATATTTCTCATTCCATGGGGAGTGAGGTGTAACTCTAAATCAGGCTAAAAAGATCTTGAAATATACTCACCTCATGTAAGCTCCAACCATATCTCTTCACTACAAAAGCTAAGGAATATCACAATAAATTTTTTCGCCCCCTATAATCAGCAAAGCCTCTAATTATTTTACCACAACTGTGGAGGTATGCGCAGTAAATTAAATAAGTTTTTCCTTGATGCAATATCGTGCTATTTTAATGCTATCAACCTTTCTGAAACATGGGTGACGGACTCTCATATTGATGAAGAAATCTGGATAGGAACTGGAGGATTTACAGAGATGGCAGAGATCCGATTAGCACTGGCTGGTCACGAGGAGGTGGTGTATTAATTGCCATACATCACGAGCGAGTCAGTTAACTGCACGCCGCATAATTTATTCCAGCATTAAGTGGTCAAAATTAAAATGCAAAAATCTAATTTGTTTATTGGCGTGTTTTATGTCCCCCTAAATCGAACGATACTGTCTACGACAATGTCTGTAAAATTATAAGTGATATCACTGCAATTACAAACGAAGACAATAAAATTATCATTACTGGTGATTTTAATAGACCTAATATAAAATTTATGATCGACAAAGATGACTTTCACCTCTTTCCGACGAATCTCCTCAATTGTAACAATTTCAACTTAATGAGTACCTTCTATAGTAACGATTTGCAGCAGATAGCTCCTGCCCCCAACCAGAACGGTATATGGCTGGACCTTATTTTTTCTGATGCATGCGACGAAGCAGTGGCCAATTTAACTGATGACAATGAGAATCTGTTTTCTAATATGAGTCATCACTCAGCTTTTTCTGTTGATTTTTCCACTCCTGATACTCTCAATTCTATATCGAACAATAGAACTATTGTATATGACTTCCGCAATGGCGATTATGGAAACATTAATAGTCTTCTATCCAGTGTCGCCTGGAACGGTACTTTATCAACATTAGATTTGGATTCGGCTCTATCCACCTTTTATCGTATAATCTTTGACGCTGTTGAATCTTTCGTACCGAAAATCAAGAAAAAAGAAAAGATTTCAGAACCATGGCTGGGGAGTGATCTAAGACATAAAAAAACACCTTATACAGGTTCCTCAGAAAAGATAAATATGTAAGCGATGAGACTCAGAGTAAGTATAATAAACTTGCACTTGAATTCAAAATTAAATCACAAGAGGCCTATCAAACTTACGTTGACGTCATAGCAGAGGAAACTATTTCCAATCCCAAAAAATGCTTCGACTTTGTTAACGTTAAGCGCAAAATATCTGGTTATTCTTCTTTAATGTCATACAATGACTCTGCCTCATCCTGTACCGAGCAGATCTGTGAATTCTTTGCTGATCATTTTCAGCATGTTTACTCTAATTCAGTCACTTTGCCTCATTTAGAGTCGTTGGAAATAGTCACAAAGACATTGATTGGAAACATTACCATTTCTTATGATAAAATTCTTCAGGCTATTGAAGATCTTGATCCACTTAAAGGAGTCGGCCTAGACCTTATTTCTCCTTCCTTTCTGTCTCTGTGCAAAGAAGAATTGGTTAGGCCTCTCTTCCTTTTTTAAATAAATCATTAACATCTGGTATATTCCCAAAACTCTGGAAACCATCATTTATAACACCAATTCACAAAAAGGCGATAAGTGGCACGTGGAGAACTATAGGGGTATTGCTATCCTTCCTACTATGCCAAAACTGTTCTAAAAAATTATCTGCAGTAAAATGTTCCCCATTATCGAACCGTATATGAATGAACAGGCTTCCATAAAAATAGGTCTACCACCACTTATCTAATTACCTTGACGTCGGATATTCTTTGTAGTATGGGGCAAGGCTACCAGATAGATGCTATATACATAAATTTCAGTAAAACGTTCGATCGAAGAAACTTCGCATTTTTGGCATCTACGGTTCGCTGCTCAACTGGATTCAATCATATTTGAAACACCGCGCACAATGCGTTAAGTTTCAAGGTCGGTTGTCTCGTGAGCTCAGTGTCACCTCTGGAGTACTTCAAGACAGTCATATTGGTCCATTCCTCTTTAATATTTTCATCGCTGATCTTTCTACAATACTGTCTGATACTCCACACCTGTTTTACGCGGACGACCTCAAACTTTATCACTGCATAAAATTCTTATCCGATGTATCTTTTCTCCAATCCAAATTAGCTGCTCTCCTTAGAAACCAGCTTGCTGTCAATATAGGAAAATGCCAGATAATAAGTTTTGCAAGGAAAAAGAATATCATCTTACATGATTATGACATTAACAACACACAACCAAGAAGAGTCGAGAGATTTGTCGACCTTGGCGTAGTCTTAGACACGAAACTCCGCTTTAACCTCAATTATAATGAAATCCTGAGTAAAGCTTACAAAATGCTAGGTTTCATTCAACGTAGAGCAAAAGAGTTCAGAAATATCTGGGCTACTAAATCTTTGTATACCTCACTTGTCCGTCCATTTCTTGAATACGACTGCACAGTCTGGGACCCCATGTTCGACATTCATAGCCGTAGATTAGAGTCAGTGCACAAGCAGTTTTTGCTCTTCGCCCTTAGATCCTTGTATGATTCTACCTTCTTTCACTACTTCCTTCTTATGAGGTTCAACTTCAATTAAATAACCTGACTACACTGCCTTCCAGGAGAGTTGCATTGTCCGCCTGCGTGCTTTTTGATGTTTTAAAAGGTAACCTTCAAACTTAATCCTTGTCAGACAAGATTCACTTGAATGATCCTATAAGACCCATAAGACACACAGCATCGCTTGCCTTGCGTATGCACCACACTAACTATGCTAGCAACGAGCCACTTAACAGATGCTGTAAAGCATTCAACAAGTTTAGCGTACATTACTCCACAACCACCTCCAAATCCAATTTTAAGAAACAAATTTTAAATGCTTTCAACGCCCCATCCTCATAAATGATTGAATTTAATTTGTATTTTTTTTTAATTTCATGTATATGCATTAATATTCTTTTATTTCAAAAAGTATTACTCAGCCCGTGAAAGATAAAATAATTTAAAGGAAAACAAAAACAAACAGGTGCCTTACAAAAATTATGAATTTATAAGTCGAATTCAGCTTGATCATCGCCATCTTTGCTAGATATGTCATCATTCGGTTCAATAGCTTCACTTTTCATGACGTTGTAGAAACATAGTTTATTTGGTTGAACATAGTGCTTTACCAGCTGCATAACATCTTTGTACTTAGCCGTTTTCAACGACAATGCACTGTCATACAACGGTTGCTGAGGCAGAACCGATAGGATGACTTGTTCATTTCTCATTAAGGAAAAATTATAGAACTTAGGCGTTCCAATGGTAATACTAACTGCAATACTTTGAATGTGTTCCTTACTGAATTGAAGTATTCGATATTGAGATATTTTGAACCGTATCTTCTCTACATTTCTTATAACTTTTTTAAAATTACTTTCAAAACGTTTACTAAAGTTGAGAATCATGTTTTGACCCAAATTCACAACTTTAAATTTTTTAGATCAATTGGAATATTCAGAAGTTGTAAAAATGTAGTCTTTCTTTCTGTCCTGGCTCAGGAAATCGATGAACAATCTTCTCAATAGATGAACACCTCATAAGAGTATACATATACTGACCTAATGCCAAGCTCTGATTTTGTGCTGCTGTATTATCAGAGAATAAATACAGTATTTTGACTGTGCTTGGTAAAATTTTATCTATGTAGTGACTTATTAAAGACACGACTTCGTTTGGTGAGTTTCGAGCTATGGTTTCATTGTATGAATAAAATTGAGCGACGCCTGTTTTTGCTGAGTGGATAAAAGAATTATATGCCCAAAGTTGACGTTTGTAAAGTGTTACGCCTGCGGGAATTTTAGATAATTGCATGTCTTGCTGATAGTCAAAAGTTAACACCTCAGACTCGTCATTAAAAATAGCAAGTTGACTCTTCTCTTTTAAATCAGCAAAAGAAGTTTCAGCTTTGACTTAGTGGAGACTCTTTTCTACCTTTGTTTGCCGGGTTTCATCACTATCTAATGTCTTATCTTTTAAATTGTTATTCAACATGTCGCACTTCTTGCTTATATCTGCACTTGGTTACCCAAAGCTATTTTTAAAATTTTCTTAAATTATCGATAGTGAAAATCAAATGATACTATTGGCTTAGCAGATGCTTCGAGGCCAGGCTCATTCTGTTTCAAATATAAATCGTATATCCTCTAAATATTTAACTCACGTGATAATAATAACGAGAGCTTTTATTTCTGCTGTAGTGAGACTCGGGTTATGGAAATATTCTAATGAGAGAGTCAACTTTGGAAACCCAGTGACTCGAAATACGATTTAGTCAATTTTGATGTTTTCCACGCTTAGATTTAGCTGGTATAATTACAGTAGGGTTACGATGGTTCTTAGAAATATTATCTACTCGCTTTTTAAAGATTCCATGGATAGATGCAAAGCCGTTTCGACAAACTTGTATGTTTCTATTTCAGAATGCAATAAAATACTTATGTGAACAACTCCGTTTCTTCCTCGTACCAGTTTTTGATATTTCCCTTCCAACATCTCAAGTTTGAATAAGACCTCCTAAATATACGTTTTGCACATAAATTTCTTCCAATTTATTAAAATTGTTACGGATCTCAAGCAGTATATTCTGATGATCACTGACTGAGTAGTCCTCTAATACTCTACAATTGTGTATCCTCCGTACTAGAACTCCGAGGCAAATGCCATGTACAGTATTGTTCCTTCACAGCCAATATGGTGGGAAGTCGGTGTATTTCCGATGCTTGATATAACGAGCGCCGTCCTGGTTGCCATTTCTAGGATTCATTTTCCCCATGGATCTGCTGAAGACATATCCCATTTGATTGCTTTAGCGTTGAAGTTTCTGCTTTCGAGACAGCGCCATCCAAAGCAATAAGCTTAGCTTGGGAAAATGGGTGCCCTTAAATACAATGTGGTTTCATACCTGAGTAGCCGAATTTAAAGGTTGTCCGGTTTCATAAGTTGCATCAACATCATCTGTTATAGTCGTATAAGTTTTCATATAATAAAACAAAAATAAAAAGGTTTTCCAACCATATTGGATCTTGCTTTATGGCCAATTTAACTGACTGATACTGCTGAACGAATACTAGAAAAAAATTAGTGGCCGCTTGAAATAGAGTAGAAGTGGTATTTATTTAATTTCATTATTTAATACAAATTGAAATTGAATTATTTGAAAATCATCTGAAGTTGTTGAGGTGAAGTATTTTAATTATTTATTTTTGTTGTAAATTTTTGACTGACAATTTCATTTGTTTTTCATCTGAGTCACATAATTAAATAATGATATCATATTCACCACCATTTCAACAGTATCTAACCTGTACTCAATGTAACAGTTGTGAAAATCCCAAAAATAAGTTCCTCTCGTGTGACAGAAGGGTGTCAAGCATTAGCTTATAACCATTTGAAGGTACCTTATAAATTTGACTAGTATCTACATGCATATATCCTCAGGAGTTTTCCTTTGCGATGTTATGTTGGCATATTTGCTTAGCGCCATGTATGTTCTCAATGCGGAATGAAGTTAAGGCAGCAATAGAGTAACGTAAGGATTCCCAGTCAACGGGTTGATATGTCTCTTTGCAACCCTAAGTTGAGTTAACATCCTACATTTGAAATGATATGCATGAAGTATTCTGATTCCCTTGTGAACACGTTTCAAATACTTTGTAGTATCGTTATCGCAACAATCTTATGTTACCTGTTCTTCCGATTTGCATGAAAATACAGTTAGGAAACAAAATAAAATACTTCTAACCGCAAGTAATTTATCCAATTTTAGAACTTTTTTATTTCCTTACAGAAAAAAATATGCAGAAAGGAT
This sequence comes from Odontomyia ornata, assembly GCA_963969285.1. NCBI lineage: Eukaryota > Metazoa > Arthropoda > Insecta > Diptera > Stratiomyidae > Odontomyia > Odontomyia ornata. The sequence continues at coordinate 376,150,409 of OZ017738.1, forward strand.
GAGGGGTTGATATTGCAAAATTATGAGCTTACATTGCCAACTTCCTATTGATCAGCTTAAACATACCGTTGGATATAAAATGAACTTTTTGGTTGAATATTTATTTCTAAGACTGTTAACCTTTTTCAAATACATAAACTCAATAAATTTACCCAATAATACGTGCTACTCTTTTCACATCTCATTTGTTTCGCGTACGATTTACCGGATTGGCTTGATTATGACTTTCCCGACAGGTGCTCAAGATGAATGTATCTAAATTCCGTGTGTTTTGAAATTGTTAGCTTACATCCACAAATCATACGCACCGCCAAATATCTGTCAGATACGACTTTTTCAATATTCTTGTTTACTGAATACATTCGCTGACATATTCGTTGTGTGAAGTTGAAAAATAAATGGAAGAATTTTTTATTTGATCAGATTACGGATACTCATAGTGTAGGTATAGTACTCGTATGTGTAGTCTGTGCTCTTTTGAAGAGATTCATAGTATTTCAATTTATTATGTTTCGTCTTGACGTTTTGAAGAGATCAAATCACTGGAAAATGTGATCCGGACCTCAAGGTAGTTTTTGAAGTTTGAACTATTGCTACAGTATTCGTTAGACGTACTCGTACATGTTTTATGTAGGTGATGTATAAAATAGTTTTATGTTTAGACTTAAGTAAGTTGCTTCATGTCAGAATATTCAATTAGATATGTATGTTATTTTAGTATTTTACCTTTTTTGATTGAATAAAATGTTTATTCATCCTTTTATCTGTAAGTTCTTCAATAGTTTTAGGCGTACAAAGTCTAATTTGTTTTCTGTTCAATAATTATGTTCTATAGGGCTTTGTAAGAATTTTTTTTAAAGACTTACTAGTTTCACGTATTGTCGGTCCGTCTGTCCATGCTCTACAGCAAGTTTCCTCAGAAACTATAACAACAAGAAAGCTCAAACTTTGTGAAGAGGTCAGAATTGGTAGTTCGGCAAAACTCTAGGTCTTATCAAACATTTCGAAAAGTTTTAAGAGATGCCATTGCCATTTTTTTAAAAGCAAAGGGAGTCGAGTGGGATATTAAATGAAAGATCTTGATTAGAACTTACAGAATCTGAAACAAAAAGTCATTTTGTATATCAGAGGGTCCAGGTGGAAGCTAAATGTATGAAATAATATACTTTATTTAAACCATCCCAAACATTTGAAAGGATGGCCGCAAGAGCGTTCTAAATTTATAAATTAATAAAAAATTAAACTTCACACTATTAGTTTTCAACATCAAAATTATCAATTCATGGAAAAAAACAAGCAACCATACTATAATTTTTTTTATCTTGAAATATTACAAAATAACATATAATACAATGAAACGGAACTTTCTTTTCAGTCATAAATAAATTACTCCAACTTAAATGTTTAAATTTATGCAAAGTGATTTATCTTATTTTACTACAAATATTTCAACAATATCCCTAAACTAATATAATTTTGCAACGATACTCTCATTTTTTATGTAATCGCCCAATGATCTAATTTACTGTTCTCAAATCCATAGTCAAAGTCAAAGTCAAAAGCGCTTTATTTAATACTCATCGTTATAAATTTTAAAAGAATATAAAGCAAATTCCAAATAATAACAATCAAAAAACTTAATGGCCCAAATGGCTCTCTAAATTTGTACGTTATCATTAACTCATTTCATCAAAAAAAAAACTATAGCAAATGCAATTAATTACGATTATTACATATTTTTACAATTCAATTGGAAAAAGGAGAAAAAACCAACCAACACTATCCTAAAATTATTTATAATTAATACACAACAGTGAAACCTTGATCCTACACCTAATATGTTGTAACTTATTTCTAATAAAATACAATCAAAAAAAACTTTATCTTATACTAAAAATACTATAACAATGTTCCTAACCTAAGTGTTTAATCTTATCTCTAACGGAATATAGTAAACATTACATATACCTAACCTATACCTGATTTTAACAAAAATATATAACAATACTAAATGTAGTAATAATGAGCTGAAACTCAAAAACTAAATAACGAAAAACACCAAAACTGAAAACAAACACGAAAAATTTAGACATTGTCATTCAGCCACCAATACCTGGATTGCGCCGTCTCAACCCGATCAGCTTCAACGAATCTAGCAAATGAGTATCTCCATTGAAATCGTTGGTCTCGTGAACTCAAATTCGGAGGATATTTTATCTTCTTATCGGTGGCCCGTCGATATATGTGATATATGACTGGGACGCCGTCAGAATCAAAAACATATCCATTCATGTCCAAATACACGAATGCTTCTGGAGGAATGAAGCCAGTAGCGAGGCAAGTCGCTATATACCCGTCTGTAGGGTGGAACGGCTGTGAAATCCAAGGGTTTTCACTCACAGTCACAGATCTTGCGATATGATTCCGAAGAAGTTTCAATATGAAGATATCGACTCTAGTCACTTCAGCAGTTTGATAAATTCTTCTATTCGATATATAATGTTTCCAATCCGTCTCAGGCTTTCTGTACAAACCAGTACATGCACGAAGACATTTCCTTTCGAAAACTCTTAATTTTTCCATAGTACTAGCACTCTGGTTGTACCAGATCTGACATCCATATGTCAAAACTGGTCTAACCAGTGTCTTGTAACAGATAATTTTGACCTTTTGATCAATGTATCTGGAATGAAAGAGCCTTCGAAGGGCCATGACTACTTTAAGTGCCTTACTGAGCATGATTTTCACATGTTCAGTATAGTACAGATACTGATCGAGATAAACACCGAGGTATCGAACACAGGATTTATGTGGAACCCGTTCTAGACTACCCTCACCAGCCATGATGTGGAAATCTTTCCAATTACGTTTCAGGTCTTGACTGACCCCCTGCAGCGTTGTCCGAAACAAGATTGTTTCACACTTCTGCGCATTGATTTTCATTCGCCAATTGTCAGTGTACAGTTGTACATCATTGAACATTTTTTGGAGATTGCTCTGAACTATTGTGGCTTTTCGGTCTGCCGTATAGATGATCAGATCATCAGCAAACGCTACCAATGATCGCGTTGGCGAGACGTTAAAATCAAAGCCGTTTAATAGCTTGCGAATGAATATTGAGAAGAGCAGAGGCGCAGTAACTGTTCCCTGCTGTAGACCATTCAAGACCTTGAACTCGCGCATTGTTGTCAGATTTCCATCAGTTACAACAAACGATTTCCCGTATAACATATTACACATCATGGCGACAAGGTGTCTGGGGAACTTGTCCTGAAGGAGTTTAAAAATTAGTCCATCTAACCATACCGTATCAAAGGCTTTCTCCATATCAATGAGACATGCTCCAACACATTGTTTATCATTTAGTTTCCAACAGATGTCTGAGGTTACTTTCGTTATTGCATGTGTGGTCGAATGCCTGGCACGAAAACCAAATTGGCAATTCGGCATCAACTCATTTTCCTCAATGTGGGCGTTTAATGCTCTATTGAGTATCACTTCAAACACCTTGCTGATGTTAGGCAGCAAGCTGATTGGGCGATAGCTTTTGGGGCATGAAGATTCTTTTCCTTTCTTTAAGATCGGAAATACCTTAGCCCTTTTCCACTCATTTGGGAAATATGAATTGCTCAACATGTTGTTGAACAATATGCAATAGTTCCTAATAGCAACCTCAGGCAAATGTCGGAGAACTACATTTGGAATACCATCAGTACCACATGATTTCTTATTGTTTATCCTGCGAAATATGAAACACAAGTCTTCATAGCTGACAAAATAATCAATAAGATTCAAGCTCGGTATGAGGTCAGATGTTAATGTTTCATTGAAATGAAGAATTGATTGGCCGTTCAGGCTTGACTTGAAGTCGGAAACTTTTGCTTCAACGATCTCTGAAACTATTTCATTCCCTCTCTCAGGGTTTGGTAGATGAACCAATTCAAAATGTGTTCCAATCAGGGCAAGTTTATCTAATCCTTCACAAATGATCCTGTTTCCATTTCTATCCGGAGTCGTACTATCAATTTCGATACCAGCCCTATCGAGAAAATTTATCTCATCACTAGTGACTTCAAGATTCGATACCTTCACTCGAGACTTCTTGCGGAATATGCTATTCACTTTCGCGAACACGCCGTCTGGGTTCTGTGGGCTAATACCCCTCAATTTTTCCGCCCATTGATTGCTGACCTCACTCCTGAAGTATGACCGGATTAAGTTCCGGACATTCTTCAGATGTAATTTCAACAAAGACAACGAGGGATGGTTGTAATCCAAAAATCGTCGATAAATATTGTTGACGCGTGTGAGAAGAAGGCTTTTCAATCTTTTCAACCTTGCGATAGTTGGTGTTTCATATCCTTCCATATTGTTTCGATGTTTAATCTTGGGAACTACTTTCTCAATCGTTTCCAACGTCAGCTTCTCTAACTTCGACAAATAGACATCTATTTCATCGTTAGTTAGATTCCTGTCATTAGGAACCATTGAGCAAGAGTTGCCACCGTCAGAAGGGGGACATTGCTTCTGGTACTCTCGATTAAACTTCTTTTGAAACTTTCCCCAGTCTGTTTTTTTGAAGTTCAACCGATGATTTTCGTGTTGAACTGGAATGAGGAAGAAATCATCCCTGTGATGATTGATTTCCATTACGATTGCGTTATGGTCGCTATCATAAGGAAGCACCTGCAGTTTCCGTTGAGGACTATTAAAGTTGAATTCGAGTCTTGCGTCAGCAATGCAGAGGTCCAAATATGAATTTGTCCTAGGGTATGTTGGGAACTCCGACCCATATAGATTGCACCTGTATTCAATCTGGTTCTCTGTTATCCACGATTTCAGGAATACACCTCTTGGATTATTGGTGGCGTTCAGCCATGATGTATGCTTGGCGTTCAGATCACCAGCAAGAATATAATAACTATGAAGCCTGTTCAATTCGAGTATTTCAAACAAGGAATTGAGTTCCTCCTTGAGCCTGAGAACAGTTCCACCAGTTGCATAGGCAGAGATAACGAAGAGGTTATCCCCACCTGGCAGTGAGATTTTGATAACGGACACTTCAAGAGATTCAAAGCTTTTGAATTCGACTTTTTCAATATTTTGGAAATGATAGGGTCTTCGTACCAATATCCCGGTGCCACCTCCCCCATCACCTATTACCCTATCGTTTCTTACGAATTCAAAATCCTTGAATGTCATGGAGTGCCATGAATTGAGGTGGGTTTCGGTGAGAAGCATGATGTCAGGCTTTTGTCTGGCAATGAATTCAAGGAGATAATCACGCCGATGTAAAGTAACAATGGAGTTGACGTTGATCGAGATGAGACGAATCCTATCCATGGGAATGTGACTGGATGACAAGCTATTTTGGAGCATGTTGACCTAAACTTTGAAAAACGAAATTGATTTTTTGGTCTTGCTTATTAATTCTATCTGAAAGCGATTCAAGTTGCTGGTAGATTTTAAGAAGCAGCTCATTATTGCCACTTACATTATTTATTTTATTTACATTGTTGTCTGCTGGTCCTCTGGCAGCAAGTGCAAATGATACCCCGGGTTTGATGAAGTTGGGAGGTAACAGATTCTGATTTACTTTGGTTTGCTTTGGTGAAAATTTAGCTCTTGCATCTTGATACCGAGGGCATCCTCGGTATGATGCTGGATGACCAAATGTACCGCAATTAACACAATACAATTTTTCTTTTGGCTCCACCTGAGCCAATTTTCATTCACCGGGGGCGTGGATATCTTTGCACTTAACACAGCGATAGTGCATTGCACAATTGGCAGCCGAATGACCGAATCGTTGACACCTGTAACACTGGTTGACCTCAGTTTTTTGGAGGCGTTCCCACCTCACAACTCTAAAGTTTAAGTACCTTACCTGTTGGAGGGCACTCGGACTGCTGTCGTTGGAAATTTGTACCAAATAAAATGGTAATATTTTACCTTCTACAGTTGATCTCCTTGTAGCAAAATTTTTCACAAACATGATCTTAACAGCTGGTGCTGCTTCCTGCAACATCTCAAGGAGATCAACTGTATTCTCCCCACAGTCCAGGCCCTTCAACAGGAAGGTCTGATTTTTTTCCGCTTTTGGCGTATATGTAAAGTGGGGAGCTTGGACACTATTAAGAGCATCTTTCGCCTGTTTGAAGTCAGCCAGTGTCTTTGTCTTGATCGAGAGCTTATCACCGGTCACTCGCTTAATTTCAAAGTTTTTGATTTTATGTCCGGCTGCCAATAACCGAACCATATCTCCTCCACGCTGCCCAAAAACGTTTATTGGAGGAACTTTTTCATTTACCACATTAATTTTATTAGGAGGACCAGCAGACACACCGGTTGGCTTCTTCTCCTTTTGCTTATTTTTTAATTTTAAATATTTAATGAAATTATTATCGCTATCAATATTACCTATCTTATCGTTGCTCTCTATCTCGACGTCCATTTCCTCGTGCATAGCAGACAGCACCGCATAATAATTGGCGCTGTCGTTCGCTCCTCCTGCGCTCAGGATATTTTCCGCATCATGGATTGTCTTGCTCATATCTTGCGATTTCATTTTATTTGTTGGTACTCCTTTCCCGTTGGTCTTGCTTGTTGTTTCCTGTTTTTCATTCTTCTTAGTGAGTATCGGCTCTTCTTGGCCGGACGTATTCTGTGGCTTCGCTTTTTGTTTGTTCCCATTTGACAACGTCCGGACCATATCTGTTCTCAAATCCATAAGCTCATAGTAAAGTCATCGTAAACTAATTTGAAAATGCAACGATAAGTATATCAATAATTTTTTTTTATTTGATATCCCCAGGCCAATTCTCTTTTTCTTTAAAAGCCTTTTAAAGAAAAAAAGATAAGTATATCGTCTACCTTCTTACTAACAATTATTAAACAAAATAGGAAAACTAAAATTAAACTAATTAATGAAAATTCAAACCAATAATAATGACAGTAACAAAACGAAAATAAAATCATGTTACTATGCTCTACAAAAACCAGGATCGAGATAACAGAGTTTCCGCTCCATTAATTTCACAAACCTTGCAACAGAGTATCGCAAATTAGGAGGATGCTCTTTATTCTTGTCGACGGCCTGCCTATATACACGATAAATAATCGGAACAAAAACTGTATCAAAAACGTAATAATTCTTATCTAAAATAAATACGAGTACACAATCGATTCAGGAGAAATGAAGCCAGTCGTGACACATATCTCAATGTACCCATAAGTAGAGTGGAATGGCTGTGAAATTCAGGGATTTTCGCGAAGTTACAGAGTTCAGAATGTGGTTTCGAATATATCCCAATATTAATATATCGAATCTCAGTACCTTTGAGGCGTGATAAAATTTTCGATATGATATGAAATGTTTCCAATCTTTTTCAAGTTTTCCATATAAACCTATACAAGCGCAGTGGTTCTTTTCATAAATCCTTACCATATCTTCTAAGATCCATATGTTAAAATAAGGCTGACCAGAGGCTTGTAACAGAAAATTATAATTCGGTGCTGAACGCATCTAGAATGAAAGAGTCATTCAAGGGACATGGATGATTTAAACGCTTTACTAACCATGGTCTTAAATTTTTCGTTAAGTTATGGATAATGATGCAAATGAATGCCGAAGTATCGAATACAGGATTAATGAGGCATCTACTGTGAACTGCTTTCAAAAGGCATAGTATGGAAATTCCTCCAATTGCGTTTCAGGCCAATCAAAGCTTCGTTCAAAACAAAATTATTCCATCTTTTTGCATATTGATTTTCATTCGCCAATTGCTTGTGTAAAATTCGTGAACACTTCTTGGAGATTCTTTTGAATTACCGATGCTTTTCTATCTGCTATAAAGGCAGCCAATAATGACCACGATCTCGATACATTGAAATGAAAGCCTTTCAAAAGATTGCGAATAAACATTGACAAAATAGAGGCGTAATAACTGTTCCTAGCTGTAGATCATTCAATACTGAAAAATCTAGCGCACTCATCAGACTTTCATATTTCCATATATTATTCAGTTCGATTGTTTTAAATGAAGGATCAAACTTTTCCGTAAATGTTAGGTTATTGTTGCCAGCAGCATAAGTGGAGATAATGAAGAGGTTATCTCCTCTTTGTTGTGGGATTTCAATAACTAGCACGTCAAAACATTGAAAAATTTTGAATAACATTTTATTAATTGTTTGTAAACTTATGACCAATATACCCATGACACCATGCCCATACCAATTCGCTTTAAGTTTCTTACAAACTTAGAATCTTTAAACATTATGGACTATCAAAAAAGGTGTTTTCTAGAAAGAAGAACAATATCAGACTGTTATCTGACAATAAAAAAATTTGATATTAATGGAGATGAGAAAAAGGCTTTAGCACTACAGCCCCTTTCAGGCCTTTTCGCTTAGAGATAGTTAGAGTATTTCATTATCTTGATGAATGTATTGGCACTCTACAAGGTGATATGGTCAGTACCATGCTTGGGCCACCCAGCTGCAATACGTTCTGATTTTAAACCAGCATGTATCATAACTGAACGGGCTTATAGTCCGTCCAAAGAATTACTTTAACTAAATCTCGTTGTCGCCAATATCTTCTTCTTCTTCTTCGTATGTAGCTGAATGATTTATTCCTCTTCTTAGAACTACAGCCCCTCCCGTTCCATTGACCACGTCCTCCAATTTCAAAATTTAAGCAGCGATGTACTGTGTTCGTCGGTAGAGCCAGACCAGCATTTCCTCGGTTTCTCCTCGAGCCTCCGGCCTTCAGTTTCCCCAACAAATATCTTTTTGGGTATCCGTTGTTCATCCATACGATTCATGTGTCCAGCCCATGGCAGCTTCCGTAGTCTGACAATCGTTGAGACCTCCGGCTCGTCAAAAATTTCATGCAGCTCAAATTCACCATTGGTCCCCATCTAGCTTCAATTATTTGCCTCAGGACTCGTCACTCAAAGGCGTTCAATAAATTTGCAGATGCTTGGGTTAGGCTCCATGCTTCACACCCGTAGCATAGCACAGTTCTTATCACAGATTTGTATACTTGGAGCTTTGTTCGCCTGTGTATGCAGCTGGTCTTCAAGATCGTCAAAACTGAATAAAATATTTTATTTGTGAGCTGTATTCTTCGGCGTATTTTGCCTTTTTCTCGTTATTTTGGCGCCTAGATACACAAATTTGCTCACATTTCTGATACTGTATTCGGCAAGTGTGATATTTTGTGTGCTTGAGGAATTTTTCCTTGACTGCGTCATGAACTTTGTTTAATTTTCATTGATTTGTAGTCCTACTATGTTGGGTTTGTTGAGTTTCAAGAAAAGTTCTTTGTAAGTAGTGCTATGCCTCTATAATTTTCGCACTGTGACTTTTCACCTTTTTTTGTGGATAGGGAATATAATTGATTGACTCCACTCTTTCGGCATAAGTTCTTGTTTCCAAATGTGCTGGATGACTTTGTGAATAGCTTTATGAATACTGCTGCCACCATATTTTATGAGGTCCACTGCAATCTCATCGATGCTCGGCGCTTTATTATTCTTTTGAGCTTTGATAATGGAACAAACTTCATCGTGAGTTGGTAAGGCCAATGGAAGCTCCCTACAAACATTTATAGGCTCCGAATATCTGGAGGATTAAGGAGGCTCTAGAAATATAATACCCATCTTCCCATAATCTTGGTTTCATCAGCGATGATATTGCCGATGTCATCACGACAGAGCGCGTTTTTGGGCTGATAACCACATTTTAGGCTTTTCACTACTTATATATATATATATATATATATATATATATATATATATATATATATATATATATATATACATATATATATATTATATATATATATATATATATATATATATATATATATATATATATATATATATATATATATATATATATATATATATATATATGGACAAAGAAAACAAGCTGGGACGATCCCATCGAAGATGAATTACGATATGAATGGATGAAATTAAGAAATCAACTCAGCTTATTACAATTGCTATTGATACCACGCTAGTTACATTGCAGCAGACCTGATCTACTTGAATTACACGGGTTTTGCGATGCATCAAAGTTAGCACATGCTGCAGTAATTTATGCCTGTATAAAACACATGGATGGCACTGTAACTACATGGCTTTTAGCATCAAATTCAAATGTTGCCCCCTTGAAAATAGTATCCATTCCTCACCTGAAGTTCTGTGGAGTAGCCCTACTCACCCAACTTATAAGGTCAACCGTTGAAACCAACCGCTGGTCGACTGCCGAACACTACTACGGGACAAACTCTACAATCGTGCTTTATGAGCTCAAAGGAAACTGGATTAAGTAACATAACGGAACGGTTTTCATCCGTATAGAAACTGGTAAGAGTAGTAGCATACTGTACAAGATGGAAAACACAACTACTACCTTTTTGAACATGAATGAATTAAATGAGGCCAAATTAGCATGTGTGCGTTTATTCAGAAAGGGGCATATCCAACTGAAATAAAATTTTTAACGAAAGGGCTAAACTTACCGAGATCAAGTTTCCTGGTACATTTAACTTCATTCATAGCCTCTTTTAAGGATGACTGGAAGATTCCAAAATAGCATTAACAATACAAACAACAAGCGTCCAATGATAAGGCCCAGAAGTCCTCTTGCCAACCTAATCATAAGACATTACTATCATTTAACGCTACACAGAGGGGCTTCAGTACTTGTAAAAATCCGAGAAAAATATCGGCTTATAGATGGTCTATAATCAGTTAAAGCAGCAGCGAGAAAATGTTTGGGGTGTTTCAAAATGACAGCCAAGCCTGCGCAAAAATAGATGGGCTACATCCCTATTGAGTGAGTTACCCCCCGAAAGCACTTTGCGCAAATCTGCATTGATTATACTGATCAAGTTAAGTACAAAGTAGGGAAATAGATTAAGTCTACAACCTGAATGGTTAGATTTGAATTCAAAGTCGAATAAAAATGATAGCGAAACAAAACTGAGGAGTTCTAGTGGAATGCGATCCTACAATGTAACAGTTTCTGCCCCCAGTCGCCCGTTTTAATTTCTTTCGATGTAGTGGACACTCGTCAAGGATGCGTGCATGTTTTAATGGGCAAAATTTGTAAATATCAGTAAAGAGTGCAAATCCAATATACCCACACCATCTCCCCCATAACAATTTACACTAAGTGATATTCAAATATCAGATCACACAAAATATTCAAAAGTTGGAAGCATAGTATACTCAACTAGTAACCACACTCCATCAACCCTCCGGAAAAATTCGAACACAAGCCGAACAGCGAGCCATAAATCTTCGGTAGCAGGTAGGTAGGTAAATGCTGATGCGAGGATTGGCGCGAATATAAACATATGCTTATATGAGAGATTTCAGGATAACCATATCTCAAAAAATCAATAACTTTGCAGAAAAACAAATTCGTTCCATGCAATCTTTTAGTTTTTTATTAGGATGTGGCAGCACTCCCATATTTTGAAATGTGTAAAAGAACATGTGCGTCGGAAATTTTATTTGCATTTTGCTTTGTTTCTTGAGCGCACCAAACATGGGATCAGCTCTCATGCCCCGGATCAGCTGACGTGCCCCTGAGAAAATTCAAAAACTGTGCAACACAGGGTAAATGAAAGGTGTGGGTACTAGTTGAGTATACTATGGTTGGAAGCTTGTTGGAAAGCGAGAATTCAGTGTGACCTTCATTGTGGATACGGAGTTCAAATCGCACGTTATTGATTCTAAGGCAATCATCAATCAACGGTTGTGCGTAATCCGTATAAAAGAGAAATTGTTTGTGATTTGGCTGATAAACGACAGAAAAACAGGATGATTAAATGAAGTAAATGCCCTATTATCACCTCAAAAGTCTAGTTGATCGATTGCCCGCCTATAATTGACACAATAATTATTCTGGATGACTTCTACGCTAAGACGGGCAATGATTTCTACGCTAAGATGGGCACATCGGGCAATGACTGGAGAATATAGCCCCCACGATGAAACAAGTGGCAACAGCTAGTGCCTGAGTTGTTCAATGACGCCCGCCAGAATGCGTCAGGTGAAAAGAATCAGACGTACAAAAAAAAAAAAAACAGCAGTGAGGCACTCTGGGAGTGTCCGATGGATTTTCGTTTTGCAAATGATTATGTCAAAGTGAAAAAGTTGTATGTATTTAGAAAAATGGAGGGAAAATTCAGGAGTTAGTGTGGCAAATTCAAAAATCTGAGATGCATAAAATATGACAAATTTTGAAATATTTTTATTGCTTTTATGAAGTTAAACTTCCAAAAGTAATGCAAATTCACTTATGAATAGTAGTCATCAATATTCACCCTGGATTTTGTTTCATGACCAATTCCAGAAGTTTCAATCACTTTTAGATCGCTTACCGTTTCAATAGTTTTCATTAATTTTTCATCTTAACTACTGATGGCTGCAAAATGACTAAATCTTTTTAAAATCTGTTTCTTTCGAAATTCCTGATTATGATGGGTCCCTTGTTAATATTGAATTTTGAGGCTAAATGAATGAATAAGCTATTCAACATCACCAAAAAACAAAATCTGGGTCATTCTCAAACATACGCCATCGTTTTGTTGTTCACTCAAATTTTCTAAATAAATTTCACTAATAAATTTTCATATAACTGTATCCGCAAATGGGATTTGCCTGTATTTTTTAACCCATTTCTTTACGAATTCTCAAGTTATTGGTTTAAATTCAAGTAAGCATTTACCATTAATTTATACTCAATGTGCAAATGACATAAAAAGCTTCTCAATGAATGGATATCCAATTTTTTGTAGTCTGCCATAAGTTGTGTAGATACCAACCAGATTAGTGGGCTGGAGTATATATAGATGTCACTCCCGATTGTTTTTTCGTTCGGTTCATTTTTTCTGGGCTCATTCTTCTCGAAGAACCAAAGAAAGCTAAACTTCCAAAAATACTTGGGTATCAACACCAAGATGAAGAAGGAACACTGTGAAAATTTCAGAAGAGCAGCGGATAAGATAATTACAATTGTTAAACCAAGATCGAGCTCTGCCATGATGACATTGGCAACATCATCGCTGATGAAAACAGTATTAAGGAAAGATGGGCAGCACATTTTAACAACCTCATAGATCCTCCGCACAGCTCCAGAACATCGCAGCCTATAGATTTTCCCAGTGAGCTTCCATTGGTGCCACAAACACTAGATGAAGTTTGCTCTACCATCAACGCCCAAAAAATAATAAAATGCCAGGTATTGATGTAGTTCCAGTAGAACTCATAAAATATGATGGCAGCTGTGTTCAGAACGTCATCCATAAAGTTATCCAGCACATTTTGTAATATATTTCCATTGTCCGTCTCTTTCATTCGAGATTTCCCGAGGGAAATCAAAACTGACCTCTCATCGGTTTCGAATGTGAAGTCTAAAACCGTGTCAACAGACTGTACCCAACATGTCAACTAGTCCAGATAACCTTAGTCTACTCCGAGCTGACTGCTGGCACGCTAGCTAGTTCGGAGAGGAATTTTGGTTGCAGGTCTTCTGCGAGCAGACTAACCCCAAACACAATTTATTTGCCACCGATTCATATGCCCAATTTAAAACGCATCAAAACCTTCCATCAAGCTAATCCCTCTTTACTTAACTTTATTTTGATCTCTTTCCAACCGTACGTCCAGTCCAAAAGAGAGCAACGAGAAAAGGGCCATCAACAATCAAAATTTCCCAATTATTCACCGAGGTTGTGCCAAGAGCAAACTATTCGAATCCAAAGCCAAATCAATCTAGTATAACTAAAAACGCAAAGCCAAACTTTGGCACCACGTACCGAGCCGCATCACCGAATCGACCAGTCACGGATTATCAAAACCACTTCCCACCTTCCTTTCCTTCTGAAAAGGGAAAGATTTGGTTCTTGTTTAGCAATTCATGGTTATGGATTTCTTTCTTCACAATCGTAGTAATCCAGTTTTACAATATACTCGTAATCTAATTTTGCTTACTCAACGGAGTTTAATACATAGAAGTCAGCTTAAAGTAAAATATCTTCACAAAAATGAGGGCTATATCAAATGGTTATGGATATGAACTGGCGATTAAAGTACAAATTCTAGTATTTCGCGACCGTACGTATATTCTCTTTGCGCATTTTCTTCTTCTTTTTAAAATATTTTATACAAACAAAAATATTAAAGACAGAAAACCAACAGGAAATCATGCTTCACTTCACCATACATGTAGTTTATCATGCATCGAACTGAAATAGCTTACATTCGTTCCTAAGAATAAATCATTATTTTGTTTTTGTTTCTTTCTTGAAATTGTTTAAATCTAACAGAGTTTCATGATCATAAAATCAGTTGAATGGAGTTGAGTGAAATTCTGGGATTTGTATTTTTTAGTACCCAGATTAAAGTCAATAGCATGCGACCCATATTATCCGTCCAACCTTCATCCTCAGAAAAATATAATATATGTACAATAAATCACTTAAATGTAAGTTCGATTCAAAAGAATGCTAACATTGAGCATTACTTTGTATTTAGTTCATTGGAAGGGTTGAAACCTATTCTAAATTTTTGGGGCATCGAAATACTATATTATGCAATTAATTTAAAAAATTGCATTTCATAAGAAATCGAATCGAAAGTTGACTGGAATAGACTTCTGAAGCTTTTGATCATTTAAAACCTCACAAAATATAAAAGCAAGTTAAAACTAAACGAAAGTAATTGTGAATTAACATATCAGAGTAAAACTAATGTTGTGTAAGATCGAATCAGACAACTAAAGTAACAATAGATTCAAAATAATGTTTAACTTTAATTCAAAACTGAAAATTAAACTTCAGACGCCTCAAGATATTCTCCTATTTTGTTTTTTTTAGGGTATTGTAAAATCATTTTACAATACCCTACTAAAATCACGTCCTGTCTGTCCGTCCGTCCGTGTGTCACACCACTTTTTCTCGCAAATTACATAAGCTAGAAACCCAAGATTTTGTAAGTACGTATAAAGTGGTGCCCTCTTCAAAGTTTCATCACAAGAAAAAATTTATAAGGTGTTTAAGGGGGTCTCCCCATATAGCGGAGTGGCCCCCGAAAAAAAAAGTGTCATCGCATGTGGTCAATATGGGTATCAAATGAAAGGTTTTGATGAGAACTTTTCAAAATAGGTCTTAAAATGACGAGTTTGGCTTTGAGGGGTGCAGGCGAAAGAGAAATGTACGAAAATTTTGTGAACCAACCCCCCGCCTCCCCCTTTGACCCGAAAAATCTGAAAAAAATCAAAGAGGTGAGGCTTTAAGAGTACAAGGGCAACAAATACCTTAGAAGTCGAAATTCGATCAACTTTGTTAATAATAGTACATTTTATAAATTTTACATTTTTGCCTATAAAATCGAAATGGAGCCCTTGAATTTCGACCGGATCAAAACATTTAAAACAAAATGGCGGCGAATATAAAAATATAATAACCATAATATGCAGAATATATTGTTTGATTAACTAATTGTTTTACAATACCCTTCTGGCAGGAGCACTCTCCTGCTACTTCAACTTGTTTTTCTTTAAGTTTAATGAAAAATAATAAAGCTTGTAAAATCATGAAAGCAACATATTAAAATACACCTGATAGAATCGGAAGTAGCCGTTGGTTCTTTCAACACTCAAATTGTTCCATCTTGTGATAACGCCATCCTTGTATTAACTACACTTTGTCAACAATTTTAAAGTAGCACTAACACATTAACAAGTTGGGTAGGCTGAACTACGGTTATGTCAGAAGGGTCTTGTACTTACCCTGCTATGTGCGGTTGTGTAGAATGAATTAATTCAAGAAAAACTTTTATGACATGCACAACAAATATATTCTTGCTTCAGAGGAACTGCACTTTAACCAGCCAACATTTCAATATTGCTAATATTATCGACTGATCGAAATCTTAAATGAATTTTTGTTATTCATCTTATCTGAAAATTTGGAAAATATCTAATCAAAAGTGCAGTCTATGAGTCGATGGAAAGCCCATGTAAACAGCAGAAAAATCTCATATGATTGTTATAATCGGAGGAAATTTAAATGACTTAACTTCTGTGAATTTTATCAAAACTTACAGAATAAAAGGATATTTTAAAAAAACTACTTAAATGGCTGATTTCATCTAATTCAATGAGAATTACTTGTAAACAGTTTTACTGACAATAATATTAAGTCCTACTATTACTAGCAAAGTCCAGTGAATTTCAACCTTAGATGTACCTCCATGATTTTTAGAGCTTTGTGAAAGAAATTTTATAAAAACCTTCTAGTTTCACGTTCTGTCTGCTCGTCCGTCTATCTGCGCGTCACAAGAAATTTTTTCAGGAACTATAGGAGCTACTGTGGTAGTGCATATGTATGCGAGTATGTAAGAAGAAATGATAAGAATTTATTCAGACACAAAAAAGCTACTTTATTATCTGTCACTAATGTACACAGTATTTTATTCACCAACACATAATAATTATGTATGGCTATATGCATGTGTTCAAAGCGCCCAAATGGTGAAAAATCCCACAAGATTTGGCCATACTTAATGTTGAGTTATGAACTTGACCGTGGCCTTGCTTCCCGGGTGTGACAAGTTATGCATGGAATCAAAAACTGCTTTTCAGAATGATGAATTAAAGTGAGACCTTGGTGATCCGGTTGAGGCATCGCAAATATCTCTGTGTCCGTCTCAGGGATCTTAATCTTCCTAATGTCCAGTGATGTGTCGTTGAAACTAAAAATGTTGCGTAGTTTGGTGTCCCAATTTTGTGATCAAGCAATGGCGCCTTAGTCGAGGGTCGGTGTGTTTGTGGTCTCAATCCTTGAAAGTGCATTGGCTACGACGTTGTTGATGTCTGATAAGTGTTGGATATTTGTCGTGAATTCGCTGATAAAGCTGAGTTGTCTACGCTGCATCGATAAAGCTTTGTTGAGTTTTTGCTTATATACAAAAGTAAGTGGTTTTTGTTTGTAAAAATTGTAAAATTTCGAGCGAACATAACATATGTTTAAAATGTTGAGCTGCTAAATAAATGGCTAGTAATTCACAATCAAATGCGCTGTAAATTTTTTGGGTTTCACTAAGTTTCTTTGAAAAGAATCCGAGCGGCTCCCAGTTACCTTCCACCTTCTGTTGTAAAGTAGCTCTCACGCCAATATCTGATGCATCCCAGACAAGAGCTAGAAATGCGCCCATCTTTGGATAGTTGATTGAAGTTGACTTCACTTAGTCATTCTTGAGCTGGGGGAATGCCTCTTTAGCTTCTAGTGTCCATGTTACAGCTGCAGTGCCTTTAAATTTGCAGTGCAATAGGTCGTTGAAGGGTGCTTGTCTATCCGCAGTTTTTGGTAGAAGTTTATCATACCAAAGAACCTTTTTAGTTGTTTGGCTGTCGTAGGCAGAAGAAAATCCTGAATTGCTTTGATTTGGTCTGGAAGTAGTTGAATACCTTGTCTGTTGACTAAGTATCCCAAAAATGGTATTTGTGGTGTTCCAAAATAAATTTAGATGGGTTTATGACGAAGCCATATTGTTTAAACCACTCGAAAATTATTTGCAGATTTTGTTTACGTTCTTCTTCGTCTTTGAAGGCCATAAAATGTCGTCGATGTACTTGAAATATAATTTGAAATCTCGTAGGACGTCGTCTATATTATAAAACGGTGAAAAGTCTGTGCTGCATTCCTTAATTCAAAATTCATATATAGGAATTCAAAAAGTCCAAAAGGTGTAGTTATCGCTGTCCTCGGGATGTCTTCTTCTGCAATAAGAATCTGTTTGGGAACCTTGACAAGATCAGCTGAAAATCTTAGTTCCTCGAAGTAGAAGGGTGAACATGGGGTCACCAGTGTGGTAGTGGATATGTATACGTATCAAGAAATGAAATAAAGCTACTTTATTATCTGTCACTAGTGTACACATTATTTTATCCACCAACACTCGCGTTGAGTACGTGCAATTATAATGTAAGTGCAACGTTACGCGTTGACACGTAGGACTGATCCGCGTGGCTAGAACTCGCCGGTTGACTCGTGTGCTCTGTTTGTTGGTTATATGAACTAAGCTCTGCTCACACCCAGAGCATCCGGGGGAGGCAAATTGCATGACCAATATTTGTGTCCCCTCCCCTCACAATTGGATACCTTTGAGCCGAAAATCTGACAAAACACGAGGGTAGGTCTTTATGAGCACAAAGCCTCAGAAATCAAAATTCACTCAACTCTGTTAATAGTATATGGTTTTCCAATAAGAAGTATTATTTTGATCTTAAAAGAAAAATGCCATTTTTTAATATAATTGATTGGATGTTTATTTCATTTTAAAGAAAAATGTATACCGTTAGTAGTGAAAAATAACATCAGGCAAATAACTACCATGACGACGCTTACAGGACAATATTCTTTTCATGAAATAACCAAATCGCAAAGTGGCTGCTCTATGTCCTCGATAGTCTCACGAATCCCATCTTTGAGGTCTTGAATCGACCCTGGGCTATTGACGTAGACTTTCTTATTCACGTGATTTCAAAAGAAGATGTCACGAGGTGTTAAATCACAAGATCTATTCAAAATAACACCTCTTATCGGAAAACCCTATAGTATGATTTATAAATTTTGCATTTGACCCTCGAAAATTGAAACGGTGCCCTTAAATTTCTTAAAATTTTACAGTTATGTTGCTTGATATAGACCATTACACCTAGGAAATTTCATGGGAATCAAATCATAATCAAGTGAGTTATCGCCATTTCAATTGTATGGAATCGCAACAACAATAGCACATGTTGATAGTTGATACATACAATATTTCAAATTGACCTAGGACCTCTAATTTTCTTCGGATTTTCAAGATAATTTAAGGAATAGTGTCTTACTTGTATATGTTCAATGAGCCGAGCATTCAGAAAAATTATTTACCATGGAACAAAATTGTGGCTGTTATGTGCTTTTGGAAGGAGTTCTACATCTTTGGATAAATTAGAGCCTTTTCTTACACAAATGAATGCTGAATAATTCGTCATTGATTCATGGCATCACGACGTTTTTTTCGAACCCTAGGATCATTATGAAGCCCTTTTGTTAGGGGCTGTTTCCTGCCTCCTCAACTTATTTCACCTATAAATTGTAAGTGCTCATCTTCAGCCATTCATAGAATTCAATTTAGTGGTAAAAGCATGTACTTTAAATGTTGTAGTTGGAGAGAATTAACTCAAATTTATTCAATCTTCTCATTTAAAGTAGCCACTATTTTGTATTATGATCTATAGTTTCGGAGAAAAAGTGTTGTTACATACAGACGGACAGACAGAAGGACCCAGGTCGTGATTTCAATAGGGTTTTCTATTCAAGTGCAAGACCCTAAAAATGATTACCGTAAGTCCGAACGATTAGTTGCTTGGCAGCTTCAATTTTACTTCATGTGTACAAAGTTTTTTTTTTGTGGTTGGGAGGTGAATGCTATTTACGTATTGAGTGTAGGACTTCTACGCTTACAAGCGACTGGACTACTCACTAAACATCAACTGGATGGTCCCCTTCTAGCAGAAGGTGAGTAGAAAAAGTTGCCAGACAAGCGATCCTCCAGCCTCGACGTCCCCAACTGCTGTTAGCTCCTTATATCTTTTAGGACTGCCCGAATATAATGTGCCACCTGATTCGATTTGGCAACCGATTCAAGCATCACCGCGACTATACTATCCGGAGTTAACTTTCTCCCCGTCGCACACTATCACATTTTGTGCGTGCGAAAAGTTTATGGCAGGTATCGTCTTCCTCTCGTAGGCTAAACCGACAATCGGAGGACCGTGACTTACCAATCATGCCCAGGTCAGAATGAAAGGACCCATGCCCGCAACTCAACTCATCTTAAAGTTGAGTTCGATTTGGTGCAGTATTTGTTCACCTCGCTTGCTACAAAAAGCTACTGTAGGCTGCCGGGAGCTCTTCTTACCACCACTACTAATACCAACAAAATGTGATTTAAAGGACGACTTCCTGCGAGGCAATTTTCCCATAATCCATGTTCAATAGGGTCACAGTATTATCTCGTTTAACTCTTCTGCGGTTGAGAGAGCATTTAGAGTTTGTTTTTGTCTTGAAACTTACAAGTTTTGTTCAACAGATTAATTGCGTTCAATCGAACGAGTAATGCATCACGAAGATGACGACATTTTGAGGTAATTGCAGCTTTTAAAATCTGTTATTCTTCTCGCGAGAAGGAAGTGAACCTCGTATACAAATGATTGTTAATTTTGTTCCAAGGTCCGTGTTTGGCAATTTCGCTAACAATCCAACAGCATCGATCGCTGCACCACAAACCGTATCGATTCCGCACTCTTGCAGCAAAACAGAACGAAGAGATCTAATTAAGGTTAGATACGCGCAGAACTATACGGCACCACAAATAAACTACACCTACACAAGAAATCATCTTGCTTGGGGTTGAGAAGGATGGCAAAACTGTGAGTAAATATCTGCGATAGACTTTGCTTGCTCAAAATATTAGATTGCAAACCAGCGCTTGAGCGCGACATACGACGTCTCGTGGTGGTTCACAGACAGAGGTCTGTCATCTGAAACTTGGCCATTGGTTAGCAAATTACGTAAAGATGATAGATCTTCATTGGTACCACTCCAAAATATTAGAAGTTATTAAAATTTAGCAACAAGAATAAATCCTGAATGGGTGGTGTAAATCACTTATATTCCCTATCCACAGAATAAGTGAATAGTCGCAGTACGAAAACTTTAGATGCATATCACTACATTTTAAGGCGTATAAAATATTTTCAATAGTCTTACAAAATAAAATCAGATCATACGCCAACAATATAATTGTGGAATATCAAGTTGGCATTAGAGTAGGTCGAGCGATGGTTGATCAATTGTTTACAGTCAAGCAGGTACTTGAGAATCGCTGAGAGTTCAATATAGGCGTATGCCAAATTTTTGCTGGCTTTAAGCAAGCATATAGCAGTATTGATCGTGGCGTATTGTACCAAATTATGCTGAGCTTTGGTATCCCAGCCAAATTAGTCCGTCTTACCAAAATGAAAATAACGTCAACAACCTGCCAAGTCCGTATCACTGACTAACTCAACGATGCTTTTGATACAAATATGGGACTAAAGCAGAGAGATGGGCTGGCTCCATTGCTAGTCAATCTAGCTCCGGAATATGTCATCAGAAAGCTATCTATCGATATAGGAGGTACATTACTATAAAAGTGCGGACAATATCAACATTTCATCCAGGTCGTTAACAACCACCAAAGAACTTCTCATGAAACTCGACAGCGAAGCAAAACTAGTGGGTCTACAAATCAATGAGATCACCGGGCAGTCGAGAAAAATACCCAAAATATCACGCTTGGCGAATACAATATCAAAAATGTGGGCAAATTTGTGGATTCGGGCGCCAAAATAATGAGAACCAGTAATGAAAGAAACGAAATAAATTGAAAAATACAGCCAGCAAATGTACTTTTTATTCTTTTTTGACGATTTTGAGGACCAGCTTCATACATTGAAAAACAAAGCTCCAAGCGTACAAGTCTGTGATAAGACCTGTGTTTTGCTATATATATAAGCACTTGCGAACATATTGAACACCTTCCAGAGATAGTTTTTAAGGCAAATAATTGAAACTAAGCCGATTGTAAGACTACAGAAGTTGTAATGGGCTGGCCACGGGACCTATATGAACAAACACCGGATACTTGAAAAGGAGAACTGAACGACTGAGACCGGGGGGAAACCAAGGAAAGGCTGGTTTGGCTTTGCCAACAAAAACAATTCATCGCTGCTCAAATTTTGAAATTGGCTATTGATATCTAAATAGACCCAGACAGTTGGAGGAACGTTTTTCAGGAAGCGAAGGCACGAGAGGGGCTGTACTGTTCGGGGATGAAGCGGAAAAGTAAAAACACATTTTAACTCAAACAAGCAGTTCATATTACTACTTATGGCCCCTACTTTTGTTTTCGATCAACTTCTTCAAACTGGCAACTCAGATGTAATGACAGAAAAGTTATATTCCCATCCAAAATAAGTTCTGTTTAAAATACAGTTCCAATACATTCTGCAATAAATACAGCCAAATAAGGTTCACGTAACTTTTGAAGTGATTTTTGCATCTGCAAGGATACCAAAAACGAAATTCCATCGCCAAAACAAGCCCACAATGAAGTGTCTTTTTAATCAGCTCATGTCGCTCATTTGGTGCCCATTTCTATACTTAAGATCTTGAAACTGCAGACGTATGAATTTTTTTTTCTCATAACTTTAATGTGTTCTTGATATTTTCCTAGGACCTATATGTAGGAAAGAAAGCTTTTAAAATGCTCCAGCTAGCAAGTAGCTTATTTTCCATAGAAGTAATGGTATTTCAAAGACGTTGGCGTTTCAAGGTTTCAACGATTAAAGTTGTAGCAAATGACTAACATAAACTGCCTTCTTCTTCTTCCCCGCAGCACTACAGCCTCTCTTGAGCCTTTGGTTCCTGCAAATCGTGCCTCCAACTGTCTCGGACCATTGACTGCGTCCTCTAATTTCGAAATCCAACCAGTGATGAACTGTCTTCGTTGACCGAGTTAGACCAGCGTTTCCTCGGTTTCTCTACTGGTCTCCGGCGTTCAGTTCTTCCAACAAATACCTACATAAACTGCCTAGTTGGAATTAAAATGTTACGATTCTATACAATAAGATCAATCGCCATCAACATTGATTTCACACATTATTCAGTTGTCACACATTTCAGTTGTCAGCAAAACGTGAGGAAAAAATTATGATGGAATATAGCTTGCCCTTGCAAAATGTCCTCTTCAAGCTGTTCCCAAGGATGCCTTTTGACTGTTCCTATGAAAGAAACCCGAGTTTGCAACAAAGGAAGTCATATTAATATAAAGAGTACAAAGTTTCAGGGCTGCTTCAATATATAAAAATATCGATACAAGATGGTTATTCAATGAAATGGAGACTACTTTGAAGAATGTCAAGCCGGATGAGGAAAATAACACCAGTATGGAGATATGAATGCAGGTCGGATTCTTTACGGACAGATACTGTATTTAGAGTTGATGTTATATAGGAAATTTATGAATGGAAGGCTTACTTAAAGGCTATAAATAATGAAAGAAAATTTGACCCGGGTAGTGCTGCATAGAAAGGGGGCTTAAAAATCCCTTTATAGCTAACTTTCATGGGCATATTTTTTTCGTTTTTGAAGGGAGACTTCTTTACTGTTGGGGAAACATTTTCAAATGTAACGAAAAAGCAGAATCGTGTACATCCCCTGGCGGACAGCAAAACGATATTCCCTCGGCAATCTGTTTTAAACACAAGTATCATGTAGCTATGTAAATTTTTGACTTAATTATCACATTCCGCCTGAATCCTTACTGAAGATAGTAAGCTAGTTTGTTGGTAAACTGGCAGTGGTGGTTACCTATGCGATGAAGTGTGATGAGAAGAGAAACATGAAAATCGAGTCGGAGCTCACTTCGTTACTAAGTGCTAGAACTGATTCCGCTGATTTGCAATGAATTCGATTGGCGATAGTGAGTTGGTATTTGTGCTCCGCGTGGAAACCACGCGCATTGTTATTCTCTATTGTTCGTATCTTCACGCATAATTTTTGAACGGAAATCAAATTGTTGAGCTTACTTGTCGTTGGTTCCCATTTGAAAGACATGCGAGTCCGTGTAACGATAGCAAACGAAGCTTGTAATGCAAAGTTCAATTAATCGACTTTGGTACTGATTTCCTTTCAGTTATTACATATGAAAAGCAGCATACTGTTGTGTATCTATTCTGGTATTAATTTTACTATGGGCTTTGCAAAGACTAGGAAAACCTTTAAATACATTATTTTTAGGATTTCTGTACAAAGACCTAGAATACACATAGAAGAAAGGCTTAGAACAAATTTATTCAACCGGCTCAGTGACCTTAAAATAGGCGAGGCAGCCTGGTCGCATACAAAATGTAACAAGCATGGTAGTACCCGAGGCAGCAATGTGACTTTGGGTGAGATGCGAGTCTAACCTTCTGTATGTATCTATTTTATGGTTTTTATTATAACAAAATCAACATATGCTACAATCACTTTGCTGTTATTTAAATGCTCATAAATAAAGATGATTAAAAGAGTCTTCAAAACCACAGTGGTTTACATTCGTATGCGCTGTTTCCTTTCCCCGAAATCCGAGCAATATTCTAACCTTTTCGTGGTGCATAAGTAGACCTTGTAAATGTTAACCAATCTATCCATTTCCTGTTTTTAAAATATCGTATCCTGTTAACAAGTTTCAACAAATTTCCTTTTCTCATTTATTGATATAATCGTTTCCTTATAAACTTCCCTTTTTCCTTATCTGCAATTCATATCAACTAAATTATTAGTCACTCTCCTTGGAACAGAGAGATGGAAAAAATCACATGAAAATATTATTTCAACGTCCTTACCGCAATACAATGGTGCTCTTCATCTAGTCCATAACACCGCCATCATCTACGATAACGGATAATGTCTGAACCCTACATTTAACCATTTACACCCTCGTTTTTTACGATAATTTATGATAATAAACGGAAAATTTATGTAACATCCATAAAACGTTCGCTCAAGCCTTGCCCAAAAGAGACTTGAGGGCACGTTGGATTGACTTGCAATGCTAGGCTCCAACCATTCTCCCACAATATAAAATATATTTGAATACTAATTGCCGCTATAGCTGAAGCAAAATAATAAACAAAACATTTGCAATAAAACGCGGTAAATGATGAGGTGTGCCTTTTCCAATTGTGGGATCAGCTTATGAATTATATACTTACACAGAAACCACTTAGAATTCTCGCGATGTTGTATTAGTTAAGCTCCGGCTTAGAGATAGCTGGGTTACACCACTTGAGTTGGTAAAAGGCGGCTTTACGTTGCGAATATGCGTGTACACGCAGGAGTGGGGCATGTATGGCAGGATTTAATATAGAGCCACTATACCAGACTTGTGTATCCAAGACACAAGTATTCGTGCCCACTTAATACGTTTATTTGCATATCATTTTGTCTCGTCAAAGAAGCGGATAATTGAAAATGTTTATATTGCGGTGGAAGCTCTTCTCGCTAAAGTAGTCGTTCTTGTAAATGAACTTTCATTTCAGGAAACTTGGCATGGTTCAACAATTAGCAAGCAATTATTTTTCTTTCTGTGGGGTTCAAGTCAGCTGGCTTGTACTCAAATCATACGTGGCACCCTATTTATTAAATGTAAAAAGTTTCGCAGATAATTTAATTGTACGGATAAAAACGGAAAAGTCCCATTGATACGCTGATGACTAGAAGAAAATAGTAAATAAAAAGTTTGATGTACTATACAGGTATTTGTTTTTAATTTAATAAGGTTCCGAAGATTCTTTCATATTTGTAAGTCATTATTGGTAATTTCCTTTGATTTGTTTGCTTAATTGGCGAAATCAAATAACTGTCGCATTTAGAAGCTAAGTTAATTATTTTGGAGTTTTTAGTAACAAAGTTCTATTGAAATTATGACCTGTCTACTTATCTGTGAATCCATCAGTCCGTCCTTCTTCTTCAAAACTATCGTAGCTACGAGGGCGGTACCAAAAGTACCCGACCCGACAAAGAAAACAGTAAAAAAATTGCGAAAATGTTTTTTATTTTTCAACATATTCGCCTTTCAGCTTGACACACTTTTCCCAACGATGTTCAATAGTTTCGATACCCGCTTTAAAGTAGGGACCGTCAAGCTGCTCAAAATAGCTATTAACCTCAGACTCTACCTGTTCATTCTTGGCAAATGTTTTGCCGCCGAGCCTTTTTTCAAATTCGAAAGTAGAAAATAGTCCGAGGGAGCCAGACCTGGCAAATAGGATGCGAGAGGAAGCAATTCCAACTTCAACTCATTGATTTTAGCTATCGCAATGATGCACGTGTTGACTGATACGTTGTCGTGATGAAACAACACTTTCTTTTTTGTCCGGTGGGGCCGTTTTTTTCTTGATTTCATCACTCAAACGCTGCAATAAGGCTGCATAATATGCGCTGTTAACTGTTTTTCCTTTTTCGAGATAATCAATAAATATTACTCCACGCGCATCCCAGAAAACGGATGCCATGACCTTGCCAGGTAACTGAACTGTCTTTGCTTTCTTTGGAGCCGGTTCTCCCTTTTCAGTCCACTGATTTCACATGGGTCCATCACTTGACACCTGAGACCACGGGTCTCAGGTGTCAAGTGATGGACCCATGTTTTATCCATGGTAATGAATTGACGCAAAAACTCAGCTTTATAGCTGTAAAACATTGTCAAACACTCGATGGAAACTTCCTCACGTTGCTGTTTGTGCTCCATTGTGAGCAAACGCGGCACCCATCTTGCGCACAGCTTTTTTATGTCCGAATTTCCAGTCAAAATGCAATGCTTAGCACTTTTTGAAATACCTGCCATGTCTGCCATCTCGCGCATTTTTAACTCGAAGGTCATCTAATACCATTTTGTGGATTTTCTTCACATTTTCTGCCGTTGTGACCTCACTTGGTCGACCACTGCGGTGTTCATCTTGGCAGCTCGTACGACCTCGCTTAAACTCAGCTACCCAATATTTGACAGTTGTAAACGAAGGAGCAGACTTCTCCAGAGTAGAACCCAACTCGGCTTCGATATCGGTTGGACTTAGACCTTTCAAATGTAAGTATTGTATCGCATAACGATGCCCGATTTTTTCCGTATTTACAAATTCACTGAGAGCGTTCACTTTGGACGTCTGTAAAAAAATAATAATAAACGTACCGTTGTGAATTTTTCACATTATGTGTAGAAAGGTGGTATTGTCAATAGCAGAAATTATTTTTTTAAAACTACCTGTACTCATAAGTCAGGTCGGGTACTTTTGGGACTATCCTCGTACATCAACGTAACTATCTCCTTGAATTTATTGTTAAAGAAAAGCCTAACATCATGCTTCTTGCTGAAAATCACCTGAATTCATGGCACTCAATGCCGTTCAAAGATTTTGAACTAGGAAGAAATTACATGATAAACGGTGATGGTGGCATATTAGTAAGAGGAACGTATTGTTTGCAGCAAATTGATGAATTCGAATGTAAAAATTTTGAATTTCTTGAAATGTCTGACATAATTTCACTGCAACGTAGTGATAGCCTGTTCATTATCTTGGCCTTTGCAACGGGAAGAAATGTTTTCAGGTTCAAGGAAGAGATCGCTTCTTTGTTTGAAATACCCAGTTGAACAGATTAGATACATTATATTCTTGCCGGCGATCTCACTGCTCGGCATATATTATGGCTGAACGCCAACGTTACAAATATTTCTTTTGATATTAGAATACAATACACCGGCCAATGACATCATCCCTCATATGAAGTATAAGCTGAACTTCATCCCTGAGTTGCTCCAGTGCATCAAACTTCCGCCAAATGAAAGACGAAGCATCCTTCTAAATAACTGTTACAGCTAACCTAAGTATCTGGCTTGATAAGGAATTTAGGCCTCCTACTTTATTTGGCAAAAAATGCTCTCTAATCTGTATGCAAAACCATTTTGTATCCTTTCGCACCAGAAGAAACAACTCTTAGGCCTCGTAATTCATTCCTGACCCACCATCACCAAAATATTCATTACCTGAAGAATAAGACAACAGAACTTTGCAATCCTTCCATCCTATTTCCGTATAATATCATCATCATCATGGCTGACAGGTGCCATTAGTAATAGCGAACTCTTTCTGAACTATTTAATCTTCTGGAAAGATAGGGACCATGATACTACAGGTAAGCCTGGCGGTGGAGGCGTTGACATGTTTTTCTAACCAGCAAATCCTATGATGATGTTACTCCATCTTGACCTGTTGAGTGTATAATTGTGCTACTCTCTCTTTCTGCCCCTCTTTGCCTCCTCATATCATCTATGTACATCCCTTGTAACAGTCCTGCTATTTTTTGTGAACGTTTCTTTGTAGCATTCTCAAGCTACATTAAAACTCGCTTCCCGACTTCTCCTATATTGTTCTGTGGTGACTTCAATTTGTACTCTTTGGTTTGGAATGATATGTGTGTATGCAAAATTTCTGTTCATGGTACGCCTTCTGCTTTTTCTTCTTTCTTCTTTTAATTCCACCTTCTTTTAATTCCGCCACCTTCTTCTTTGTCTACATTGATGGCACTCTCATCCTTCGTAAAACATAATTCACACCATTCACCACTCTCCAATGAGCTTCCTATCACATTTTCTCGTTCTTTGAGGAATTCCTCACCTTCCTGCTTTAATTTTTAAAAGCTGATTTATTGAGCATAGAAGCTAGCATAAATGCCGTGAATTGGCATTCCTTATTCAGCAACCTCCACGTTGAAGATTTCGTTGATAAGCTCTATATGTTTCTTTCGTCCTAAATCTCGCAATTTATTCCGGTGTTTCTATCAAGGAGGCCTAAAATTGCTCCTTGGTTTAATTTAGATGTTGCCATTGCAATTAAAGGAAAAGATGCTGCTCGTAAAAAATTCTTATCCAGTGGTCTTCCAATGGACCTGGCTAAATTCAAAGAACATTGTGCCGCGGCCAAAAAAATTGCCACCTCTGCATTTCATACATATGTTAACTACAGGGTTTTCCAATAAGAGGTTTTATCTTGATATTAAAAGAAAAATGCAATTTTTTAATATAAATGATCGGATGTTTATTTCATTATAAAGAAGAAGGTATGCCGTTAAAAGTGAAAAGTAACATCAGGCAAATGACCACCACGACTACGCTTATAGGACTTTATCCTTTTCATGAAATTTTCCATAACCAAATCGCAAAGCGGCTGCCCTTTGTACTCGTTAGCCTCACGAATTCCGTCTTTGATGTCGTGAACTGACGCTGGGCTGTGGGCGTAGACCTTTTCTTGCACGTGGCCCAAAAAGAAGAAGTCGTAAGCTGTTAAATGTTCGAGAGATAACACGGTCCGAAAACATTTCCCGTAAAAGATCAATGGTTTCGGTGCTTGTGCGGCACGTAGCACCGTCTTGTTGAAAGTGAACGTTGTCCAGATAAATACCATCCAATTCCAGCCATAAAAAATCATTAATCATCTCTCGGTAGTGCGATCCATTCAAAGTAACTATTGCTCCAGTCTCATTTTCGAAATAGTAAGGTCTAATGACTCCGCTGGACCATAAACCGCACCAAACAGTCATACGTTGAGGATAGAGAGGCTTTTCAAAAAGAATTCTTGGGTTTTTCGAGCTTCAGATGCGGCAATTTTGCTTGTTGACGAAGCCACTGAGGTGGAAATGGGCCTCATCACCCAAGATAATTTTTCGATGGAATTCCGAATCATTTTCATGCATTTCACGGACCTAATCAGCAAAAACACGACGTTGTTGATGATCAACCAGCTTGAGTGTTAACTGAACTTTATAAGCTTTGAGACCCAAATCTGTATGCAAAATACGGTGTAATGACTTCTGTGGAATGTCCAACTCCAAAGAATGACGAGAAATGGACAAACCTCTTCAACACTTTCAGCTACATCAGCAATATTCTCGGCTGTTCTTGAGTGATGTGCACGGGTTTTGTTCTTCACATCACAAGGTTGTCCCAACAGCTCGAATTTTTTCACCAATTTCTGTATTACGGCCCAACAAAGTGTTTTACGACTATCCAAAAAAGTTCGAGCTTTTCGTACCGTTTCTGCCAAATTTTCACCATTTTTATAGTGAATTTTAATAATTTCAATGCGTTGTTGAAGCGTTGTCAAATGTCAAAAAATGACAGCTTCAAAAGTGACATCTACCGAAATAGCGAGCTATTCAAATAACACCTCGTATTGGAAAACCCTTTACATTGAAACTTCGTTAATGTCTAGTCAAACTTGTGCCTTCT
This sequence comes from Odontomyia ornata, assembly GCA_963969285.1. Taxonomy (NCBI): domain Eukaryota; kingdom Metazoa; phylum Arthropoda; class Insecta; order Diptera; family Stratiomyidae; genus Odontomyia; species Odontomyia ornata. The sequence continues at coordinate 376,180,357 of OZ017738.1, forward strand.
GGTTGTACGTAAAATCTTTAAGAAGCTCTCACCATGTCCCTGATAATTTCAGTCTTGATGGCGTGACATCTACTCTTCAAGAATCTAGTGAATTCTTCACTTCTTATTTTTCTTCACTTTTTGGCAGGACTAAGCACTCCCCTTCCTTCAACCAATGTTCTTGCTTTTTTCCTCTACTACTTTTCGGACAAAACCCTTACATGTTGAGCTGCTCTTAAATAATCTTGACAAAAGTATCAGTGGGGGCCCTGATGACATTCCAAATGTTCTAACAAAATCTTTATCTTCTTCACTTTGTGTTCTACCTTCAGTTATTTTTAATTTGGTTCATCGTGTGGGGTTTTCCTATACCAATGGCAAATTGCCCACATTTTTCTTATCTTCAAATCTGGTGACCGTAAGATTCTCTCAAACTATCGTCCTATTTTAGCCCTTCCTTGTTTTGGTAAAATCCTTCAGAAAATAGGTTTTTATATGCGGTACCCGCTTATCGTTCCAGATTAAGCAGCTCAACAGGATTGTTTCGTCAAGGACAGATCTATCCTTACAAACTTACCTTGTTTTTACCCATCACATTGCAGGCCCCCTCGATCAGCAACAACGAATTCACGTTATTTTCAGGGATTTCTCCAAAGCATTTGATTCAGTGGATCACCCTTATCTATTAGAGAAATTTTTGGGGCTCAGTGTTTATCTCTATTCCTGGCTTCTCTTCTATGTTCTAAATCGGCAATGAGTAGTCACTTTTAATTCTTGCTTCTCTTCTTCTTCTCGTCCCAGCTCTGGAGTTCCGCAAGGTTCAATACTTGGCTCCATACCGTTTCTACTTTTTGTCAATGATCTACCTTCTGTTATCACATCCTATCTCTTTGGCCAATGACTTTTAAATTTTTCGAGTTATTGACACCCTTTTAGACGTTGATATCCTTCAAACCAATCTCCAGCATCTAAGTGACTGGTGTGAATCAAACTACCATCAGATAATATTCTCCCGTAAATATTTCCTCTTCCCTCATAGAGTAGGTTTTTTGATATCCCATTGAAACATGGCACCCCTTTCAGGATCTTGGTGTGCTTTTTGATTGTAAACTGAAGTTTGATCTCAACATTGCTCTGATTATTAAGAAAGTCTCCCATTTAACATGGCTTATTTTACGATCCCCTTCGCCATTGCAACAATCACCTCATATATGTGTCTTTACTTCTCACTGGTACGTAGTAATTTGGAGTAAACGGTCTCTATTCTTCAAATTCAATCTTCCTTACCCCCTTATGATGACCGCCTACATATTTTGAACCTTCCTATCCTCAAGTCCAGACGATCTTTGCTTGACAAATGTCTTTTGTTCAAGATTCATCATAGTCTTTTACCTCAAAATGTACGCAGGCAAATTAATACATTCGACACTGCTCGCCCGAATTGATCGTCGCTTCAATTTCATGTTCCGTATGCACGTACTAACACCTTCCACTCTCTTTTGCTACGCTTACTCATATGTAAAACCACCAAAGTTTTGGTCGTCTAGCAGAGTCTTTTGGCGTATTAAAAAGTTTCATAAAAAGTCAAGTTTACAAATACTCCTTTAATTCTAATTCCCTATTTTGAATTTGTATGAGTTTGTATTTATCTATTTAATAGACTTGGAATTTTAGTCAAGTTGATTTTGAAATAAATAAGTAAATAATCCAAGAAGTATATTCCTGATATCTTGGATAATGGAGAACCGAGTTAAACATGGATGCAATCTACATGGGTTGGAGTCTCCAACATACCTAAGGACAAATTCGTAGTTGGACTTTTGCATTGCTGACGCAAGATTTGAATTTAAATTTAATAATCTTCAATGGTAATCGCAGGTGCTTCCTTATGATAGCGTCTATTTTACTATTGTAATAAAAATACGAGTAAATCACCAAAGGGATGATGTCTTTCTCATTCCAATTCAAAATGATAATCATGGGCTTTGTTTCAGAAAAACAGATTGGGAAAAGTTTCATACAAGATTTCATCGGGAAAACAAGAAGAAATGTCCACCTTCTGATGATGACAGGAATTCAACTAACGATGAAATATACCTATATTTTCCGAAAATAGAGAAGCTGGCATTAGAAACGATTGAGAAAGTTACTCGTGGGATTAAACATCGAAATAGTATGGTAAGGCATAAAACACCAATCGAGACAATGTTGAAAAAATTGAAAAGCCTTCTACTCACATACTTCAACTATATATGTCGGCAATTCGTGGACTACAACCATGCGTCCTTAGCTTTTCCGAAATTACACTTTAAGAATGTCCAGAACGTAATCCATCCATACTACAGGAGTGAAGTCAGCAGCCAAAGAGTGGAGAAACTGAGGAGTACTCACCCACAAGATTCATAAATCGTGTTCACAAAAGTTAACAGTCTTATTTTGTAAGAAGTCTCAAGTGAATGTATCGAATCTTAAAGTCACTAGTAGTGAGATAGATCTTCCAGAGAGGGCTGCTTTTGAAATTAATAATATGACTACAGATATAGCTGGACATAGAATTGTATGTGACGGTATTCAGAAATTTGGTCTGATTGAAACTAATTTTGAATTGTTCCATCTACCAAACCCAGAGAGAGGGAACCAAATTCTTTCACAAGTCGTTGAATTAAACAATTCCGATTTCAAATCAAGCCTGAACGGAAAATCAATTCTTCACTTCAATAGAACAGTGACCTCCGGCATTTTCTTAATTACTTTGTTAGCTTCAAATACCTTCGTTTTATAGTTGGGAGATTAAAAAACGAGAAATCATGTGATGTTGACGATATGGTCAAGATATCAATATGGCATTCGTCTGTTGTTGCTATTTGAAATTAGTGCATATTGTTCAATAGCATGTTGAACAATTCTTATTTCTGGAATCAGTGGAAAAAGGCTAAGGTTTTTCCGACCTTGAAGAAAGCAAAGGGGTCTTCATGCCTTAAAATCGATCGCCCAATCAGCTTGCTGCCTATCATCAGCAAAGTGTTTGAAGTGATATTGAAACAACGTTAAACGCCCACATTTAAAAACATGAATTGATGCCAAGCTGCCAGTTTGGTTCCCGTGCCAGGCGTTCGCCCATACCTGCAATAACGAAAGTAACCTCAGGTATCTGTTGCAAACTGAACAATAAAGGGGTTTGGTTAGCCGGACTAGTTTTTAAGCTTTTGCAGGATAGGTTTCCCATAAAATTCGTTTCTTGAAACTGATGGAAATCTAACGGCGATATACGATTTTGAGTTCCCAATTGGTTTACAGTAAGGAATAGTCACTGCGCCTCTGCTGAAATCTGACAGTGGTGTGTGATTTTAAAGTCTTGAATGGCTTACAGCAAGGAATAATTACTGCATCTCCGCTCTTCTCCATACACATTTGCAGCCTATTGAATGGCTTTGATTTTAACGTGTCACGAACGTGATAATTGGCGGCAGTTGTGGATGACCTGATAATTTCTACGGCCAAAATAAAGGCATGATTCATTCAAAGGAGCCTTTAGAAAATATTCAATTCTGTACAAATGAAACTGAATGGGCAAAAATCCGAAACAATTCTGTTTTGGACAACGCTGTGGCTCGCCACTTAAGACCTAAAACGTGATTGGAAAGATTTCCAAATTATGGGCGGTGAGGATAGTTCAGAACGGGGTCTACATAAATCCTTACCTTGGTGTTTATTTTGATCAGTACCTGTACTATAATGAACATGTCAAAACTATGTTATGCTCTGTAGAGCGCGTAAAGTATGCATGTCCCTTCAGTGACTCTTTCATTCTAGATACATTGATCAAAAGGTCAAAGTTGTCTGTTACAAGGTTCTGGTTAGGCCACTATTGACATATTGATGTCCGGTTTCATATAATCAGAGTGCTGCTGCAATGAAAATGTTACGAGTTTTTAAAAAGAAAGATCTTTGCACATGTACTGTTCTGCACAAAAATCCTGAGTCAAATTGGAGACAAAATATATCAAATCGAAGAATTTATCAAACTACTAAAGTGATCAGAGTCGATATGTTTATTTTGAAGCTTATTCCGAACAACATCGCGAAGTATGTAACTATTAGTGAAAACCCCTTAATTTCTGTTAGCCGTTCCACCCTACCGATGGGTAAATTGAGACTTGCCTCACCACTGGCTTCATACCTCCAGAAGCATTCATGTATTTAAACATGTATCGATATATTTATAGTATATGATTCTGATGGTGCCCCGATTATATAGCTTTTGCCTCAGATGTCCGCCAGTGTGGAGTCAAAAAGTTCAAAGCTTATTAGAGATACGCGACAAAAACTCATTTGTAGTATTTCTTGAGCATTTAAGGGTGATGAAATCATTTTTTTAATGCCATTCACCATTTGAGTATGTCTAATATTTTGTTAATTTTAAATCCAATTCTACGCATACTAATACGCTTCATTTTCCTTTTCATTGCAGAGTGTAAGTGCGGAATTAAATGCAATTTTAGTAAGTAAATTCTTTGAACTATTTTAATGCAAAATATTTCCTTGGTTTTATAATTTGGTACTCTATCCTTAACCTTGAATAGAAACTTTACGTGAAGACACTTGAACTATTGTAGAAAACTTATTGAAGAAAGTTTGATTTATAGGAAATAATGGGAAAAATGTTCGAGGCAAAAATGTCTTCTATTTTTTATTAATTATATTTTATCGTAAGAATTGTCTGCGTGTGAAAACTAAAAACCACGGACATATTTTGCCACTTTTTAATCGTCAAATTCTCGTTGACCTGCAACTATTACTAAGTTTTACAAATTGCTTCCCACTATCAATACTTACATATTCAGTATTAATGTTGAATAACAAGTGAGATTATTTTTCAAAATACTTTTTTTTTTCATTTATGCTCTAGGACTATAGCTCCTTTGGGGCTCCTTTTGGGCCCTTAAAGATAGTAAGAGTATCTGATTATCTTGATCGAATGTATCCACGCTCGATATGGTCATTACCAAGTTATGACGGTGTGCCCGTCCACCTGGCTGCCATATGTTCTGATTGAACCAGTACGTATCATAACTGAACGGGCTTATAGCACACCCGAGCTATCACTAGAAACATATCTTGTTGTCACTAACAAGATTCGCACCAGGGATATTCAGCTTGCGCAGCGAGGGCTCTAACCACTATTTTTCAAAATATACGAGTATATGTATAGTATATCAGTATACAAATCTCCCATCATCAGTATAGGTAAAACTTTATCATTATTACCACATACTTTCCATATGTCTCTCAATAATTCAGCGTAATGAGTGAGATCTCATAGCAGGTACCATGTCAGCCCACTGCAAACTTTATATGGATGCACTAAGTGTAACCAGCAAGGACTAAATACCATCATTTGAACTGTTTCTTATAAACAAAGAAAACACTCTAATAATTGTGACACTTAGGAGGAGATCATCATAATGAGATACTCTAACCATCTCTAAGCAAAGGCCCGAAAGAGGCTGTAATGCCACAGTTTCAGTTTCAGGAGGAGATATGTAATTGACCAAAACCTTCTCTCAACAACAATTTTTTTGTGGTTAGAAGAGGAAGGCTACTTATGCCCTTATAGTGAGACTCTTAAGCGCGCAATGCATCTAGATTACCCACTAAACACCTCTCTGTCAGTTTGAGATTTTAGCTTGGCACCGGTTGACACAATGTTTTGTGCTAGGCCCGATTTTCATCTTTTACAGGCAAAAAATATATGGCCGGCATCGTCCACCTGTCTTATGTAAAACACGCAGTCGGTAGACCATAGCTTATCAATCTTGCGCTAGTAAGACCGAAAATATATACACGCGTTTAAAAATTGGGTCATATAGAAATCAATCTCACCGTGCTCTTGATTAAGCTATGGTCTCAGCTCAGGGATCAGGCATGCGGCTCATCTTTTCCTTGCATCACTCACCCAGAACTGCTGCTAATTGTTGGCGCAGTGCTGCCTTGCCTCCTTTGTTACCGCCCTGCTATTATCTTTACTTCGGATATGAACGATATTTTCCACTCTCTACCAAGAAGAGCAATGGGTATCACTCTGTCAATCACCATCGCTGCCGACCCAGAGACTGTTTGGAATATGTTGTGTAATTTGTACCTGTGCCAGCAATTTCCAGCACTATTCCTTGCTAAAATTTTCGCTCTATTGTTCTGACCTAAAGAGTAAGACAGACTGCAAAGTGCTCACCACGACTCGTCTCCTTTATGAGATAGGTTCTCTTGTGTGGTCGAGTAAGTGCCGTTTCTTGTACTGCAGCTTTATCAGTTGTTACCCTAGTAGACTTGAAAGTAGTCATGTTCGAGTCTATCAATACACCCAGGTGTTTCACAGCGGGTTTCGATTCAATCAGTGTTTCTCCAATACCGATAGTCTTTTTTTCTGCGAGTCCTCTTATTTAGCAGACCTACCACTTTGATTTTCCACAGTGCTAGGCTAAAACTATCACCTAGTTCCTGACTCAGGGCATTGCACACTTTATCTGAGTTGTACATATTTGTTTGAGCATCTAGTGAATAGCACCACAACATCATCCACATAGCCGAGCACGTGTAGCTTTTCCGGCAGTTCAAGTTTCAGTAACCTGTCATACGAGATGCTCTACAAAACAGGGCTAGGGATGGAGCCCAAAGCGATGCCTGATGTAGTTACCATCCCTTTGGTTTCCTTTCTGTATGTCAAGAGCAACCTGTGGTCTTTCAGATAGTCGTTTAAGATCTGCATACGATTTTCTGGTACTTAGAAAGAGTTTCTTAGTATTTTTAGAATATCCACCCATAAAGTGCAGTTGAAAGCATTTTTAACGTCAAGAATAACGAACAAGATGACCCGTAGGGTGGAATTAATCGGTGCCTCCAAGTGCTAGGCAATACTCACTTGGTCTCTGATTGCATTGATAGTAGGACAACGTGCTCTGAAGCTATATAAGTACTGCCATAGAGATAGGCATCCACGGAAGTAATCCTGATGTATGTTTTGAGTACATTACCGGCTGAATCGAACATATAAAGTGGGTGGTACGCAGACGGTGACTCAGATTTCCATTTGCTGCTGCTGATCAGCTTGGGCATCGCTACCGTCCAGCACTTTGGAAATATCCCTTCGCACAAGCAAGCGTTAAATATACTAAACATCAAGTCAGAGCCAAATTAATATACCATCTACAGTACCTCAGCTAGAAACCATCTAGTCCTGGAGCCTTCCTTGCCTTTATAAACAAGTCTACTTTTTCCAGCTCTACGTTGATGGCGCGCATGTATGTTTTGAAGGTCGTGGCTTGAGGATATGAACGATGGGTCCCCTACAAACAATGTGGCATAGTTTTTGTCGGGAGGGCATGTTTCACGTGCGTCCTACGACCATAAATGAACGTCAAGTGCCGACCGCCGTTGCGCAACGTATAGTCATTAGTTTTTTAATGTAGAAAGGCGTCAAAAACACGGAAATTTTTCTGCGTATTCGAAATCAGTTCAGTAGTGAGTGTCTGAGTAGGGCTATTGTGTTTGAATGAGCCAAAGCATTCAAGGATGGTCACGAAACCATCGAGAATGAGCCGCATGATCGTCGACCGTGAATCAGCATCAAACCAGACAACATCTGCCGCGTAGAACAACTCTTTTGGGGGGACCGTAGGATGAATGTTCGAGACATTTCGACTGAACTCGGCATCAGTATTGGTGTGTAGAGTCTATCATCCCCGAACACCTTCAATATCATAAATTAACGCTCGAAACGGAGGAGGATTCCAGCACGAAGTGTGATTCTTCTCTAAGATATCGCGTGCCTTCATACCATGCGTCTTATGCTCAATACAATATCGGAATTAGGGTGGAAGGTACTGGAACACCCCCCTACAGCCCAAATTTACCATCCTGTGACTATCATATGTTTGGGCCACTGAAAGAAGGCTTCGGAAGTTAAAGATTCAACACCGACGACGAGGTAGAGGAGTTCGTGCGCATATATTCAAAACTGGTATCAAAAAGCTTGCTCAACTTGTAAGGGGGAGTAGGGGAGCTCTACATTTGGCTGCCAATATTTTAAGTAACGTTGTTAAAGAGGTAATTTCCAAGATGCGTTTATTCACCAGATCGTGTCCTGGTGATTGTATTTAGCACCCCAGGTGATTCACAGCTGCAAGTGAGACACGGCTTGAGTCCAAGGTGGGAAGGACATGCACCTTTTTTCACTGCAGCAGAGTTTTCAAGCTACAACTTTTATTATGCAGAAGAGTTCCGAAAAACTTTAATAGGAGATGAGAATACAAGAATCAGTCACAAAAAATGTAAATGAAGTTAACTATTCATATGATTAAACATTTCGCAAGTCAATTTTCTGCCCGCTTTTTCAACAATATCAAACCTTAAATTCAACTACCTTTGACGGCAATACCCACCGTCAATACGCAGCACTGAGACCGTCGCAATCGCGATTAAAAAGTGGATTGTTTAAGTGAAATGCAATAATCACAATTTATTGTGCTCAGCTCATATTGCTACCTCTAGTAAAGTATGTAGACATTAAATGACCAAGGAATATCATCGGAGTGATTGGATGTAAAACTGATATTTATTTGTCAATTATTTTGTTTGTATGATATCCGCATCCCAATTGTATTTCTTCTTGAAATGACGTCAGGGCTTACTTCTTTGAATGAGCTCACTCAAAAAAGCAAGACCTGACGGCTTTTCAAGAAAAAAAAAGATATTTAGCCCTGTAAGAAAAATCGAATTGGAAGGTGGCAAACACGGGCTAAAGGCAAACAAGCCAAAATTGACGTGGAGGATTGCAAGTGATTGTAAGATCAACTTTCATTTCGTTTTATGCATTCTATGCGTAGATACACATAAACGCCTTTTTGATAGCGAAGAATTACACAACGTGCGACATCACCCCGCATGGTTACTAAGAAAAGCTGGGCCAGATAGAAGTCAATCTCACAACGTCTTTAATTCAGCCATGGTCTCAGATCCGGGATGAGGCAAGCAATCCAACTTCCTTTCATACAATTCATCCAAGACTGCTACCAACCATTGAGTTAGCGCTGTCTCTTTTTGCGGGCAACCACCTCCCGCGCCCTCACTTTGGCGCGAGTAAATAGTGTGGCGCTCTCTAGCAAGGAAGGCAACAGGTACAAACGCTGTAATAAATCTCACCACCGCATCAGAGACTGTCGGATATGAAGATGCAATCCTCAGTGCTCCTCTTCCCTATACCTAGGCCAAGCGTTTTGGATATACCTCCTTACTGAGACCGTCGCTCCATATTTCTGCTCCGCACAGCAGCACTCATCAGAGGCGGTGCGCAGCCGGCCATCCAGGATTTCCCTTCCCATGTCTGATCAGCATGACCTTGTCACCTTCCGTCGTACCAGGAAAACCCCGGCCTGTAGGCAAGCATTGAATGTACTGAGCAGCAACTCAGGACAATGATGATAGACAAGCTGCAACTCCTCAGCTGGAACACCATCTGGATCAGGAGGCTTCCTAACTTTTAATGAAAGGACTGCCTTTTCCAGTTCCGGCTGTGTGAAGAGTGGACACTCGATTGCTAGTTCATCGTGGACAGCGTCAACATGGCCGGAATGAGCGGCGAAGATTGCCCATACTATCTCGTCCATCTTTTTCGCTTCACGTATGCAAGGCGTCCATAGGGCACCAAGCTTCCGCATAATCAGCTTATAGCCACTGCCCCACGGAGCTTTGTTCACATTGTCCAGTCGATCTTGCCAGCAGTGAGCTTTACTGTTGTTAATCAATTTGTGAAGGCGTTTCCTGGACAACTTATACGCTGCTACCCAGCTACAAGCCAGCGGTTCCGTGCCCGTTGCGCCTCATCGAAGCTTGTGACACTCCTTTCAATTTTAAGCGATTTCAATCGACCACCAGTGTCCTAGGGCTTGGCGTGCAGGATTCTTGACGGGGTACATAAGCGTTGCTAGCAGCCGTGAGCACCTCGATGAAGCTGTCGACGTCTATTCTTCCGGTGTTCCACAACACGAGCGCAAGGACGTTGGAAGACAACATCACCGATCTCAAGCAGAACACGCTGATGATCGCTGGCTGAGTAGTCCTCTCATATTTTTCAATTGTTTGTGCTCCATGCCAAGCATTCCGAGGCAAGTGCCACTTCGGATATGGTTCCTTCGCAGCCAGTACTGTGGGAAATTTTTTGAATTCTCGGTGCAAGCACCGTCCTGATTGCCATTTCTAAGATTGTTTATAACCGCGGATTTGTTTGAGCAAGCCCAATTCGATTGCTTTAGCGTTGAAGTCTCCCCCAACGAGCACCTTGCCATCTGCGGTCGAGACTAAGCCATCCGAATCATTAAGGTCCACTTAGAAAGATGATATCGGTTCGTTCAGCATTTAATTGCACACTAAAGAAGATATAGTCTGTGTGGCCTAGTGGTCAGAGCATGAGACGCATAAGCCGAAGGTCCCAGGTTCAAATCTCGTTGGGAGCAACGTGATTTAGTTCAGGGGATTTCTTGGACAGACTACGAGTATTCACTCAGTGGTGATATGTACTGATTTAATCAGATCATATCATAGCTGAGCAGGTACACGGGAACATGGTACTGACCAAAATAACTTTAAGAAAAAATCAATACGGTCATGAAAATGAGATACTCTAACTATTTCTAAGCGAAGGCCCAAGAGGGGCTGTTGTGCTACAAAGAAGAAAGAAGATGGTCTCTGAACACTGAACTCGTGCGAAAACAACCCCCAGATGTGCCCTGTCTACAGCTCTCTGCCTGAAAATCACTATTTAGAAGCCGGATGGAATCGCAAAATGTTTCTTTATTGTCGACCTCTGCTCCGAATGTGCCAGTATGTGGCCAGACAACATTAAACCTACTGCTTTGATAGCAGTTTTGGTATTTTCAGACCTTACATTTCCCCTGATATCATGCGCCACTTCTGTGGATCTGCCAACTTGGGGTTTTACAAACGATGCCTGCTGTCGGGGTCTCATTTCTAGCTGGGCGTCCAGCGAACATAATTTTCTTGCACTTTTTGAACGATTTTCTCGTCGTCGTTTTTGTCATCGGTAGTATCGCTCCCAATGCGCTGTTAACATTTTTCCTGTAGCCGCTGGTTGCGTCGTCGTTATTGTTAGGGTTTTGTACTAAAATACAAAACCCTATTGCGATCACGACTTGTGCCCGTCTGTCCGGCCATCCGTCCGTCTGTCCGTCTGTCTGTATGTCACAGCACTTTTTCTCCGAAACTATAAAAGCTACAGCAATGAAACTTTGTGGAAAGGTCGGAAGTGGTGACTTCTTAAAAGTTCTAGTGGGGAAAATTTTTTCAAAGGGGTTTCAAGGGGGTCACACCATATAGGGAGGTGACCCTTTAAAAAAAATTTGCACCATTGGTCATCGAGTAGGGTGTCATTGGAAAGGTCTCAATGAGATCTTTTCAAAACAAGTCTTAAAATTGCCTTACCGGTACTGAGAGAGGCAGGGGAAGGGGAAACGTACGAACTCAACCAAACCTATACTACTTAACCCAATGGTGCCAAAGTTTTACCAGAACAGAGATGCTATGATAGTTGAACTGGAGCCGTTCACAAAGGAGGGTCAGCTCAGCGTTACCATGCAAAGCAACTAGTTCGAAACCATGATACCTGCAAGCGCAAAGCATCAGTTCCAGTTCTTTGTCTAAAGCCTAGTCCAGATTCAGTCAAGGTCATTACCTTTCATCCCAAAAGGAACCTCACGGCACCGTCCATATCCTCGGGTCCGTGGGGGCGACGCTCTCCAAAGAATGCTGGCCTCCAAGACTACTATCCTCGATCAGCATACCCCTGCTGGAATTTCCTTGGGTACGTGGGTGTGGCACTCCCCAAAGAATACTAGCCTCCAAGAGTATTTCTGTCGGCCGGCGTTCGCCCGGCCTCCTTGGTGGCAATTCCTCCATTTACCCGCATCCTTACCAACTTCCTTTTCAACGCCTACTGAAGTGGAAGACGAAAGCGGCAGCGTTCATTACAAAATGATAGGGATATGCTTGCGAAAATGTCCAGATTTTTGATGGTTGAAAAATACTGAGTATATGATACTAACATCATCTTTTATCAGCATTTGTAGGAGTATGGCGCAAGGAACCTTTTGAGGATTTGTCCCCTCACTAAAAGAATTCAATTTGTCAGGGCAAGAGAATATATTTGGCAGGTTTACCTAACTTTGTAACGTCTTTTGGGCTCATCTCATCTAGACAAGACTCCGTTTAAGCTAGTCTTGGCATATGAAAGTCAGATGTGGTATAATTAGAGTGCTGATGTAATGAAATGCTTTTTGCATAGAAAACATACGATATGTTCAATAGAATTATAAATATAATTAAATTGAATTAAAAATATGCTCTACATGAGCCATCGTTACCATTTAAAACATAAAAATCATCGTAAAACATAAGTTAAGGATACAAGTTTAAAAGCTTATAACATTTTCCTCAGCTAAATTAAACTGTTCAAATAACCATTGAATTCACTTACGATAGACTAATATTATTAAAACACATTCATAATAATGATGCACGCCAACTCATCCCATTGAGAGCAACCATCGAACGTTATCAATAGTTTCAGCATTCTTACGTCCTTTTACCTCGTCTATGCATCCCAGACACATGCAGATGTCAATGTGCATGATGACTAAACTGCAGAAAAATGGAACCAAATTGCTAGGAAAAAATTCAATTTGGGGCGGTGATAAATATTCATAGGAATTTCAAATTGACATCCTTCCAACAGCGATGGAAAATAATACCATCAGATGCTAGTGGCTTGCAATATGACTCATAAAACATATGAATGACAAGAATTACGATTTTTCTGCATAAGAACATATTCGTAGCATGGAATAATGGGTAGGATGACATTTCGAGCATATCCTGAAATCGTACCGTCATTGAGAGCATTCTTGCATAGTGAGAACAGAGAATACAATAAAATTGTTCAAATGAATGAATCCTTTCACACTAGGACCTCTATGAATTTTAAACTTTAATCCCAATGATGGTATTCCTGTTTATGCCCAAGAAAGATGCACAAGGGTGAATTTAAGAATAGATCTACAGTTACTGCTTAAAAGCCAGAACCAGTAGACAGAGACTTCAGACGAAAAGATTATATTTCATTCAAAAAAGGAGCTTTTGATTTGTTTAAATAATTTACTACCCGACACTTTGTGGAAAAGGCACAATAATATTAAATTTCGTAAAGGTTTAAATTTTATTTTTAGTTATAACTACGGGTATCGATTTTGTTCCATAAACCTTACATTTCCTTCATCATAATTAAAATTTTAATTTATTAGAACAGAATAGTGAGAACTCTTTCAGAGTTAGCACGGTTTTGCGAAGTTCTTTTATCATGCTATTAGACTCTTGCCTTACATTCTACCTTGATGATCCATCATTTGATGATTTGCTTGTGATGTTGAAATCAATTGACCTCGTTCATTATTGAGTCAAGTTTGTGCCTTTTCAAAGAGGTTTGGTTTATCTTTTAGACATTTTAGGTGGATTCCTCATATCATGAGCATAGACAATATCAATAATCTTCTAACATACTGCCAAAAAAGTACCATAATGATCACGAAACAGACATATAAATCAGGATATTCTTATGAACTTCTGTAGCACAAACTGTTAGTAAAACCTCCGTACATCATTCACAGAGATAGGAACAGTATTATGACTAGAGTCTCCTTTCAGAGAAAACAAAAAGGAAACTTCAGCTCAACAATCCACATGCCAATGATTCCAGCAAGCGGAATTGTAATGCAATGCACGTCCTCATATTCCACGCTGTTGGGACTATATCCGTGTGTATATTTAGGTATACGGAACTCATTCTGTTTATATATTTGACTGTATTATTTCCACTTCATTCTAACGACTAATACAACTGATAAGGGGGATATTTTCCACACTACGCAACCAAGCCAGCCAGACTGTAAAATGCTCGCCCATTCATTCATGCCACTAAGAATATTACACGTATATAAATTCTCTAGGGTATTACTGGGAGCGAAATGAGGGGGCACTTCCAGCAAGATTCAGGCGAGACAAAGATTAGGAATATTTTTCGTTAGAGGTTGGAGTAGTAGACTCTGTGCTCCTTCCTAACTTGACCCTGTTTTTGTTGAATGAGTTGGAGCTGTTGGTTTGTCGTAGTTGTCTTTCGTATAATGGAAGTAAATAAAATTAGGTTGTGGTTATTAATATGATTCAAATTAATTAGGCTCAGCTGTATAGAGATTGGTGGCCAATGCCAGATTGAGGATATAAGGGAATAACGTGGTTTGACGTGAAAATAATTCATTATGAGTTTTATTTTCTTCAAGCTGCCTTTCTTACTGAGCTTATTTGGAAAATTAGTTTTTCGATTCCTGAAACAAAACACTGAAAATATTGCCATCAAATGAAACGAAAAAAAATAATAATAATTATAGATATATCACCTTATAAGTCTCCTACTGCTACTCTTCTTACAGCTTTCTTGAATATCATACAACAGTAGCAAATTGTTGATATTTTACTGCTTTTATCTTTGATTTTATTTGATTATGATAACTAGTGTTCAGAGAAGATGATAAATGAAACCAATTATATGGGGATCATATGATAATATCTTCACAAAATCATCATTAAATTGGATCTAAAGGGTGTTTTACGAACCCAACTTTACTTAGGTCGTAAATTTTCAATGAACAATGGGATCAGAAATTAATACTGAGCTTCTTCATATAGAACTAGAGAAGCACATTTCGAGTACCTGCTTTACTGAGAATATTTAGTCGATTAACTTGCTATATCGAAAAGTCAGACCAAAAGAAAAATCCGAGGCCAGAACTCAAGTGGGGCTACTTAATGGTTCACCCACTTTTCCTATTTTTGCCGCGCGATTTACATCCGCCTAGTCCATCTATCCTTAGAATAATTAAATATGACAAAGTATATTATCATGAGACAGGTCGGACAGGTCGAACGTGTTTTTCTCGTTGTTGCTAAATCAGTCTAGATTTTTATAGTTTATTTTTCGGTATATATTTGATCCCGTGATAAAGTGTAATAATATGTCGAAAGTGATTTTATTTTTTGTTTGCAAAAAGTGGTAATTAAAACAAAGCCCCGTTAGTCGGGGAGTGATTATTCTTTCGTGATGGTTTCGCGAAGTAAAGTTCCCCTGATATTAATAGTGAGGTCAATTTTAAATGTCATCCTAACAACTGTTATATGTATTTTCTGCGACAATAACTATCACTTAAGTGATCCCAAACTGTTGAATGATCCAACATTCTTAACACCTACATTAGTGATATGTCCTGAATATTCACATTTAAATATAACATCTAAAATCAATGATATAAATTTGAATGATGAAACAAGAGTGCTTTTAGCACAAATAAAAAGTGAAAAACGGGAAAGCATAAAGCGCGAAATACTAAACGAAATTGCTAATGAAACGCAATCACCACATAACAATACAATCATCGATGAGGAACCTGATTTGGATAATATGAAGAAAGAAATAGTTCTTCTTAGGCAATTGAATGCAGAACTCATGGATAAAAATGCACTATTAAAAGAATTACTAAACAATGAAAAGATTTCCAACAATAAAGATTAGAGATCATATGCTGAAACTGTGAGTATTCCAAAGCCTAAGCCCAAGAGGGTCCCAAAAATTATTATATAGAAGAGAATCTGAATGATGACACAAGCCTTAAAGAAACTATTGGAAAATGTCTAATCAAGGAAAAGTCTATTAAAACTCAAAATATCTTTTTAACCAAAAGTAACAATCTTATAATAAATTGTCTTGATAGTGATAGCTTATATCATGCTGAGAAATTATTGCATAATAATTTATCTAAAAATCTTGAAATAGAAAAAGAATCACTGCTTAAACCTGTTATCAAAGTAGTGGGTATAGATAAAAGTGCAAATTCGGATAACGTTGCTTTGGAAGCTGATATTAATCAGAGAAATTTTCGCAATTCGGAAGAAAAATGCAAAGTTCTGAAGTTATAAACTAACAACAAAGGATGGCAAAGTGCGATTCTCGAGGTTACCACAAGCCTATATAAGATTATAAGAGATAATGGTGGAAAGGTTTTTGTTGACTATCAATGTTGTAGGATTTACGACATAATTGGAGCTAAACCGTGGTATAATTGTGGACGAACTGGACATAGCAGTGCAAAATGTAAAAATGATACTGTTTGTCTGAAATGTGCAGGTAATCACAGTACGAAAGATTGTAATCAATCAGTCAGCCAATGTGTGAATTGTATTCATCACAATAAATTATCGAAAATGAAATACAATACAGCACATGTTGCGACAGATGGTTCGCTATGTCAATATCTTAAGTTTACAATTAACAAAAGAATTGAAACGACAGACTACCCTGTAATGCCTGAAATATCAAGATAATTGGGTAAGATTAATGACCGAAATCAGATTGGACCTACTTTATATAATAATGCAGCAACTACTTCAACCGATGGTGAAGCAAACAACCGTAATTTTCATCGTAACAAAACAAGCAGACATAGAGATGGCACATAACTTCGAGTATTTTGATAAAATAGTAAACGATACATTAGTGATCGAAAATATATGTGTTGATGTAGAGACTCTAAATGAACATTTAATTAAACATGATAATTTGATACTATATTTAAATGTTAGAAGTACGAGTATTAATGCCAATTTTGCAAACTTAGAAATATTTGTTGAGAGTTTAGTTTCAAAACCTATATATATATGCTGTGCTGAAGCGTGGACTGTTACAAATACTAATTTTTTCCAACTAAATGGATATAATATATACTATAATGGTAATGAACTAAATAAAGCGGATGGGGTTATAGTGTATGCCAAAAACTGTCTGATTGAAGAGACTGAAATCATTCAGGTTGACTAATTAAGAATTATTAATACTATCATAAAAATGGACAATGACAGCGTCACAGAATTGTCCGCTTTATATAGATCACATAGTATTAAGAAAATTGAATTTATTAAAAGCCTCCAGAAGTACCTGATAGATAAGAAAAATTGTTAAAAATAATTTGGTTGTTGGAGACTTCAATATTGACTTGTTGGTATGCGATATCATAACTCAGGAATTCATTAATAATTTCTTAGAACTGGGTTTCCTACCATCTTTCAAAAAGTAACCCGACCGTCAGACAGCAATATAAATAGGGGTACCTGCATTGATCACATATCTTATAAATTTAATAAAGCAGAAATTCAATCTTTTACTATTCAAAATTCTATGTGATCATTACACTTTAATAGTCAAAATTACTAAATTCAAACCTGATAAATTGATAGCTAATAATTACGTTTACCCTGACTATGGAATTTTTTTGCGTAATGCTAGTTTGATAAATTGGTCTCTAATATATTTTTTTTTTCTGATCCAGATGAAGCTACGGACTGGTTTATAATAAATATAAAAAGTTGTTTCGAAAAGTCCAAAGTAACTAAACTAAAAATAAACATAGAAAAACATGGATAACAAAAGCAATAGTTAAGTCTTGCAAGGAAAAAGAAAAACTTTATCATATTTACAAAAAAAAAACCAAAGTTCTGAAAATTTGATGAAATATAAAAACTATCTGAAAATTTTAAATAATATTATTTATAAAGCGAAACTTATGTATGACAAAGCTCAGATTGAAAAAAATTGTGAAGATCCTAGAAAATTATGGAATTATATTGGTCAGAAAGTTAATATAAGTCAAAAAAATAATAGAAAATCTACTATTAATTACATAATTGATGATAATATGCATAAAATTGTAAATGAATTTGAAATATCTAACTCCATGAATAACTATTTTAGTACAATTGGTAAAAAACTCAGTAACAAAATTGTAAATAATGAGACTTGAACAATTGAATTACCGCAGCAAAACCCTAAATCCTTTTTTATACATCCTACAGATACACAAGAGATAAAAAATATTATTTCAAAATTTAAGTTTAAGAACGCCGGTGTTGATATGATTCGCACTAAAGCTCTCAAAGTTACAATCGATTATATATGTGATCCCCTATGTTACATTATTAATCTCTGTATTGAAAAATCTATCTGGCCTAAATCGCTTAAAATCGCTGAAAAAGTACCTATTCATAAGTCAGGAAGTAGAAGCAGTGTCTCAAATTATAGGCCAATATCTCTCATATCGAATGTTGCTAAAATTTTTGAAAAAATATTACATGCAAGGATATATAAGTTTATGAGGGTAAATAAAATCTTTTCTTGCAAGCAATATGTGTTTATGAAAAAACTAGGCGCCAAAGATGCATTAAATCACCTTGCAAATATGATTTATAATAATTTAGATAAGAGTACTCCTGTTATTGTCGTGTTTTTAGATTTGGCCAAAGCTTTTGACACGGTAGATCACGAGATTTTGTTAAAAAAAAATATATTGCTTGGGTATAAGAGGACATGCTCATTTACTTTTAAAAAATTATTTAAATAATAGAAAACAGAGGGTGAGAATTGGCGATAAATTGAGTGATAACAAGATAGTTGATACTGGTGTTCCACAGGGAACGATACTTGGTCCACTTTTTTTCATACTCTATGTTAATGATTTGCTTGAGAGTCTTCCAAATGATTCTATCTTATCGTATGCAGATGATACTGCTGCTATTTCCACAGACGACACATGGATGGGTGCACAGGTTAAGATCAATTCTTTGCTAGAAAAAATATCAATTTGGCTAAAGCTAAATAAATTAACACTTAACGTTGAAAAAAGTGTTTTCATGACATTTGGAAATTATTATGATAGCGTGCCCGAGAAGATAGACATACTTATTGATAAAAAAACAATTTAAAGGGTTAAGTACTGTAAATACCTGGGTATAATATTTGATTATAACGTTAGATGGAACAAACATATTGAATATTTACATAAAAAAACAAAGTATATAGTCTATGTTTTTCATAAGCTATCCAAATGCATGAGTACCGATATGTTAAGAATTATATACTATGCTTATGTCTACAGTATTATAAGCTATGGAATTCTTGCATGGGGTGGGGCATATAATAATAACTTGAAATATATTATGTCATTTCAAAACAGGATACTTGGCATGGTTAACAAAAATAAATTTACTGTCGATAGAAATCCAATAAAAGTGAATCACATATACTCAATTGAAGCACTAACATATTATTATGAAATACATCGAAATAATTATAAAGACTCCCAAAGTATCACTAGACACAAGTCAATTTTGCTACCAAAAAACTCCAAAAAATAAGCGAAAAAAATAGTTATATTGTTTCGATTAAACTTTTTAATCGTTTGCCATAAGAACTTAAAAATTTACATGGTTGTAAGATAAATCTTAAAAATAAATTGTTATCTTGGATTATAACATTATAAAACTAGGAATTTTATAGTTTGCAGCGCGAATTCTAAAAATTCTAAAACCTTATTTGAAATGCTTACATAATATTGGCAAATGTATATTTCTTTTAGTTATAAGTTATATATATATATATAGATATATATATATATATATATATATATATATATATATATATATATATATATATATATATATATATTTATTTATTTATGCATATGTATTTTACATGTAAATTTTACTGGTAAATAAATAAATAAAAATAAAAATATTCACCTGATTCATACGACACCGCGATACTCTCCTCATCTTCAATTCTAACCATCATCAACAATGCAACTTGGACTCCGGCTCTCGTGGACATGCAAATTGCGGAAACATGAATAATAAGAATGCAGACAAATGAAAATCATCATATTTCGAAATTCCAGAAAACGTTACCTTTGGCTTTAGTAAAATATTATGATCTTGTATGTTGAAATTTAGCTCGAGAATAAAACCAGACCAGACCAGACACTTCTAGTGAAAAAATAGAACTAGAGGACAATTTTTTTCATTTAAACGCCTCGAACCCGGCACAGTATAGTATATAGATGTAAACAAACATGGGACGACATTTCCATACATCAACATTTCTTTACCATTTGGACGCTCTCTTCGATTTTTAATGACACAGGAGCTTCATCTTCCTTTATCAATCCAGGATTCATATAGTCGACCCCCATCACGATACCTCCTGTTCTAGATAACTTTGAATTAAACAAGGCTACAAAGATTCCTCTTTGCCTTAAATTTAAGTCAGGTGACATGAGATTTCTGGTATTCCAGATTCATGGGCATTTCAATGGGTTCATCAGACTGGACATATTAACAGGCTTAGAAGCAAAACTTGACCTTATAAATAATGTGCTTATAACTAGAACTCTAAAATACCGTTTAATTTCAATCAAACATATCTTCTTAAAAACATTAACTGCCCCCAAAATCGAAATGCATCATCAAGCTCCCTATCGACGTCAAAGAAGGTCAAATATACATTCAGGCGACAAAAATAAATTTTAACATTGTGGTTCTGGAGGGAGTGGCTCATACGAACAATTTGCATGTAATGATTCGTTCAAATGAACCTTAAACGCTTTTCCTTGATCATCCTCTGAAGGTGAATCACTTTTCAAAACTATACTCGCAATTAAATAATTTCAACATAGTTCATCAAGACCCCGAATGCACAGAACAAGCTTCAAAAAAATTTCCGTTGGCAGCACCAGCCGGAAAGATAAATTTCTTGTATGTTGCGTAAGGTTTCCAAAAATGATTTGGCTTGCCTACTACTAGACTTTTACTGCAATTTTCGTACACATGGGTATTTATTAACATAAAAAGAATCTGCTGACGTTCGTATATCGAGACCCTTTATAGGGGCGCAAATGTTTTGCCAATTAAGTTGAGTTGCACCCTTATGGATCATATATTGAAAATCGGCGGATATTAATTGTCAAAAACATAAAAATACAGGTTTTGTGATTCTCACGTTTGCTGTTTACACATTTCACAGTGGTTAACACACAAAGGTGATAACTTGTCGGCTTAAATAGCTCAAATAGTTAATTTCAAAAGATTTCCACAAAAGTTTAAACAGCACTTGCGTTGCCATTAATATATACATTTTCAATTCTTTTGTAAACCATCAGAGGCCGTCATTTTGAATTTTCATTGAACACGGCTGCTAAAAATATATAACTGTAAATTTTCGGTTTTTCCATTTGTCATCCGATTCGCATAAGTTTTTGCAGGTTAAATTAACTTGTCTTAATAGCTTATAATTTCAAGTTTCACCGGAATCTGTTGAGAAACTTGGCTGCTAGAGGGCTACAGAACTAAAAAAAAAAGTTTCATCACCCCACTGTATCGGGAAACCCCCCTTCGACACCTTAAAATATTTTCTTGCACTGCATATTTTGAGAGGCACACTTTTGACCTACGTAGAAAACCCCGGTAAAATCAAGACAATTAAAGACTTTCTTCTACCTCAAACTCAAAGGGAAATTTAATCCTTTCTGGGCTGTAAGGTTATTACCGCAAACTTATCCCAAACTTCGCAAAACTAACAAAACCTCTCACGAAGTGTCTAACGCAAGGTAGGAAAAATGGTCTTAATCCGTGTACGCAATAGACCTACATATTTAGGAGACTACATTTCACATTAAAGAGTGCTTAAATTTCAATTGATTTCATATATATTTTCAATTTAAAAAAAATTTTTTGAATTAATTAAATATGAAGTACATTTCATTAGCTTCAATTAAGCGTGGGAGACTGTTATGTCCCATTATAATTATAAACATCTAGCAACACTGTTAGTTAAACAATGTCATATTTTCATGATACTTGTGAAGTTAGATCGTAAGTTGTTTTTTAATTTCTGCTTAAAATCCATTAACGTGAGACAACTAAAGACCATAATACAATTTCAAGTTAATCGTTAAGCATTTCAACACATCCTAAACAAAAAGATGTTGACCAATTCTAGAACGCATCCATTGGTTTCTACATTTTTTGTCACGTTACGCTGGCAGCGCGGGTGAGCATTGACGATCGGGGAATTCCCTCATTTTTTTAACCAAAAAAGTATTTGTTTTCGTGCCGCTACCGCTGGGGCGAGCTAGCAAAACTATGTTGGGAGAATCCCGGATTTGCTATTTTTTTTATTAGGGCTCTACTGATTGCCTATTTTTTGTATGATTGTTTTGACAATAGGTCATTTGTATCTTTGATTTTTCGTATTTGTTGTTTTATTGAATCTTCAAATGATGACAAAGTAAAGTTGATTGTGAAAGTTAGATATTAAAATGTCTAGTTCTAGAAAATATTTAAGTGGGAGCGAGAAACGAAAGAGAAAGAAAGAGACTGAAGAAAAAAGTAAAAAGCTACCTAAAATTAGTTTGTACTTGAAGAATGATGACTTTAATAATGAAAACTCGAGTGAACAGTGCTTCAAAAGTGAAGAATTGGACCTCACTAAAAGCAACCAGAATTACCAGATGCAGCACCCAACAGCAGTGTCTCTCCAGATCCAGAACAACTACAACAAGGTACTAGCAAAAATCAAAGAGAATTATATTTTAGCGTGAACAATATTGTATCTTCGCCAAATGTTGCTGATAAGAATAATTTCAAAGAGCCAACTGATCAAGTGAAAAGGTTCGTGATTGAAAATGGACATTATAAACGTAGGGGCCCTTTTCTAAAAGATAGTGACAATATAAAGGGTTTTCCAATGACAGGTGTTATTTTGATATTAAAAGAAAAATGCCATTTTTCAATATAAATGATCGGATGTTTATTTCATTATTAAGAGGAAGGTATGTCGTTAATAGTGGAAAATAACATCAGGCAAATAACCACCACGACCACGCTTACACGACCATATCCTTTTCATGAAATTTTCCATAACCAAATCGCAAAGTGGCTGCCCTATGTCCTCGATAGCCTCACGAAGTCCATCTTTGAGGTCTTGAATCGACGCTGAACTGTTAACGTACACCTTTCCTTTCACGTGGCCCCAAAGGAAGAAGTCGCAAGGTGTTAAATCACAAGATCTCGGGGGCCAATTGTGATCACCTCTTCGAGAGATAACACGGTCCGGAAACATTTCCTGTAAAAGATCAATGGTTTCGTTGCTTGTGTGGCACGTAGCGCCGTCTTGTTGAAAGTGAACATCGTCCAGATCAGTACCATCCAATTCCAGCCATGAAAAATCATTAATCATCTCTGGATAGCGCAATCCATTCACTGTTGCGCCAGCCTCATTTTCGAAAAAATAAGGTCCAATGACTCCGCCGGACCATAAACCGCACCAAACAATCATACATTGAGAAAAGAGAGGCTTTTCAACAATAACTCTTGGGTTTTTCGAGCTTCAGATGCGACAATTTTGCTTGTTGACGAAGCCATTGAGGT
Organism: Odontomyia ornata; assembly: GCA_963969285.1. Taxonomy (NCBI): domain Eukaryota; kingdom Metazoa; phylum Arthropoda; class Insecta; order Diptera; family Stratiomyidae; genus Odontomyia; species Odontomyia ornata. Next base: position 376,203,760 of record OZ017738.1, read on the forward strand.
GAAAATGGGCCTGATTACTCAAGATGATTTTTCGATGGGATTCCTGATCAATTTCATGCATTCCAAGGACCCAATAAGCAAAGACACGACGTTGTTCATGATCGACAGGCTTGAGTTCTTGTGTTGACTGAACTTTATAAGCCTTAAGACCAAACTCTTTATGCAAAATACGGTGTGATGACGTTTGTGGAATGCCTTATTTCAAAGAACGACGAAGAATGGACAAACCTGGGTTTTTTTCAACACTTTCGGTTACAGAAGCAATATTCTCGGCTGTTCTTGGGTGACATGCACGAGTTATATTCTTTGCATCACTAAGTTGTCCCAACAGCTCAAATTGTTCCACCAATTGCTGTATTGTGGTCCGACAAGATGCTTCTGAACGACCCAAACATGTTCGAGTTTTACGAACCGGCTCTGCCAAATTTTCACCATTCTTATAGTGAATTTCATTCCATTGTTGAAGCGTGTATTATTCCAGTTTTATTAATGGCGTAGTTTCTACTTGCCAAATGTCAAAAAATGAAAGCTTCAAAAGTGACATCTACCGAAATAGCGGCCTATTCAAAATAACACCTCTTATTGGAAAACCCTTTATCCTTTCTAAAAACATTACTATATAGTTTCCACGTCTGGCGTGAAACTTGATCGTACATGGCTATCCTATTCTTTAATTCTACAAAAGGCGTGTTGCAAACCGTGTTGGTTATTCGCAAATCGGCATCTAGAAATAAACAAAATGTTTGGATTATGACGACTGCTATGACGACCGGAAACATACTGTAGATGCCATAGAAAGACACCAGACATCTAAAATTCATCTGGATTCTTGTCTTACGTATCAACATTGCCAGCTACATGAAACACTCGATGAAGAGCTAGAGTCCATGATCAAGAAAGGAAAAATATTTTTGGCGCCCAGTACTTTCTAGACTCCTTGATGTTACTCTGACATTTTCAACGATTAATTTAGCCTTTCGTGACCACAGTGATCCAGGCTCCAAAGGAAACTTTTTAAGTATTGTTGAGTTATGAGGAAAATACAACCCGATTTCACAAAAATCGTTAAGTAAACCAAAGGGCCAGATAAAGTACTTAAGTCCAAAAATACCAACTGAGCTAATTTCTATCCTGGCTCTAAAGGTAGAAAAGCAATCATAAATGAAATAAATGCCGCACCATTCTACTCTATAATATTCAATACAACTCAAGATATTTCAAAAATTGATCTAATGTGTGAACTTTACCATTATTGTATGATCGAAAAAGATGGTAATGGGATCCCAAACGCACTAGTCATTAAAGAGACATTTTTAGGATTTCATGAAGTAAAGGATCAAACTGCCTTAGCAATGTCCAATGTCCAAATCCATGGTAAGTGTACAAATTACTAAATCCATAAATGACAAAAATATTCCTCTCAATGAGTGCCGATGACAAGGATATGATGGTACTAACACAATAAAAGGGACTTATGGAGGAGTTCAAAAACACATAAAAGTAGTAGAGCCAAATGCCGCATATGTTCATTGTGCTGCTCATAACTTAAATCTAGTACTCATTGATGCAGCGAGAGAGGTTATTGATATGCAAAAGTTTTTTGATACAGTTCAACAAATTCCATCCATCCATCACCCCCGAATTTTTGAAAGCTTGTCAGAGGAAGGTAAAACGCCATTTTGACGAGCTTTGCGAAGATGAGCATCTCCAAGATCCGGAAAGTTTGTTCAGAGTGAACATATTTTATCGAGTATTGGACATCATTATTTATCAACTGAAATCGCGTTTCTTTTCGATGAATGAAATTGCTTCGAATTTCAGTATTTTGCAGCCCTCAACTTTACAAATTTTAAATGACACTGATCTGTTTAAAAAAAGCTCTAGAATTTGTCGATATATAGGGTTATCCATTTCGTGGTAGGAAAGTATAACCCTGCCATTTGACATCTGGTCGAATTAAATGTCATCAAAAGCGTGTTTTTTTAGTTGAAGGTTTGCTATTTAGAAATATGGATCGTTTAACAGCCGAAGAACGCGTTAAAATTATTAAATTTTATTATAAAAATGGTAATTCTGCTGTATCAACATTTAGAGCTTTACGAGCCGATTACGATCGACATAATCGACCTACACAGCAAATAATTTCAAACACAGTGAGAAAATTTGAAGAGACTGGATTGGTTATTGATATTGCAAGGCCTGTGCATCATCGCAACATTCGTTCTGCTGAAAATATCGCTGCCGTTGCTCAAAGTGTGGAGGAGGATCCAAATTTGTCGATTCGTCGACGTGCTCAACATTTGGGCTTATCTTACGGCTAATTGTGGCGGATTTTGCATTTGGATTTACATCTCCATCCGTACAAAATTCAACTCACTCAAGGTCTTAAGCCTCAAGACCATACACAACGCAGAATGTATGCGAATTTGGTGATTGAACAACAAACCATTGATAACGATTTTTCGAACAAAATTTTCTTTAATGATGAGGCTCATTTTTCGCTCAGTGGTTACGTAAATAAATAGAATTGCCGCATATGGGGCTCTCAAAATACTCTGGTATTCGCAAAAAGGCCTTTGCATCCGGAAAAATTGACCGTTTGGAGTGCATTATGGTCTGGTGGTGTTATTGGCCCGTATTTTTTTGAAAACGATCAAGTAGGAGCCATTACAGTCAATTCTGACCGCTATGGACGGATGTTAACCGATTATTTTTGAAGATAAATTGAAGATTGTGATCTGGAGAACATGTGGTTCCAACAGGACGGAACCACAAGCCACACAACACAGGCTAATCGAGCCCTTTTGCAAGAGAAATTTCCAGGACGCATAATTTCGAGATTGAGTGATGTCAATTGGCCAAATGGTCCTGCGACCTAACAACTTTGGATTTCTTTTTATGGGGCTATGCGAAATCGTGTTTACGCAAACAGTCCCCAGAATCTTGAGCAATTGAAAACCAATATTCGTGAAGTTATGGCCGTGATATTGCCGGAAATGTGCCGAAAAGTCATTGAAAATTACCTCAAAAGAATTGAGGCCTGTAAGAGGTCCCTTGGAGGACAATTGAATGATGTTGTGTTTAACGTATAATGGCAAGGTTCAATCTTTATATTGAATAAAAAATTTCGTTTCCGTCTGAATATTTTATGTGTTTTCATTAGCTCTACTTTCCCAAGCGTAAAATGGATAACCCTATATATGAAAAAGATATATCAGAATCATTTGCCAGGGAAATCCTCAGTTTTTGGTCCACTTTCAGAGACGAAATAGAAAAGTCTTCATGTACTAGAGACCTTGCTGATTTATGAATAATAAAGAATCATTTTATGTCCTACAGCTTTCCTGAAGTATGCACTTTATTAATGTTATTTGTTACAATTCCTGTGCTGAACGATCATTTTTAAAACTAAAATTAATAAAAACCCATTGAAGAAACTCTATGGGACAAGACAGGTTATGTAACTTGGCTATTCTATCTATTGAAAATTCTATGGCTCGATCTTTTAACTTTGATGGTTTTATAGATACTTTTGCGAAACAGAAAGCTCGAAGAAAAAATTTTTCTTAATTAATATTTTATTGAAATTAAATAGTTATTTTTATTTTATTGCAAATATATGCAGGTTTCCTCACAATGTTGTTCCTCCAATCCACATTGGGCTAGCGTGTGGGACTATAGCCCATTCCCTCTCACTTAAGAGAGGAGGCCTATGCCCAGCAGAAGAACGTATATAGGCTGGTGAATGTGAATGAATGGAAATGTATAAATCCATACTCTTGAAAATAAATTGTTATTAGAGTTGGATAACTACTTAAGTGGTTTATTTAAATGAAATTAAGTACAACATGATGAATTTTACTGATAGCCCCCCGAAAGAATTTGCCTCAGATAGTATAATTACGCCACTGACTATGCAGGTAATCATAAATCCTGGCTCTTTAAGTTTATCACTGAAGTAATATCTTTAAATGTATTGTAATTAGTAGAATTTTAGTAAAGAAATTTTAATTACCTTCTTTAGAAAATATCTCTAAATATAATTAAGGAATTATTCTTCTTCTTTTTAGCACTACAGCCCCTCTCGGGCCTTCGTTTAGAGATAGTTAGAGTATCTCATTTTCAGAACCGTATTGATTTTTTTTCGGAAGTTGGGTTGTTCACTACCGTACTCCCGTGTATCTGCTCAGCTATGATATGATCTGATTAAATCAGTACATATCACCACTAAGTAAACACTCGTAGTCTGTCCGAAAAATCCCCTGAACTAAATCACGTTGTTCACCAACGAGATTTGAACCTGGGACTCTCGGTTTGTGCGTCTCATGTTCTAACCACTAGACCACGCAGGATTTATTATATAAGTACAATTTCTAGGTTAAATTAAACAATCGCTCTAGAAGACCGAACTATAACGGTCGAAAATCGATTATTACGAATAAAAACGGAAGTTTTAAAAACCTAAAGGGAGGTTTTTTAATTTTTTAAAATTCCAGGTTTAGTAAGTGGAAAAACATTTCAAAAAACTCAAAACTAAAACTATTATCTAAGTATTTGCTACAAATATATGCATAGATAACTATGAACTTATTTTATTTGCAAAGTCGGTGTTTTGATTTCCAAAAATTTCAATTCAGTGTTGAAATGATTTCCAATAACTTATCGATTAAAGCCTCATGTTGCTTTCCCAGGCTTCAAATGGATTTATATTGTAATGCGCTCCTTACTCATTCCTTGAAAGCCATCTGAAGTACGTAAACCGCGCCGCAAAACAAATATTGTTTAGGACATAATCTACTTAAGAAAACACTAAATGGAGTGAAATTGAAATTTAGAACCCATCCCCAAACCTCTGCGCGACTTTCTCTTACCCAATGTATTTGGCTATAATCCACACAAGACTAATTTGAAATAACTCTCAGACAGCCACTTAAAATGAATCCAAATACGTGTTTACTGCGGAAACAGGCGGGCGAAAAAATCAGAGCCATTTCAACCACGCTTCGACTTCTCTATAGTCACCGTCATTATTTCCGCCATGAACAAGAGGGTAGAAAATACCACCTTATGGTGCTGTGTGTAAAATCTCTGCAATCTGTTCGAAAACATGGAGAAAAAAATAACAAAAGAGAAAAAATAACGCAAACAAAATGAAGATGGATGAGCTCAATGGAAGACGATGGTTTACCTTAACACTAAAAGTTCATTTTAATTAAAATTAAAACCTCCTTTAAGAAAATATGCGCTTAAATTAAGCTTGTACAGAAGATAGCGGCGGGTTGGCATTATATTTGGCCGCCAAAGTACATGAAGAAAGGTTTCTTTTGGGTGTTGTTGCTAAAGTGAACGGCTCAATTGCATCTACCTTAAACCTGGGGAACGAGTTCAGCTAAGGATGCAAGAACATTAAAGAAATGGTGGTAGACGTAAGAAACATAAAAGCCAAAGAAACTATTCTGAAAAACGTAATTTCGAAGACAAATTCGGAGTGAAATCAAGTTGCAAGAGCGGAATGCCTTCTTGTGTGGAGGCAATTAATGATGAACAGTGGCACCATGGCCGCAGTTGTCCTGGAACAATGCGTCACTCTAATGGATTGAAGGTATCGGAGAATTATAACACAAAAACGAACGAAAATAAACTACATTCATTCCAAAACAAATTGAAAAAACTCATTACAATTATTGTCTATTTGAATTTATCAACATGCATTTAATTCTTTGTTGTCAATTTAAAATTTTATTTATTTCTCAACAACCAAATTTTCCTGAATGTCACCATTATTCTAACATTGAGTGTCACTGTAAGCACAGTAAAGATGTTTATTCTTGCTCAGAACAGCGAAAGGATTCACGTTCATCTACACAGATTTAGATACAACTTGGTAAGCAGCATCACAAACACTAGCAGACAGATAACTGCCATCCATGTCATTATTTTGCATTGCCCGTGTTAAAGGTGAAATTGTGGCTCTCGTCCTTCTGCTATCTCCCAGGCGAGACGAGATATCTAATTTGCATTTATTGTGCTTCAAAAGAAAAAGGGGCAGCAGCACAAAATTCATGACGTTGCTATTCGGTTGCTAAAGATACTAGATTTGAGGTGGTGGATGGTAGTACATAACAGCACCAACAACGTCGGTTGAACGAAATGCATAATAAAGGCTTCATTTAGAATCAGTGCCATCAGGTAGTGTGCATAATTTTCCGAGGGAAAATTCAAATGAAATTAAACTAGAACTATAAACATTTCAGAATCATGAAATTTCATTTAAGGTTTCCTTTCGAGCTCGTGATGATATTTGTTATTTGTTTTATAACCAAATGTGCCACTCTTAATGGTTATATAAGTTCACGACAGTTTAATTGTATTTTGTAAAGATTTTTGTGTATCCTTGGTATGAAGTAAATTGCTGACAATGAAAAATGACAATAATTGAGTATTGACTAGAAAGCTTATAAGGATAAAATAGAACCTCTTTCAAAACTTAATAAAATATACATCTAAGCTCAAGTTATTATAAATTTAATTCAACAGTAAATGCATTTGAACAAGTAAAAGGAATGGGAACTTTAACAAGCTGAGTGGATTGAAGTACGCTGCTATCAGAAGGTCCTGTAACAAACGAAGGAAATGGAGACTTTCATGAACAGAATAAATTCGTCATTTTTAAGGGTTTCGTAAGAAGGTTTTTTTACAATACTCTATTAAAAGCGGTACCTGTCTGTCCGTCCGTAGATCACAGCCAGTGTTCTCAGGAACTATAGAAGCTACAGTTATCAAATTTTGCAAACAACTCAGAAGTTTCTGGCTAATAAAAGTCCCGTATCAAAAAAAAATTTAAAAGTATTTTAAGGGTGTCTCCCCATTTAAGGATTTTCACGGAAGATAGTCGAATAGTGTATCAAATCAAAGGCCTTGATCAGATATTTGAATATCCGTCATTAAAATTGCAATATAGATGACAGGGTTAGGGAAACGGAAGAACACGAAAAAATGTTGTCCCCCCTTCTTCCCAATTGGACATCTGTGAACCGAAAAATCCGAAAAAATCATGGACGTAGTTGCTTATGAGTACAACAACTTCAAATATCTGAGAAGTTGGAATTCACTAAAGTTTGTTAGTAATAGAATGATTTATAATTTCACATTTTCTTGTATAAAATCATAAGAGTACCCTTAAATCCAATGCAACTTTACACCCGTATAGCTACTTATAAGACTAATCAACCACGGATAGTATTCAACAAAATTACTGTGGCTTAACTTTTCGGTGTTACAACAACAACAATAAGTGGCATTTCGTGCTTCATATAGACTCAAACACTACGCGCTTGTTAGGATTTGCATGAACATTTCAGGAAGGATGTGTATCATAGACATCTTTGAAAATTTGTTCAACGAGTAATATTAGTATCATAAAACTATAAACGCTGACCGTTTCAAATGGAGCATTAAAAATACAGGCTATTAACTCTTGACGAAAACATAAATTTTGAAGCTGACAAAATCATGGTGGTGGGGTGTAAGGTTTTCGGTGCCCATTGGACGCGTCCTGAGGTAGCGGATGGAGGGTGCCCTAACCGTCTAGCCAGTGGGTATGTGGGAAATAAAATCCTACTGGTGGACCAAACCGACTAAGTCGAAGCACTGACAACGTTCTATTTGACTTTTACTAGTCGTGGAACCAGGAAAACCGCCTCGCACTGGATTGGATAAATGGCAATGACTAAGGAAACGTATAAAGGACTATATTTTTGGAACTTGGAATATTAGATCATTGAACAGACCAGGTACGCTGCAACAACTTCTGAATGAAACGAGAGATATATAAAATCAACATCCTCACAGTGCATGAAACCAGATGGCACGGTGGAGACATATTTTACACGCGGACGCAAACCGTATCTAAAAGCGGAAAACTGCGAGGAAGCCGTGATTCTAGAGTGATTTTCATTATTGACAACACACTTAAGCAGATTATCACCGACTTTAAGTCCATAAATGAAAGGCTCTGTGCGATTCGTATCAAGACCAAATTTTTTAATGTCTGAAAAGTCAACTGTCATACGCCCACATAAGATAAGGACGAGGCAATCAAGGATGAATTTAGCAGCACCCTAGAACCCACTGCCGATGCATTGCCGTCAAATGACATTAAAATTTTTCTGGGTGGCTTCAGGGAAAAGATCGGCCGAGAAACGGCACATGCAGAGACTAGCGACAGTGACAGCATTAAAAAAAGGATTGTGTTGGCTTGCTATTCACTTTTAGGAAGCTAAGCTTCCTTTACGGAGGTACTAACGAAAAGTGAGCCAGAGACGTGAGCCCAGAGATACCGTACAATGTACCGAACGTTCCGAAAAAATAATTCTTCCGCTACAATACACTTTTCGTACTATTTTTTGCCGACGCTGTTCCAGCTCTTCCAACGCTGCCCCAGCTCCTCGAATGTTGTTCTCGCTCCCAAAACGCTGTATTTGCTCGCCTTCCCTAAACACTCCAAGAATGATCCACTGCGATTCATTGTAGCTTCCGTTGTCTAACAATCGTTGAGATCTCTGGCTCAACAAAAATTTCATACAACTCATGGTTGTACTGAATTCACCATTGGTCCCTGACTAGCTTTGCTCCGATTATTCACCTCAAGTCCCGTCGCTCAAAGGCGCTTAATATATTTGCAGATACTTGGGTTAGAGTCCATGTTTCACACCCGTAGCATATCACAGGTCTTATCAAAGATTTGTATACTTGGATCTTTGTTTTCCTGTGTATGCAGCTAGTCTTCAAGAGCCAGTTTTAGTTAGAGTATTAGCAAAGAGGACGTCGTTTTTCCCCACTACCTGGATGATTTCTTGAAATTTTAAAGAACACCAAAGAGGTGTATCAGTTAATTTAGACCTAATTTGTTTGAAGATTGGCGTTGATCTCACTGGTCGTAACCGCAAAAGCAATGAGATGGAGGAGCCCGGTGGCTTCAGCCATCAATTGGAACGATCGTGTCCATCGCCAACGATGACGGGCGAGAAACACTAAAACGAAGATTCAATAGAAATAAAGACAAACCAAAAATTTTATCAGTCATCGAAATAGAGCAACTAGTCAAACCTAACGACAAAGCTGTGAAGTATGAGATAGAAAACAAACAGTTCAAGCTTATGATCCAGCCGCTAGAAAAACTAGTTGGAAAATTAACATTCAACAAAGGAAAAGAAACCATCAAGAAAGAAAAAGAATTGATGTCAAAAGCGACCGTAGTCAAAAAAATCTAAGAAATTGCAACAGGAACCTGATCAAGAAGATATCCTTACAGCAGGCAGAGCAAACCTCAGTACCAAACATTATGCAGCGCTAGCTGGGCTAGGCGTTTTCATGAACATTGAAGAGGATAAAGGTAACAAAAGTTCTGAACATTGTTTTACTAAACCTGAAAATGTATTTATGGAATATTTAAAAGTTAAAAATAAGGAGAAAAAACCAAAAGTTTTGTCTGCTAGTCGGTCGTAATACTTATTAATAGAAAAAAAAAGTCCTACCAATCAATGTATTTGGGCAAATTGGCAACTATATGGCTCAGCTTTTGGCAACCGAAAATATGTATATCAAATGATTTTGAGATCAAAAGAGTAAATGCCGATAAACTGACGATTAGAAGTAAGTCACTGATTGATTTTCAGGCAGTAAAAAGTGCGTTCAATTCTGTAGAAGCTACGCACTTTACATACATGGATAAAACCAGACCTTTTTACTGAATGGGCTGGACTGCGGAGAGAACACAGACGATCTCCTTCAGATGCTTGAAGAAGTTGCACCAGAAATAGAATTTATTAAAGTTAAAGGCCTTGCAACAAGGAGATCGATTGTCGTGCGTAAAAACTTGCCTTATTACTTAGTCCAGATTTCCAGCAAAAGTAGTTCAAGCGCTCTTTAAAAAATAAGGTACTTGAACTTCCGCAGGGTGAGATTGGAACGGTTCCAGAAAAGCGAGGTCAACCAGTGCTTCAGGTGCCAAAGATTCGGGCATTCGGCTGCCAATTGCTCCACAAAATATAGGTGTGTAAAGTACAAAGATGTTGATGCTCCCGGCGAGTGCAAATTTGTTCAGGCGGAGCCAAAAGAAAAATTATATTGTGTGAACTGCGGTGTCTTTGGTCACCCAGCATCATATTGAAAATGTCCTCGGTATCAAGACCCAAAAGTAAAATTTACTCCAAAACAAACTCAAGTACACCGTAGTGTGGTACCTACCAAATTCGTCAAGCCCGGAATATCATTTGCACATACTGCTAGAGGACTAGCAGACAATGAAAAAAAAATGAAAAATATAAGTGGCAACAAGGAGCTGCTTCTTAAAATTTATCAGCAATTAAATTATTTAATGGAGAGACTCGATGAACAGGATCCTAAAATTAACTTTGTTTTTCAGCAATTCGGCCCTTCAAACGCCTCAAAATAACTTGGCATCTAGTCACATTCCCATGGATAGAATCCGTCTCATCTCGATCACCGTCAGCTCCATTGTTACTTTACATCGACGTGACTGTCTCTTGGAGTCCCTTGTCAAGCAAAAGCCTGACATTATGCTTCTCACTGAAACCCATCTCAATTCATAGCACTCCATAACATTCAAGGATTTTGAATTCATAAGAAACGATAGGGTGAACGGTGATGGGGGATGTGGAACCGAGATATTGGTGAGAAGATCCTATTGTTTCCAAAATATTGACAAAGTCGAATTAAAAGCTTTGAATCTCTTGAGGTGTCCGTTATTAAAAAATTTTATACCAGGAGGGAATAACCTCTTCATTATCTCTGCATACATAACTGGTCAAAATATTGTCAAATTCAAGGAGGAGCTCAATTCCTTGTTTGAAACACTCGAATTGGACAGGCTGCATAGTATATTCTTGCCGGTGGCCTGAACACCAAGCATAGATCATGACTGAATGTCACCAATAATCGAAGAGGTATATTCCTGAAATCGTGGATAACAAAGATACAAATTGAATAAATGTGCAATCTATATGGATCAGAGTTCCACCAAATTAATATTTGGAGCTCTGCATTGCTGACGCAAGACTTGAATTCAGCTTTAATAGTCCTCAACGGAAACTGCAGGTGCTTCCTTACGATAGCGACCAACTCGTAATGGAAATCAATCATCAAAGGGATGATGTTTTCCTCATGCCAGTTCAACACGAAAATTATCGGTTGAATTTAAGAAACAGGCTGCGGAAACTTTCAAGAGAAGTTTAATCGGGATTACTAGAAGCAATGTCTTAATTCTGACAATGGCAAATCTTGTGCAATGGTTCCTAATGGTAGGAATCTAACTAACGATGAAATAAATTCTTATTATTCGAAGTAAGAGAAGCCGGCGTTAGAAAAAATTTAGAAAGTAGTTCCTAAGATTAAACATCGAAACAATATGGAAGGATATGAAACACCAAACATCGCAATGCTGAAAAGATTGGAAAGCTTTCTTCTCACACGCGTCAACAATATTTATCGGCGATTTTTGGACTATAATCATCCGTTGTTGACTTTGTTGAAATCACCCCTGAAGAATATCCGGCACTTAATCCGTTCATACTTCAGGAGTAAGGTCAGCAATCAATGGGCGGAAAAACTTAGGAGTACTAGCCCATAGGACCCAGCTGGTGTTTTCACGAAAGTAAATAGCTTATTCCGCAAGAAGTCTCCAGTTGGAATTCCTGGTGATGAGATCGAAATTGATAGTACGACTCCGGATAGAAATGGAAGCAGAATTATATGTGATGGGTTGCAGAAACTTGCCCTGATTGGAGCACACTTTGAATTGGTTCATTTACCAAACCCTAAGAGAGGGAATCAAACACTTTCAAAGGTCGTTGAAGCAAAAATTTTCGACTTAAAATCAAGCCTGAGCGGTGAATCAATTCTTCATTTCAATGAAAAATTAACATCTGACATCATACCGAGCTTGAATGTTATTGATTGTTTTGTCAGCTATGAAGACTTGTGTTTCATATTTGGCAAAATAAACAACAAGAAATCATGTGGTACTGACGGTGTTCCAAATATAGTTCTGCAACATTTACCCGAGGTTGCTGTGAGGAATTATTGCGTATTGTTCCACAACATGTTGAGAAATTCATATTTATCACATGAGTGGAAAAAGGCTAAGGTATTTCCGATCTTGAAGAAAGGAAAAGAATCTCCGAGCCCTAAAATCCATCGCATAATCAGTTTGCTGCCGAACATCAGCAAGGTGTTTAAATTGATACCCAACAGAGCATTATGGCCCACATTGAGAAATATGAGTTGATGCCAAACTGCCAATTTGGTTTTCGTGCCAGGCATTTGACCATACATGCGATAACAAAAGTAACCTCAGACATCTGTTCCAAACTAAATAGCAGAGAATGTGTTGGAGCGTTCTCATTAATATAGAGAAAGCCTTCCATACGGTGTGGTTAGATGGACTAGTATTTAAACCCCTTCTGGACAGGTTCCCCAGACACCTTGTCGCCATGATGAGCAATATGCTGTCCGGGAAATCATTTGTTTTAACTGATGGAAATCTAACGATAGTGCACGACTTTAAGGTCTTGAATCGTCTTCAGCAGCATTACGGGAGCCGCAGTCAAAATATTACTCGGTCCGTGTTCCGTCGTGCCTCTCTGTGTACAGTGAATTACAACATACATATACGAAAAACTGCGAATTGTAATCAAAGCATCTATGGGCGCGACCTCGTATCATGCATGAGCAGAAGTAGGTGTGTATCCATACTCGTATTAAGTATTAAACATATACACACAAGACTTCGCAATCGAACGTACTGGCTCAGTGAAACGAATCGGTTATACGCATATGCAATTAGGCAAATCGAGCGAAAGCTTGAGCTTTGTGGTTGCTCCAGTCAGAGAGAGATAGCATTAGAATTGAACTTTGATCATTGGATATTTGAGATTGTCTTAGTCATTTTAGTTGGTGAGCAATTAAGTCAGCATAGTTATGCTATAGAAGAAAATTATAGAAGCAAGAAAATCGAGAAGTATTTCTCCATTCGCTGGCTCAAAGCGTGCACCCGAGCTTATTCTATCCCAAGGCACTTAGCACGGGGTAAGTGAATTAAGAATACGTTCAACTGCATACTCAAGGCATCTGCCCGAGTATAAGCACCCAAGGCAGCTACGCCCAGGGCCTGCAATTGGACTAATAATTGATTGATTTATCAATCTAACTGCATACTCAAGGCATCTGCCCGAGTATTAGCGTCCTAAGGCAATTACGCCCGGGGCCTGCAGTTTAAGTCGTAATATATCGGTTTCTTCGAATTTCTTTTTCCCCCCGAATGACTAACAAATATAATTAAAGTAAATATAAATCGCAGTAAGCTTATAGCTCCATTAATTTTCCAACTTTCTGCGTATGCAAACGGAAAACCTCATTATATGCCTCTGTAATAAATTAATTGTTAGAAGAATTCATAAGTAAAATATCGTTTTAATGTCATATTGTTAATTCAACGTGTAATTGTAAAATATAACAAAGAACAAAATTAAAATTAAGTCATTAAATAAACTAACATTTTTTACTGATCTGGTTGTCAAGTATGAAGTAGTAGGTAAGTGTTACACAGTAATATTCCTATCTCCCGGGGAGCCTTGGTGTGTATATAGGATACACATCATATCAAGCTCCCAGTTAATGCCAGTATACGTAGTATATACTGGTATTGCAACAGCAGGGAACAGTTACTGAGCCTTTGCTTTTCTCAATATTCATTCGGAAGCTATTGATCGGCTTTGATTTTAACGCCTCGCCAACGCAATCATTGGTAGCGTTTGCTGATGGTATGATCATCTATACGGCAGACCGAAAAGCTACAATAGTTCAGAGCAATCTTCAAAGAATATTCAATTATGTGCAGCTGTATACAGACAATTGGCGAATGAAAATCAATGCGCAGAATGCTAAACAATTTTGTTTCAGACAACACTGCAGGGGATCAGTCAAGACCTGAAACGTAATTGGAAGGATTTCCTCATTATGGCAGGTGAGGGTAGTTTAGAAAGGATTCCACATAAATCCTGTGTTTGATACCTCGGTGTTCATCTCGATCAGTATCTGTACTATATTGAACATTTCAAAATCTTACTCAGTAAAGCAGAAAAAGTAGTCATGGCCCTTAGACGACTGTTTCATTCCAGATACATTGATCAAAAGGTCAAAGTTATCTGTTACAAGACTTTGGTTATGGATGTCAGATCTGATACAACCAGAGTACTTATACTATGGAAAGCTTAAGAATTTTCGAAAGAAAATGTCCGTGCATATACTGGTTTCTACCGAAAACTTGAGACGGATTGGAAGCATTATACATCGAAACATGGAAGATCGTGTGCTAAAAAACATGTACATACAAGCAAAAAAGGAATCAAAACGTCTTGTGAAGGAAGCTAAATTCTCTTACTTCGCTAAAAGGTTGGAGACAGCGGCAGATAACAATCATGAAATATGGAAGATAATAAATGAAGTAAAAGACAACTCTCCCCCCCGAATTTTAATACCGGATTCGCAGTTTTCTCCAGTGACCCCTAATATTTTATCACAACCAGATGGAGCAGCAACTTTCTTGAACAACTTTTTCTCAACTGTGGGCGAAAAAATTACAAAAGAGCTTGGTGATGTCCCAACAAGTAGGCTAGATCACGCTAACATCTCACCCGATTCCATGTTTCATATTCATCCAACCAATAAAAACGAAGTTCTTAAGACTATTGAGGCAATGAAGAAGGTATTGATCAGATCACGATGGAGGAAATTGCGCTTGTAAAAAATGAAATAGCAGAACTCGTGGCTAATTATTTAAATGAGCATATCAGAAACGGAACGTTTCCTGAAGAGGGGAAGCTTGCAAAAATTGTACCTATATTCAAAGGAGGAGATCGATCGGACCCCAATAATTATCGCCCAATTGCACTCTTGACCGGATTTAGTAAAATATTTGAAAAAGTAATTAACTCTCGCTTAACATCCTTCATATTAGATAACTCTATCCTAAACTCCCGCCAATATGGCTTTCAGAAAAACAAGGGAACGTTTGACGCTCTACTCTCGGTAACGCGATTCATCAACGAGAGACTTGATGTAGGGGATTATGTTGTTGCCATTTTTGTGGATCTAAGGAAAGCGTTTGATACGGTTGATCATGACCTGTTACTTCGAAAACTAGAAGCATATGGTGTTCAAGGCACAGCAAATAAACTATTTCAAAATTACCTAAAAGGCAGACTGCAGAAAACAGCATTTAATAATGTTCTGAGTGACCCGGCACCAATGAAATCAGGTGTTCCACAAGGCTCAATACTTGGCCCAACCTTGTTCCTGCTATACACTAATAATTTAAATACATGCAGGCTAAGTGGTAATTACTTTTTATATGCTGATGATACAGTGCTTCTTTACTCGGGACGCGATAAAAATGACATCGGAGACGCTATCAACGAGGATCTAAATTCATATAATTTATGGTTGAAAGAGAATAAACTAGCGTTGAATATTTCAAAGACAAAATATATTATCTTTAAGCAAAAGAACAGGGAAGACATAGATGTTGATATAAAAATTAATGGTGAAAAGCTGCAAAGAGTGCTCGAACTTAAATATCTTGGCCTTATTATCGATCACCGTCTGACCTGGCTCCCGCATATAAACAACTTAAGGAGGCAATTAGCACCAATAATTGGATTGTTACGAAGATATGAGGAATTTCCAAAAAACATCAAGCATCTTGTTCTGAATGCCTTCGTACTGTCAAAAGTACATTACGGAGTGGTAATTTGGAGTCAGTCCTCAAAGCAACACCTAAATATAATTTCCAGGATATTAACCAAGGCGTATAAAAATATACATAATCTCCCAATGCTCACACCAACAAACATAGTGTATCAATCATGTAACGCATTAACTTTTAACCAAATCATTAAAATGGAGAAAGCCAAGTTTATCTTCAAAAGTTTAAATCTCAGCTTGTCGTCACAAACACCATTTATTAAAGTCTCACAAAAGAATCAATACAGTACTAGGAACGCAAACCAATTTGTAATTCCTTTTGCAAGGACAGATCGCCTGAAGAACGATGCTACAAATGACGCCCTTCGTATATACAACAATCTTCCAGAATCAGTTAAAGAAGCGAATTCTCTTATGGTTTTCAAGAAAAGACTTAGGAACTATTTAATGAATAACGATTGAATCTCAGTGCAGAAACTTTCAACATAGCATCTTAGGTCAATTATTGATCCTATCTTCGAGATGCCTCGAGAAACACCTACTATTATTATAATATCAGTCCAGTAATTTCAACATAGCATCTTAGGGCATTGTTGACCCTATCGACGAGATGCTTGAAGAGACAGCTATTCTTTTAACTCAGAGGTTTTTTTTTTACTGCCTCGAATTTATAATTTTTTTTATCTCTGAGAGCTGATCACGATATGGACAAGACAAGATTAACCGGAGGACTTCACATATTTTTGTGTGCCCCCTTATACACCTGAGGAAACGACGAAATGTGAAGTGCAGATCGCACGAGCGTAGCGCGACGAAGAAAGTGTGATGGAGAGAGTGGAAGGGAATGGAGGTAAAAAAATAAAAAAAAAAAAAAAGAAGAATTTATCATACTGCTAAAGTGACGAGAGTCGATATCTTCATATTGAAACTTCTTCGGAATCATATCGCAAGATCTGTAATTGTGAGAAAAAATCCCTGAATTACAAAGCCGTTCCACTCCACAGACGGGTATATTGCGACTTGCCTTGCTACTGGCTTCGTTCCTTCAGAAGCATTCGTGTATTTGGCCATGAATCAATATGATTTTGATTCTGACGTTGTCCAAATCATATGTTATATATAGACGGGCGACCGGTAAGAAGATTAAATATCTTCCGAATTTGAGTTCACGAGACCAACAATTCCAATGGAGATACTCGTTAGCTAGCTTCGTTGAACTTGGTCGAGCTGAGACGGAGCAATCTAGGTATTGGTGGCTGAATGACAATGTCTAAGTTATTCGTGTTTATGTTTCTTTTGTGTTTTTTGTTACCTAGTTTTTGAGTTTCAGCTCATTATTGCGACATGTAAAATTAAAAATTAGGGTTAGGTTTCAATATTTGAGATAGGTATATATTCTATTTATAGTAGTAGGTTTAGAGATAAGGTTTGAAGTTTAGGTGAGGAGTATTGTGATGGCATAAAGTTTTTGTTTGAATTTTACTGTCATTAGGTTATAACATATTAGGTGTAGGATAAAAGTTCACTGCTGTATTAAAATTATAAATAATTTTTGAATAGTGTGGGTTGGTTTTTTTCCTTTTTCGAATCAAATCATAAAAGAGGTAATAATCTTAATTAATTCGAATTTACTATGGTTTTTGTTTTTTTTTTGATTAAATGTGTTTAACTGATAACGTATTAATTTAGAGAGCCATTTGGGCCATTAGCCTTTTGTATTATTATTATTGTTTGGAACTTATATTCTTTTAAAAGTTATAACGATTAGTATTGAACAAAGTGCTTTAGACATGTTGACGTGCCGTGAATCTCCGATAAGACTAATATCAAGTTGAACATATTGTCAACAATGAAATTAATTTTTGTTTCATTTTTTTCGGCATTTATCGATGTAGAACTTCCTAACCTTTCTATAGTCATATGCAAAACGAAGCTAAACTTCCCGCCGGACCCTCCCAGAGTGCCTCACTGCTATTTTTAAAACAATTAATCAACTTTGAATTGTCTTCGATGTACAGTTTTAATTAAATCTTAACAACAAAGAGCGATTCAAAACCACAATTGTAACGTACCAAGTAAGTTGAGTTAACAAGCTCATACATATCGGCTCTAATTAACAAAAGCCTCTTTAAAAAGAAAGTTTTTTAATAACCAATTAAAACTACTCGTACTTTTCCCCCGGTACCAGTGCACATTTTTGAAAGCTGGTAAGCTTTTCTAGATTATCCACTGATAACTCACATATGCTCACCATAACAATGCGAACATGTGCAGTTTTTTTTGCATTGAATTATATCCGATAGGATATGAAATGATTTCAATATAACTTTTTTTGTAGACTGTGTAAGAACTTCCTATTACTTCCCTTTTTTAACTGTATGTAATTGTATAAAAAAGTTGAACATATCAGTAGTTACGTAATTACCATTGTCATTGTGCTGGCGGTCTGTTGAACATTTATTTTCATGAATATTGAACTAAACTGATTAAAAAGCACCTGCATTGCCATAATCCAGGTGATGGGCATTTTTTGTGTAGGCTTGCAAGGTAACGACACATGTAGTGCATTAGATTTAGTACGAAATAAGTACCCGCAGTTGTCTGCCTAATTTCAACACCTAAACAGTTTATTGATATATATTTAAATCTATTTGTTCAGCGTGAATATATATTATCACTTTATTGTGTTAAAGGAATGGGAGTCATTATACTCGTATATATGTGCGAGTATGTAGGTAGTGCAGCTCTAGAAAAGAAGAGATACAGGTAAAGCTTATCAATAAGTGTTCAATTTATGAAAAAGTATATTTATTTACCATTCAATTAAATAGAAGAATATATGACATGAAGACAGATAAATAATGACTGTAATTTTATGGTAACATTAAGTAAGGTTCAACGCTCCAGACATATTGTTAACGTCAAATATAATGACATGTGGGTGTTTTATGTCAAGATTATTTGCATTATTTACAAAACTATACAAACAAACGAATACGCTGCCGGTCGATTCAGACAATTTTTTCACACACTGGCTTTATTTTCTTAACTTAAATAAAACTGTTCTACCTTTGCTACAACCTCCACAGCAACAACACAATTTTATCATGTTCTCTCCATTACCTTACTCACGTCGTTACCTATAATTATAGTTTTAAGATTACGTATCGAAAGACTTTATTCAAATCTTTAATTTAATACCCCCCGTCGTTGAAAAAAATGTTTAAGGGGTCCAATCTTTATATGGAGAGATGTTCCTTGAAATCCTTTAACGAATTTGATAAAAAGCTTTCATAACACCAAAGTATGTACACTTTAAATAAAAACAAGTTGAAGTAGCAGGAGAGTGCTTCTGCCAGAAGGGTATTGTAAAACAAGTAGTAAATCATACAATATATTCTGCATATCAAAATTTGACTAATATACAGATTCCATAAATTGAGTTCGACGAATTATTATTATGTTTATTGTATTTTTATATTCGCCGTCGTTTTGTTTTAAGTGTTTTGATCCCGTCGCTTAATTAGTCATAATAACCAATATATATCCAAAACCATTTCTGAAATTTTTATCAAAATTTCTACATATTTATAGTGTCTAGGTCCGTTGCAAACGTATAGTATATCTCCCTAGTACCACGTGTTAATGTTGTTGTAATTGTTAAATATTCAATCGGCTGTAACTTAGCTGTTTATTGTTCGATTATTGTGAAATTTTCAGAACATATACAATTGCTTTCAGAAAACTTAAATGGTAGTTTTTGGGAAATTTAAGGGCTCCATTTTGATTTTATAGGCAAAAATGTAAAATTTATAAAATGTACTATTATTAACAAAGTTGATCGAATTTCAACTTCTAAGGTATTTGTTGCCCTTGTATTCCTAAAGTAATACTTCTGTGATTTTTTCAGATTTTCAAAATTTTCGTACATTTCCCCTTCCCCTGCACCCCTCAAAGCAAAACTCGTCATTTTAAGACCTGTTTTGAAAAGTTCACATCAAGACCTTTCATTTGATATCCATATTGCCTACATGCGATGAATTTTTTTTTTCGGGGCCACTCCCCTATATGGGGAGACCCCCTTTAAACACCTTATAATTTTTATCTTGTGATGAAACTTTGAAGTGGTCATCACTTTACACCTACTAACAAAATCTTATGTTTCTAGCTTATGTAGTTTGCGAGAAAACGTGGTGGTGCACCGGGACATACGGACGGACAGACAAGACGCGATTTTAGTACAGTATTGTTAAAATGATTTTACAATACCGTAAAAATGAGCTCTGTCAGATGGAGAGAAAGATGACGATTTGAATTGGGTTAGTTGGTTAAAGTGACTGTATGCTGCTTACCAAACCATTGATGTCCTTTTAATGATTCACCTTGATTGATCTTGTTGCAATGGCTGGAATCTCTAAACTATCAAATTCAACTCAATATGTTCAGGAATGATAACAACTCTTCAATCTTCGTTTTCCAGCTCTATCCCATACCTTTAAAGAAGACTGCTCTTTGTCTGACCTAACTAATGTTTTCAGAGGAATCGTTTTCTTACTGTTCATATTGTCGCGTGTTACGGTTCTTGGCCGATAAGTTTAATGTCCCGGGAAAATGAAAACTCACATGTAACACTGCCCCAACCTCAGTTCTTTTCGCCCCGAAAAGATATGCCGCCAGTTGTAGTTAAGTCTCCCTGGATGTAATATGGGGCAAGATGTCCCAGGTGTACGATTTTCATTTTGGTTCTCGGCTTATGGGCTCCTGTATGCGATATACGACATTGTTGATGCAATTCGTAACTTGGTATGGTCCCTCCCAATTATGCTGCAACTTTGGAGACCTACCCTTCCGTCGTTGTGGGTTGTATAGCCACGCCAAGTCATCTTGCTGGAAGCCAGTAGAATTTGCCTTCAGATCATACCTGGTCTTCAAGCGGCCAGTAGCCAATTCGAGGTGTTTTGGCACTGTCCAATGTATCTGGTTCAACCGTTGCCTTAGCTCACTTGCGTACTCCAAGATCGTTTGGGGTCACTCAGGGGGTGTTCCGAGCCTAATAGCAGCCGGCAGACGCTTGGCCCGTCGGTGCATATTTGGCAGCTCTATACGCCATCAAAAATAATGGGATGTGCTTGTCCCAGTCCCTTTGGTTCTCGTCGACCAGCTTGGCCAGGTGTTTACTGAGTGTGCTGTTGAAACGTTCGGCCATTCCATCGGATTGGGGATGCAGAAGTTTTCGTCCTCGCTTTCCGTTTTCCCAGCAGCTCACATATATTGCCAAAAATCTTTGGCTCAAAGTCTTAGCCTCGATCCGAATCTAGTGCACAAGGTACGCCGTACCTACTGACCCAATTCAACACTAGCTGTTTGGCTACAGTAGTTGCTTTCTGTTTGGGAATGGGGTAGACCTCGGGCCACTTGCTGAAATAATCAGCCACAACCAGCGTATATCGGTTTCCCCATTCGGATTCAAGATATCAACAGCAACCCTTTCAAATGGTACCCCCACGTTATAAGTTTGCATTTGTCCTCTCAGTCATCGCTTTGGACCTTTGACCGGAGCGCAAATTGTGCATCTACGACACCAGTCCTCTATGTCTTCTTGTTGACACCAAGGTGGCCTCCGGGAAATCCTTCGTGTATTTCCTTACCCACATCTTGGATTTTGCTTTTGGGAAGTATAGTCTGCATCCTATAAAAGCTGCCACCCATCGTTTCCCATATCCGCTTGAGTACGCCTCCCTCCACCTGAAGGGAGTTACATTGTGCCCAATAATTTTTCAAGATGACTCAGGTCACCCAGTTGTCTCCTTCCATATGAGTAATGACCCGATGCCTTCATTGGCTAACTGGGCATTTCGAATCTCCTCCGATGACCAACCTTTATCGAATTCGGTCATTATCACTCACAGATCAACGGTCGGCTTCTTTTCCTCAATCTGTCGGCAATGCTTGCAGTTAGCTGAACATGAACGATGAGATAGGGCGTCAGCATTTCCATGAACGCCAACCTTCTGATGAACGATTTCGTAATCGTATGACTGAAATCTTTCGATCCATCTCGCAACTTGTCCCTCTGGGCTTTTGAAGTCATGCAGCCATCTCAGCGATGCATGGTCTGCTCGAAGAACAAACTTCTGGCCATACCGATACTTGTGGAACTGCTTGGTGGCCTCTATTATAGCCAATAGCTCCTTCCTGGTTACGCAGTAGTTCTCTCTTTCACTTTTTGAGAGAACTCGACTGTAATACGAGAGGACTCTTTCTTCGCCACCGATCTGCTGGGAGAGTATAACTCCAATCTCGCCGTTCCTCGCATCGGTGTCAACTATATACATTTTTCCGAGTTTCGGGTATGCCAGCATGGCTGATTTATACAGCTTCTCTTTCAAGGTCTCAAAGGCTGTCTAGCATTGTTCATTCCAGACAAACGGACAATTTTTTCTCTCTATCAGCTGATGGAGAGACTTAGCTTTTTTGGCAAAGTCTTTGAAGAATCTTGGATAGTGGGTCACCAGACCCAGAAAACTTCGTAGTTGGCGCTTGTTGTTTGGTGTAGGCCAGCTTTTCACAGCTTCAATTTTTTCAAGGCGAAAAGGGTACACTTGTCGGGACTAAGTTTCAGATTTGCCAGTCGCAATCAAGAGCACGCATCTCCTAAGCTCCGCACATGTTCTTCGAATGTTCTCCAGATAACAATGATGTCATCTAGCAGGTCTTCCAGGTTAAGCCTCGTAGCTCGCATTCCAACAGGCATTCAAAGATGGTTGCAGCATTGCAAAGCCCAAATGGCATCACCGAAAATCGCTACAATCCAGTCCCAACTGAAACTGCGGTCTTTTTGTCGATTCCTACCTGCCACTAGCCATTCTTATGATCGAGTGTAGAAACCCATTTTGCGTCGGCTAAAGTGTCCATGATGTCGTCAATGCGTATTAGCGGGTAACTATCTTTCTTAGTGACGTCGTTAAGCTGTCTATAGTCGACACAAAAATTAGTGCTACCATCATTTTTCTTTACTGGAACTACTGGTGCAGCACATGGACTGACAGAAGGCTCGATAACGCCTTGTTTTTCTATGTCCGTGATCAGTGCGCTCATTTGTCCTTGTTTAGCTATAAAAAGACGTCTCGGTGCTTGTCGAATAGGCTTGGCTCCCTGTGTATCTATGACGTGAGTAACCCATACTTGTTCGGCCTTGGCCATCCGGGCTTGTTGAAAAGATGTCACTGTACTTAGTGATCAGATCAGATGCTTGTTTGGCAATTTGGTCTGCTTTAATATTGCAGATGTGAGTTCCCGGGCTTTGCCTGTATCTTGCCTCCTTTCCCAATCATGGTCGTGAATAGCTTCCAAAGAAGTGATGATGGAAACAAGTGGCAGCTACCGATGACTTCTCCCGCTTTGATGCTTGTGGTTGAGTCTACGGTGTAAAGGACTCCAACTGGCACGTATCCGTTCCTTATAGATCTGACAATGCTTCGTTCTACAATCAAACTGCGCAATGCTGACGTCTTCTTTGGCTCTATCAGGTAAGATTGGTGGTCTCCAGAATCACCATTAAGCTTGGCCCACACAATGCTCTCAGAAGATTTCGGTACATCAGTGTCGGCATATACTACCACATTCGTCTTGGGAATTTAGACGCTGGGGTTCAACATTCCACCATTTCAATACCAGTTTGCCTAAATCCAACGTAATTCCATGTGGTCGCAGAAATCCATTCCGAGAAAGCAGTCATCCATAATGTTCACGACCAGACAATTATGTCGGAACGCAAGATCTCCCAACTGTATCTGGAGGTTGACCTCTTCATGAACAGGTGCAGCTTCTTCCGTAGCTGTCCGTAGTAAGAAAATTCTGCCCTTGTGAAGTAGTTTTTGCCTCACTAGGTGTGGTCGAATAATCAATCGGGTTGCATCAGTGTTGATTGTTATGGTGCAATGCTCTCCGTCAACTTGGCTCGAAAGGCATAAGTTTTCTTCTCCACTATGTTGTCTTGAAACAGTGATAGTGGTGCTGGGGATCTCGATCTTCCTAGCCAACCTCTGCCCCACGAAGTTGGCTCTTACATGTTTCCCGACCCCTCCGTTTGAAGGGCTTCCATTCTGGACTCCTGATTCAGTCTGGATCTACTCCTAGCTGCATACCCTGGACAATAGCTCGGTTTCCTCGCTTCTTACAGTCTCTTTGCAGGTGCCCTTTCTCACCGCAATACCAGCATCTAGGCAGATATTGCTCAATTTTCACGCGCTCACACCTGCACTCGTCTGCCACTCTCTCGGGAACCTTTGCAGTTGTACGAGTCACATTTTTTGCTACCTCAAAGTTGAGACTATAAATCAATGCGTCCTTAACCGTTTGCTTTGGAGCTAAGCGCATGGCTTGTTGCAATTCCTGGTCTTTTAATGCAATGATGAATGCTTCTGCTGCTGCGTCATCTCTATATTCTGGGTCATAAGCTGGTTAAGCCAAAAGTGCCAGTCACCCAATATCTTATGCTTGCTGCTGTAAAGTTTCGCCAGACTTCTGCATCCGATGCCGTAGCTGTGACCGATAAATCTGCTTTAGATGATAGTCTCCATAATGCATGTTGAGTGCATTCATTATAGTAGCCGGATTTGAGTGCAACTCAACGGGGATCGTCTGCAAAAGTCCGGCAGCTAGGCCTGTTAGAGCATATATTAGTGCAGTTGCTCGTTCCTGCTCATTCTAGTGATTTTTCCGAGCGGCAGCTTCACACTGGGTTTTGTAAATACTCCCGACCGTTTGTCCGTCGAATATTGGTGCTTTCACATGTCTGGATGTGGTTTGCATTGTGGATATAAGCGGGGCTGGTGAGGTGGTTACTACGGCCTTCACTGCTTCCAATTCGTTTTTCATTTTTTCCATCTCATGGTTTAGTCTCTTCTCGACCTGGCTGCTCTCATGGGTGATTCTGTACTCGACGCAGTTAATTTGGTTGTTTGGACTACCTAGCTCCGCTTTTCATACGGTTTACTGTTTTTGCAAATCTGCCTTCAAATCAATTGACTGTTTCTTCAGCTTCTGTGTGATGTCTCCTTTGCTTTCAAATGCTTGTTGTTGGTCGAGCTTCACTGTTTCATTTAGCTTTGCTGGTGGTTCATTTAGCTTCACAGTTAAATTGGATGACTGTTCATTTAGCTTCGCGGTTAAACTGGATGACTGTTCATTCAGCTGCTAAGATTGTTCATATAGCTTTGCAGTAAAACTGGAAGACTATTGTTGCTGCTCTTGCTGCATCAGCATCAATATTTGCATCAGCGCATTTTCTGGTTCCTTTGATTTTGGTGTTTCAGTTTCTCCACCTTCTGCGCCTTTTTGCGCATCTGAGGGCTCACCCGAATCTAGATACACGCCTTCCGACTCTCGATCACGTCACGTAAGCGGGCAGTCAGTATGGTCTTTGTACCTTGCGTAGCCAGATTTCGCTGTTCCAACTCCTCCTTAAGCACCGATATTGCCACTTCATTAATTTTTAAATGCAAGCTTCGTGGCATTTTTATTGTTTTTGCTTTTTTCCCACTAGTTTCCACGTTGAATTTCACTATTGTGTACTTTAAAAATCTTCAAAAGTTTTCAGTTTCAAAATTTTCTTCCTCTCTTCTGACACCACTGTCGCGTGTAACGGCTCGCGACCAATAAGTTCCTCCTGCGCTTAGTATGTGGTGCATATCTTCCATTGCTCTTTTTCTCGCATCTTGTATTGCTGGCTTGATTCTTCCTTGAGCTTTCTGAATAGCTTTTTATTTTCGCTCATGTTATGTTGCGTGGCTTCTTCTTTCTTGCTCATATTATGTTGCTAAATCTTTTTGGTTTATTAACGTTTAATGATTTTCGAACTTGCAAAGATTGTATTCGATATTTCAACTCTTTCTTTTTTTCTAGCTCATCGTTTGATAGCGTATGCTTTATTGATTTTCGTCTGATGCGTAGACAACATGATTTTCGCAAAAACTCGGTTACCTCCTAACTTTGCTCGGCAATACCTTCAAAAAATCAAATAACAGTACAGAAAGTCTAATTTCACTGCGTTACTAAAATGTTCAGGAAAACAAGTTACGGGCCTTAATATGAAGGTGGTATTTAATATTATTCGATTCCCGCTCTGATTTAATAAACTCTTGTTAGAGGAGAAAAGAATAATGAAAGTCAGTTCAAAAATCCAAATGAAAGTACCCAAATAAATGAATATTTGTTTAAAAGACTCGTTGCATGATAGCTTGCACTCTCCTGACTGGCCGCTCAACATGTGTTGATTGTAAAAATCGAAAGGATGCATGAACTAACTGTTTAGTACATATTTACAATAAATCTAAAAATTAAAGTAGTTTTTGAGTGACCTTAAGCTTCAATAATCGGTTTAGAAAGCATTTTTTGTGTTGTTACCGTAAATTATTTTTTTATTTGCTCTTTTTTCTATTGGATATAATCGGGAAATAAGAGTCACTCCAATACGGGCAATGAGAGTTGACTCCTACTGCCCACTATTATTGTGTGATATGAGCCATATTAGTTTGTTTATTGTTTACTCATTTAGTGAGGCTAAAAGTAAAGCTCAGTTGTCTTCTGATACACTGTAAGGCTGATGGTGTCATCAAATAAGGCGACTCTATGTAATATGCTGTAAAAGCGAAGATCCTACCATTTTCAAGTTTACAAAAGCGTTTAAAGAAAAAAGATTCATCAAAACCACGTCTCGGGCGTGTTTACTTGAAATACATATAGGTATGCAGAACAACTTGAAATAACACACAATTTCGACTCAAATGCGAAGATGGCAGGACGCGACTTGCTAGATGGCTTTCTAAAAAGTAATGGAATCTCCGTTTGAAAACCTGAAGCTGCTAGTGTCAACTGAATAATGGCTTTCAATAAAGAGGAGAACTGCTCTATAAAACCATTGGGAGCTCTAACCGGCAAATGAAAATTCACTTTGATAAACATATATTTAACTGTGATGAGACACTTATTTCCAGAGTTCAGGCAGATACTAGATCAATCAGAAGCTGGGAAGGACCGAAAACATCCCCCTGTTATGTGCCATGAGTGCTTCTGTCACCAATATTTGTACTCCCTAGAAAGAAGACCATCCCACAAATCGAAAAAAGTGGTCCACCGGAGCTATGTATAAATTTTCGGATAATGAATGGATTAACGAAAACCTGACCTTTGAGTGGCTGCCAAGTTTCTTCAGCTTTATCAAATCTCATCACAGGGGCCTATTTTATTAGTATTTGATAATAATGCCAGCAAAATTTCTTCAATGGCTGGGGAAGCGCTTGAGAAACGCATCAAGGGAAGACTAATTGAGGTGATTTATGATGCAGGATACGTATCTTCTCGGCAGTACGGCTTTAGAGCAGGAAACTCCACTATTGATGTGAGTGCAGACGGAGTGAGTGCGGGCCAAAAAGCAGTGGTGCATAGCCACACCAATCGAGAAAACGTTCTATTGGTGACACTAGACGTTAGGAGCGCCTTCAACTCCGCTAGATGGGCGGATATTCGGGAAAACTCCTTCCCTCAAGGACTCAAGCCTGCTTTATGATACAACGCAAAGCCAATGAAGAATGGAAGTTACATTGGATGCTGATCAAGGATCTATCCTTGATCTCGACCTATGGAACGTGTCTCACAATGCGCTACTGATACTGAAAATGCCAGATGAGTCGCGTTTGATTGGCTATGCGGATGATGTTGTGGCTCTAGTCGTTGGACGCGCCGTTGAACAAGTGCAAGTTAGACTAGGTATGCTAATGTACCGAGTGAAAGACTGGATGACTGCTCGTGCGTTCAGTCTAGCACTGGAGAAAAGTGCAAAGGTCATCTTGATAAAAAGAGAATCCGTAGAGTAAGAACGATCAGTATTGGAGACATATTGTCGCTTGTTATGGTTCGCGCCCAATAATTTCAATGTTCCGGGAAACTGAAAACGCAATGTCTTTTAAATTAAATTAACAGAGTTTATTTATTTATAAATGCACAATCATTAATTTAACACTTTAACTAATTTTAATTTTCACTCTGTCTATAAATTTTTCACGTTAACTGTCTTATCTATCACGAGAATCACTTTACTATTACTCGATAAATATAGCTTTCCGGTTCGCACCCCACACTATCGCAGTTTTTACTATCGCGGAACTAATGAATAATCCCCCCATTCATTCATCTCGCCTTTATATAGGTTCTCTAGCCATTCAACCCATTTCTCGTACGTTGGCGAAGGTTCTGCTGAGAGGTACCTAGTATATTCGAGCAGCTTAATGAATGGAATGACGTCACTTTAGATGTTGATCATGCTTGGTGGGTTCTCGTGGTTTCGAGTAAATTCACTTTGTTGATCATGAGGTTCTTAATGGTTGTGAAAACAATTGCGACAGTAGCTCGCAGAATTATTCGTACATGTAACACTGCCCCCACCTCAGTTCTTTTCGCCCCGAAAAGATGTGTCGCCAGTTGTAGTCAATTCTCCCTGGATGTAATATGGAGCAAGACGGTCCAGATGCACGATTTTCATTTTGGCTCTCGACTCACGGTGTTCCTGTATGCGATATACGACGTCGTTGATTCGCTAACTCGGTATGGTCCCTCCCAATTATGTTGCAACTTTGGAGACCTACCCTTTCGCCTTTGCGGGTTATATAGCCACACCAAGTCATCTTGCTGGAAGCCAGTAGAATTTACCTTTAAATCATACCTAGTCTTCATGCGGTCAGTAGCCGATTCGAGGTGTTTTCGCACTGTCCGATGTATCTGGTTCAACCGTTGCCTTAGCTCACTTGCGTACTCCGAGATGGTTTCGGGTTTCTCGGGGGGGGTGTCCCGAACTTTATATCAGCTGGCAGACGAATAGTCTTTCCAAAAATGACTTTGGCTGGGCATTGGCTCGTCGATGCATGTTCAGCAGCTCTGTACGCCATCAAAAATAGTGGGATATGTCGGTCCCAGTCCCTTTGGTTCTCGTCAACTATATTGGCCAGGTGTTTACTGGGCATGCCGTTGAAACGTTCGACCATTCCATCGGATTGGGGATGCAGCGGTGCTGTCCTCGTTTTCCGTACTCCCAGCAGCTCGCACATTTCGCCAAAAACTAGTGACTCAAAGTTTCGGCCTTGATCTGAATGTAGTTTGCAAGGTACGCCGTACCTACTGACCCAATTTAATACTAGCTGTTTGGTTACAGTAGTTGCTTCCTGGTTGGGAATGGGGTAGACCTCGGGCAACTTGCTGAAATCATCGGCCACGACCAGCGTGTATCGATTTCCCCACTCGGATTCAGGAAAGGGTCTTGCAATGTCAACAGCGATCCTTTCAAACGGTACCCCCACGTTATAGGCTTGCATTTGTCCTCTTAGTCGTCGCTTTGGACCTTTGACCGAAGTGCAAATCGTGCACCTACGGCACCAGTCCTCTACGTCTTCTCAAGCGTGGAGCCAGTAAAACCTTTCCCACAATTTTGCTAAGGTCTTGTTAACACCGAGGTGGCTTCCCGAGGATCCTTCGTGCATCTCCTTAACCACATCGTGGATTTGGCTTTTGGGAAGTATAGTTTGCATCCCATAGGAGCTGCCATCCGCTGTTTCCCATTTTCGCTTGAGTACGCCACCCTCCACCTGAAGAGAGTTACATTGTGCCCAATAGCTTTTCAGGGTTGCGCCATGTATTGAAACGTCTTTCCACTCAGGTGGCCCAGTCGTCTCCTACCATATGAGCGATGGTCCGATGTCTTCACCGGCTAACTGGGCATTTTGAATCTCCTCCGATGACCAACCCTCATCAATTTCAGCCGTTATTACTTGCAGATCAACGGTTGGCTCCTTTTCTTCAATCCGTCGGCAATGCTTGCAGTTGGCTGGACATGGATGACGAGGTAGGGCGTCAGCATTTCCATGAACTCTGCCCTTGTGAAGTAGTTGGGGTCTCGCTATGTCTGGTCGGATAGTCAATGGGGTTGCACCAGGGTCACTTGTCATGGTGCAATGTTCTTCATTAACTTGACCCAGAAGGCATAAGTCTGCTTCTCCATGATGTTGCCTTAACATGGTGCTGAGGATGTCGGTCCTCCTGGCCAACGTCCGCCCCACGAAGTTGTCCCCTCCAGTTTGATGGGCTTCCATTCTAGGCTCCTGACACGGTCTGGATCTCTACCATCCTAGACAATAGCTCCGTTTCCTTCGCTTCTTGCAGTCTCTTTGCAGGTGCCTCTTCTCACCGCAACCCCAGCATCTAGGCGCACCATTTGCTTGCGGCTCTCGCTCATTTTCCACGCGCTCACACCTACACTCGTCTGCCACTACCTTGCGAACTCGGGCAGTGGTACGAGTCACATTTTTCACTGCCTCAAAGGTCAGGCTGCGTCTCCATAACGCAGTTCCAGCACATTCATTATAGCAGCCGGGTTTGAATGCAACTCAATGGGGATAGTCTGCAAAAGCTCGGCAGCTGGGCCTCTTAGAGCAAGAGTTAATGCTGTCACTCATTCCTGCTCACTCCAGTGATTTATCGTAGCGGTGGCTTCAAACTGGATTTTGTAAATACTCCGGACCGTTTGCCCGTCAAATATTGGTGCTTTCACATTTCTGGATATGCTATGCGCTGCGGTTACAAGTAGAGCTGGTGAGTTGGTTACTACTGCCCTCGTTGCTTCCAATTCTTTTTTCAGTTTTTCCATCTCATGGTTCATTCTCTCTTCGACCTGGCTAATCTCATAGTTGATTCTCTCCTCAACCTAGCTGACCTTCTCCTAGACCTGGTAAACCTTTTCCTCGCGCATTTAATTTGATTGTTCAGGCTACCGAGCTCCGCTTTTATTTTGGTTGACTGTTTTTGCACTTCCTTGATTTCGATCGGTTGTTGGTCCAGCTTCACTGATTGTTCATTCAACTTCGCTGATTGTTCATCGAGCTTCGTAGTTAAATTGGATGACTGTTGTCGCTGCTCTTGCTGCATAAGCGTCAACATTTGCATCAGCGCATTTCCTGGTTCCTTTGGTTTTGGTGTTTTTGCTTCACCACCGTCTGCGCCTTTTTCGCATCTGAAGGCTCACCCACCATAGTAAATTCATTAATTTTTCACTGTTAGCTTCGTGGTATTTTTATAATTTCGACTTTTATTTTATTTTTTTTTATCACCAGTTTCCACTATAATTTTCAATATTGTGCACTTTAAAAATGTTAGAACGTTTTCACTTCCAAAATTTTCTATCCCACTTCTGACACCACTGTCGCATCTTATGGTTCGCGGCCAATAATTTCAATGTTCCGGGAAACTGAAAACGGAATGTCTTTTAAATTAAATTAACAGAGTTTATTTATTTATAATAGCACGATCATTAATTTAACACTTTCACCAATTTTAATTTTCACTTTGTCTATAAATTTTTCACTTTATCTGTCTTATCTATCACGAAAATCACTTTACTATTATTCGATCGATATCGCTTTCCGATTCGCACCCCACACTATTGCAGTTTTTACTATCGCGGAACTAATGAATAATCCCCCCATTCATTCAGCTCGCCTTTATATAGGGTCTCTAGCCATTCAACCCATTTCTCGTACAATGGCGCAAGTTCTGCCGAGAGGTACCTAGTATATTCGAGCAGCTTAATGAATGGAGTGACGTCACTTTCAAATGTTGGTCATGCTTGGTGGGTTCTCGTGGTTTCGAGTAAGTTCACTTTGTTGATCATGAGGTTCTTAATGGTTGTGAAAACAATTGCGACAGTAGCTCGCAGAATTATTCGTACATGTAACAATATTAATCGAACCAAAGCCAGTGGTGAAATACGAAGAACTACTGATTGACTCGAAGATGAGTTTCTCTGAGCAAATCAAGACATCGGCTGAAAAGGGTCTGAGTCAACTTATGGCCAACCCATCAAGAAGACGGCTCGTGATGAGTGCTGTAGGGTCAGTGCTACTGTACGGAGCAGAAATATGGGGCATCACTCTCAGTAAGGAGGTGTACCGAAAACGCCCGGCAAAGGTCCAGAGAAGAAGGGCACCGCGAATTGTATCTTCATATCTGACAGTTTCTGAATCGGAAGTGAGATATTGCAAGCGTAACACCTGTTGCCTTCCTTGCTAGAGAGTGCTATGCTATTAACCTGCATCAAAATGAGAACAGGAGGGAGATGGTTGCCCGTGAGAAGAGACAGCGCTGTCTCAACGATTGGCAGCAGTCTTGGGTGAGTTGGACGAAGAGAAGGTGGACTGCGCGGCTCGTCCTGGATCTGCGATCATGACTAAATCGAAGGCATGGTGAGGCTGACTTTTATTTGACCCAGCTTTTGAGCGGGCTTGTGTATTTTCAGTCTTACCTGCACATGATTGGTAAGTTACGGTTTTGCTCAGGAAAGGAAGGCCATCCCTGACACACTTTTTTTGTATCAGAAACTAAAAGCAAGAAACTTCAGATAAAGTTGGCAAGTAAGGCTAAAAGATTTGTGCTCTTAGATTTAGACACATCTTTGGAATTAGATATTAGTCTAACTTAGATATGTGATGACAACGAAGGTAAAGATGGAATATTTGGTGGCACCAACGAACTATGGTACAGATTTATTTATTTATTCCATCTAACAGACTGAACACAATCCAAGAACAAAATGGAACGCAAAGAATAAATACAGCAATATTTAAATGAAAAAATAATAAAATGACGATAATTGTAAGTTAAATTAGTAGTATGTTAAGTCTCTTAGTTTTTTCTTAAATTCCATGGAAGAAGAGGGGAAATGACCAATTTCGAGATTATTATGATTTTGTATGTTTCTTAAAATTGGTGAATGAAGATATAAATCTGTTCTTGAATATGGGATAGTGAAATAAGAGCAGATCCGAGATGAACGAGATGTTTGTCGTAAACGCAGCTCAGAAAAAATATTTGACGGGACTTGATCGAAGCAGAATTTAAACAACAAAAACATTGGTCTAAATAAAATCGTCTGGATATTAGGGATGGAAGAGATAGGAAGGATAAACGACTTTCATAGGGCTGATGCGGTAAATTAAACGAAAAAACGAAAACAAGCAAAATTTCTTTGGACAGTTTGTAAAGAAGACACGAGATAGGAATATCGGTGGACCAGATACTAGAACAGTATTCAAGCAAAGGGCGAACAAGACAAACAAATAGACGAATAGAAGAAGAGATGCTATTAAATTTATATACATGCCTAAGGATTAACCCAGAAACTCTAGATGCCTTAGTAACTATTTAAAACATCTGCATCAAATTTGAGTTTTTGGTCAAAAGTTACTCCAAGGTCTTTATGACTGAAAACTTCAGAGACCAAAGTATCATTTAATATATAATTAAAAATAACAGGAGAGTCCTTGAGAAAAAACATCATTTTCTGACATTGAGTAATGTTAAGACAAAAGGAGTTTGAAGCACACCATTTATTTAGAGCATTCAGATCAGTTTGGAGGAGCCGAAAGCCTTAATGGGATTTGACTGCTCGAAACTTTGAAGTCATTAGCATACAAGAAGCAAGAGGAATTAATTACAAAGGGGAGATTATTTATGAACAACAAAAGGAGAAGAGGCGCAATAATTGAACCTTGTGGAATACCAGATGAAGTATAAGAAGGACTAGACGTAGTACCAGAGAGACTTACTCAACAGGGACGACACGATAGATAAGATGACATCCAAGATAAAAGAGCACCCAAGGTAACAAGAGCTTCAAGCTTACGACAGAAAAGAAAATGATTCACAGTGTTATCCAAAGCTCTTGCAATACTATTTGTGAATTACATTAATTTGGTGGTAGTGGAGGATCTTTTGAGAAAGCCATACTGCTTTGGAGCAGCAATAATAGGAACTAATGAGTTTAAGAGTCAATTATGAACCAGTTAGATGTTTTCGAAAGGTTAGGGAAAGTACAATTACTCAGACTTAGATTGAAGAGGAGAGATAAAGGAAAACTTAGCAATGAGGCTAACGACTTAAAAAATATGTTTGGCAAACCATCCAGCCCAGGCTGCTATTAGAATCAAGAGCATTAATAAAAG
This sequence comes from Odontomyia ornata, assembly GCA_963969285.1. Classification (NCBI taxonomy): domain Eukaryota; kingdom Metazoa; phylum Arthropoda; class Insecta; order Diptera; family Stratiomyidae; genus Odontomyia; species Odontomyia ornata. Next base: position 376,237,587 of record OZ017738.1, read on the forward strand.
ATTCGACTGCAGATACATCTGTACAAATGAAGGAAATTGGGAAGAAAACACAATAAGGTAAAACAACAGGATGCACAGCTGCAATGGGACGAAAAAAAGTCGAAGGTTAAAATTGGGCGAATGAGTCAGTAACTTCTTGAGAAGAAACTTCTGCTTCATTCCAACGGACCTTAATAGGACCGGAAGAAGAAGATTTCAGCAACCTAATATAAGACCAAAAATTCTTTGTTTTATTAGCCACAAGAGAATTATCCAGACAACTGAAATAAGTCTTCAGAGTATATTTGATCTCTTTCTTAGCAATAGCATGCAGCCTTGTAATGAATCATGTGACGCCGCTGGCGACCGCTACTAACACATTTTGCTACTAGGTGGCTTGTCATTCCACGTTGGTTGCAACGAGCGCACATCCCACGTCAATTTTGTCGTGGGATGTCAAGAGGATTTGACAGCCACATGGAGTGAAGTGTGCACGTAGTGGCCGCCACCCAAGAAGAACTTTTAGCTGATACACCCTCGCCACCTGCATCGCCTTAATCGATATTTTATTTACATTTTCGGAAGCATCTTCACGTGGAGGTATTGCATTTATCTCATCCAATCAATCCCATCAATCCAAGGTAAGGAATCGTCCCGACACCGAATTCGTTTATACAATTGCCATTTATAAGGTTAAATACGCACAAAATGACAAAAGTCAATTGCAGGTATCGACCGGTAAATTAGGGTATTGCTGAACTGGACGCCTCGCAACATCCCAACAGATGCCTGGTCGAGGAAGGTGACATATTTATGGATAAATATACAGACGGATATTTGGAGGTTAGCAAGTGAGTTTTATGTTGAAATATCGACAGTGCCCACGTCATTCATTTGACGGAATAAGTTCCGGGCAACAGTATGTGAATCGCTTCCATAGTGGAGTTTAGGCGTAGAGTTTCTGATATAACGAAACCTTGGTAATTAAGTATCTGACGCAACATTGCTCACTATGAAAATTTCTCACGTAAATGCATCTCATAAACTCTGAAGGCGAGTAAAGTAGACAAATTAGTTAGATGGCCGAAAATATGTTTGCCCGCGGTTTGTGTTGTATACAATGCCGAGGTTGAGAGCAGGTGACAAATATTGGGGATCATAATATGATTAACGCAATTAGTACATGATCGATTTAGAAACATTTCAATAACGAGGAATTAATTGAGTTTATTTGAGAAGAGAATTATTGATTAGTGTTCCCGATGTTTTTGATACGTAAAATTATTTGCAAGAATTTAATGTCAGCTAATAATATTGGTTTTTTTTTTGTTTTTTAATGTTTCAATAGCAATTAATCCAAACAACATTATTTTTAAGAGCATGTGAAATTATTTGACCTGCGAGGAAATGACATTTAGAATAGTTAAGTATTTTGAAATATCAAAATATGTTCAGTTCCAAATTTTAAAGACTAATCAATTCACCATCATTACTTTCAAGTAGAAAAATTAAAAGGCCTTTTAAATTTTTCTAAATTAAATCTACACTATTAATTCTGTAATGCGGAAGTCTACAGAAGATTCATCCTCGCTCAATATGAAAATTGTTTTACAGATCTAGCTTCGTGAAGACATTTTGCATATGTCAAAAAAAAAATTCATCTCAGTGAATTTCTGAAAAAAAATTTGAATTTTATATTTGAAACCATATTTTGCATGCTCAGGAGTGTTTAAAAAATGAAATAGCAACAAAATCCCCAGAATCAATTTCGTGGTAATTTTAGAGGCGGTAATAATTGGTAATCAAATGTAATTAAAAACAAAGTGAAATTGAAACAAACCAAGGTCGAGTTTTGAAAGAACATAATTATAGAATGTTTTTAAATTGCATTGAAACGAGTAGAAAATTACTAACAAAAAAATGCGATATTTGTGTACAAATGCACCAGTGTGTGGATGCGAGAGTGCGCGGTTGAATCTTTAGATAAATACGAGTATAAGTAATGTAAAATCTTTGGGCATAAAATTAATATTTTGTTTGTAAAAAGAAAGTTATTATTGAACAAAATCGAAGTTTCTATAATTGAATTCGGATGAGATCTCACGAAAAACAAAGTATAATTAACTGTGTATTTAGTTTATGAGTGGGAAATGATAATTGAGTTGTTTTCACTATATTCAGAAATGAAGAAAAAAAAATGTTTTTAAAAGACTTAACTATGTCCAGAAGTAATTGCTTAGTAATATTTAGTCTTTAAACTGATGCGAGTGTTGATATTGTGTGTAAATAGTATTTGAAATTTTCGTTCCTACAATAAAGTTTAATCTAAGATTTTAATAGATTCATTCATTCTTTATTGATGAACGGTAGTGGAGAGAAAATACTTACGAGCATTGTAAAAAAGTTATGAATCCTTAGTGATAAGATGTTATTTCTTCATTTACCTAAGAGCTTGATTATTCATCAAATGATAAAAAGGAAATCACTTGAAGCTAATATGCGAATAGTTTTATTGTATTGGAATTACATAGTAAGTCAAGTAATGCAGGGCATTTAGGGATTTTAATTTTAAAATTGACATTCATCTATAAGACTTTGAGTAATCGGAATAATATTCATACTATTCAAGAGCAAAACCTCTTGTTCACTTTAAAGTTTAAAGTAGCTTCTAATTTCAGATCAAAAAAGCAATGTTTACAAGCAAATATCAATATTTCTCTTTTCCTTTTCCTTATATCGGCTCTTAAATTAAAAGTCTGTTTTTGTTTTGCTTGAACTAAAGCATTCTTCAAACTATTCGTGGTTCATCTAGGAAATCATCTTTTTAACTTGATTTTAAGGTTTAGGGCTCGTGTGAATGGATTTTATTTCCAAAATGTTCATATGAACTTGCGCTCTTTTAAGACTTATAAACAATAAACCGCTAGAGTGATAGTTCTAATAACCTGCTTGTTTGAACCAGGAGATATAGGATAATTCCCCCCAAAAATTTCATATAGCATAAAACATATTACTGCATTAGAATTTTAGTTCAGTAGAATGCATAAATTGCTGTAATACCCACTAATCAAACATGAACGTATATGACCGGTTATTAAAAATAATAGGGTTCTAGATAGCTTGCTATTTCATTTTTCTTTTGAAGTTTCATTGTTTTCCTTTTAGAAATAGTTTTAAGATATATATTCAGTAATACTGCATTCATCATTGTGACGCGATTATTTGCATATTGTATAAAAATGTGCGTTATTCTCTTTTTGTGTGTTGCACTCTAGAGCAAACAGATATATTAAGGATTTCTCTGTATAATTATAACCAACGCAAATTTTAATTGAAAATAAGATGAATTGCTAATTAAAAACACGACTTTCCTTTCCAGTCGTTCTCTCTTTCAGCGGGAAATAGAGTGTAGGGTAAGTATGCCGTCGCGACGGTAGGGTTTGAGAAAATCCGCTGAGGTCGGTTTCGCGTTGCGCGCGGTACGCGCTACCTTTGTTGTTTTGCCTCTTTATTAACGTGGCTTTCGTCGGGTTGAGTTAGCGTAGCATATTTTTCGGTACCGCGTCGGAAATTCGGGAACGCGAAGTAAAAATTAGATTTTTGTCCTTGACTGATTAAATGAAGAAATACGGAGTAACGTAAAGTAGGTTTCCTCCCCGTATGGTTTTGTTTTGTGATGCGTTTTAAAACGGGCATGTATTGGTGGCTGAAGAGTGTAGATGAGCGTAATCCATTCGGAGACCCGCGACCGAAATCCTTTCCGATCTAGCTGGCCGACAAGCAGCCACCGCGTGAATAGATTACGGTGCACGGATTGATTGACCGATTGGTACCATCCGTTGGCACTACTCAGACTCTAAAACCAATGAGGGGTCGGTTCCTCGTCGGACTTAGACAGTTAAAATCATTACAGCCTGCTTAAGCGAGATCTAGCTTTAATAGTGCCGAGTGTTTCAAAGACACGATGTGCCTTATCTTTTACTCACAGGGCACTAAGCACTCGCCTATTAAACTACGCTTTTTGATTCACTTTACAGGATGTCTGAAGAGGTGTAAAACAGCGAAGAAGGTTATAAATATACATATAAAATTTATCTAAAGTAGCCTCACAATTAAGGCCTCTAAGGAAATCTAGTCAGTTGACTTAATGTAACTCTGTATTAATAGCTTCATAGTTAGCTTTAAAAAAGCTAAATTTTGGAGTACAAGTAGCATGAGGTTTGATAAATTTAATTTCACACATCTATAGATAAAGGAGGATGATGCCAATTAGGAGAAACATACGGATGTACGGCTTGAGATACAAATAAGTATCTAACTGGAACATTTGATAGAATAAGGTCAAAGGGTGTCGCAAAACTAGATAAGGGGATAGATCATCAGAAAACGTCTCATAAACAGTTAACGGTGAATTACAAGGAATATAAATAGACCAAATTAAGAACTTTGTATTATGAGAGAGAGAGAGAGGTTTCGACAGTAACACATTCTAAAAAAACAGAAATCAGAACAAAAAGAACTAGGTATAGTTTTGCTAACTACAACCAAAACTCCACCACCATCAGCCTTAGTAGTAGGAATTAGGTCGCGGTTACATCTATATACAATATGATCAGAAAACATTTCACTACTCAAAATGTGTACATTCAGCTAGGTCTCGGAGAAGCAAATAATCCTCGTACATTTTGGTAAAAAATAGTCATACACATTTTATTAGGAGAAGAGAAGTAACATTGAAGAGTATTAAGGTTTGAAAGAGATTCATTGAGGTTTACAGAGGATGCGGTGTGATAAACATTATGATTATAAGAATATTCATCAGTATTACTTGTGACTAAAGCTTTTGAATTTCATTTATTGACCGACGAAAATTTCTTCGTCTCATTTCAAACGGCTTTACAAGTACACCAGCAGGCCAGTAATTTGAATTCAGGACAATATCAGTATTTGCAGAAATCACCAATTTAAGTAAGGCAACTACTTTGTCGGTTAAATTTTCCTTAGTCAACTTATGAGAATTAAAAACTTTAACGGATGATCCAAGATTTTTGGTGACATAGCGCTTTAAGTTTTCAACAGAAGTTTCGTACGCTACTTTAGAGATGAAGATATCCTTTAAAGGTATAGAAACACGAATGACAGAAGACTCAAGATCTGTTGAGGGTACGTGGTCACTCGATTTCTGATGTTGATTATATATTGAACAGATGCAATTCTTGCGGATCATGGGCATACAAAAACTGCGCAGAGTGAAACTCGCCACGTGATCATGTGTTAGACTATTGTTAAAGTAGGTTGGCTCTCATTGGCCCCATAGTGACTATAATCACCCTCATATATTGACATCAATGCTCAAAATTGCATTTTTTTAAAATTTAATTGCTATTAATATGTACTTTCAAAAATAATGATACTGTGTGAGACCTTTAGTTTATTCATTTAACAGCATCATACAAAAATTACGTGCTGCATTTAGTTTCTTGCATAAGTGACTCCCATTACTCCATTTTTCCCCAATCATGATTCAATCTCTATTCGAATCAACCAAGTTTTGATATTCAGAGATATTGTTTGATTTATTAATTATTTCACAAAAACCTTCTGGTAGGAGGACTCTCCCGCTACTTTTATGTACTTGTATTTATAAATTTTAAACGTTCTCAATACATAATAATAAATATAAGCTGCGAGATCTATATTTTCGCGTGTTTTGGTTCGCGGCCAATAATTTTAATGTTCCGGGAAAGTGAAAACGCAATGTCTTTTAAATTAAATTAAAAGAGTTTATTTAATTTGTCACAAATGCTTAATCACTTCACTAACAATTTAACAACTTTAATTTTCACTATTAAAATTCGACCTTCCACTTGTCCATAAATTTCTATCGCAATTGTCTACTAATATCACTTCACACTCAAACAATCAATATCGCCTGTACTTCGCGTATCGCAGTTTTCTTTCGCGGTTGTAATGAATGATCCCCCCAATCATTCAGCTCGCCTTTATATAGGGTCTCTAATCATTCAACTCAGTTCTCGTACATTGGTGAATAAGCGGGAACATTCCAGCATGAATGAATGGGCAGTGACTCACTTTCAGATTTTGATAATGCTTGTAGGGTTCTCGTGGTTTCGAGTAAATTCATTTGTTTATGTTATTAATGATTGTGAAAACAATTGCGACAGTAGCTTGCAGAATTATTTGTACATGTAACACTGTCCCCACCTCAGTTCTTTTCGCCCCGAAAAGATGTGTCGCTATTTGTAGTCAATTCTCCCTGGGTGTAATATGGGGCAAGACGGTCCAGTTGCACGATTTTCATTTTAGCTCTCGGCTTACGATGTTCCTGCATTCGGTATACGACGTCGTTGATTCGCTTTGTAACTCGGTATGGTCCCTCCCAATTATGTTGCAACTTTGGAGACCTACCCTTTCGCCGTTGCGGGTTATATAGCCACACCAAGTCATCTTGCTGGAAGCCAGTAGAATTTGCCTTTATATCATACCTGGCCTTCATGCGATCAGTAGCCGATTCGAGGTGTTTTCGCACTGTCCGATGTATCTGGTTCAACCGTTGTCTTAGATCACTTGCGTACTCCGAGATGGTTTGGGGTTGCTCAGGGGGTGTTCCGAACTTTATATCGGCCGGCAGACGAAACGTCTTTCCAAAAATGACTTTGGCTGGGGCTTGGCCCGTCGATGCATGTTCGGCAGCTCTGTACGCCATCAAAAATAGTGGGATATATCGGCCCCAGTCCCTTTGGTTCTCGTCAACCATCTTGGCCATGTGTTTATTGAGCGTGCCGTTGAAACGTTCGACCATTCCATCGGATTAGGGATGCAGCGGTGTTGTTCTCGTTTTCCGTATTCCCAGTAGTTCACACATTTCGCCAAAAACTAGTGACTCAAAATTTCGGCCTTGATCTGAATGTAATTCGTAAGGTACGCCGTACCTACTGACCCAATTTAACACTAGCTGTCCGGCTACAGTAGTTGCTTCCTGGTTGGGAATGGGGTAGACTTCGGACCACTTGCTGAAATAATCGACTAAAACCAGCGTGTATCGATTTCTTCATTCAGATTCAGGAAAGGGACCTGCGATGTCAACAGCAATCCTTTCGAATGGCACGCCTACGTTATAGGTTTGCATTTGTCCTCTCAGTCGTCGCTTTGGGCCTTTGACGGAAGCGCAAATTGTGCATCTGCGACACCAGTCCTCTGCGTCTTCTCGAGCGTGGAGCCAGTAGAACCTTTCCCGCAATTTCGCTAAGGTCTTGTTAACACCAAGGTGGCCTCCCGAGGAACCTTCATGCATTTCCGTAACCACATCGTGGATTCGGCTTTTGGGTAGTATAGTTTGCATCCTATAGGAGCTGCCATCCACTGTTTCCCATTTCCGCTTGAGTACGCCACCCTCTACCTGAAGGGAGTTCCATTGTGCCCGATAGCTTTTCAGGGTTGCGCCATGCGTTGAAACGTCCTTCCACTCAGGTCGCCCAGTTGTCTCCTTCCATACGAGCAATGGTCCGATATCTTCATCGGCTAACTGGGCTTTTCGAATCTCCTCCGCTGACCAACCTTCATCGAATTCGGCCGTTATCACTCGCAGATCAACGGGCGGCTCCTTTTCCACAATCCGCCGGCAATGCTTGCAGTTAGCTGGACATGGATGACGAAATACGGCGTCAGCATTTCCATGAACTCTGCCCTTGTGAAGTAGTTGGGGCCTCACTAGGTTTGGTTTGATTGTCGATCGGGTTGCGCTAGTGTCGTTTGTTGTGGTGCAATGTTCTTCATCGACTTGACCAGGAAGGCATAAGTCTGCTTCTCCACGATGTTGCCTTGCCATGGTGATGGGGGTGCTGGGGATGTCGATCCTCCTAGCCGACGTCCGTCGCATAAAGTTGGCCCTTTCACTTTGATGGGGTTCTATTCTAAACTCCTGACACGGTCTGGATCTCCACCATTCTGGACAATACCTCCGTTTTCTTCGCTTCTTGCAGTCTCTTTGCAGGTGCCCCTTCTCTTCACAATCCCAGCATCTAGGCGCACCATTCACCTGCGGTTCTCGCTCATTTCCCACGCGCTTACACCTGCACTCGTCTGCCACTACTTCACGGACCCGGGCAGTGGTACGAGTCGCATTTTTCGCTGCCTCAAAGCTCAGACTATAAACTAATGCGTCCTTAACACTTTTCTTTTGAGCTAACCGCACAGCTTGTTGCAATTCCTTATCCTTTAAGGCACTGATGAGTGCTTCTGTTGCTACGTCATCTCGATGTTCTGGGTCGTACGCTGGGTAAGCCAAAAGTGCCAGTCGCTCAATGTCTTGTGCTAGCTGCTGCAAGGTTTCGCCAGACTTCTGCATCCGATGCCGTAATTGTGCCCGGTAAATCTGCTTCAGATGACCGTTTCCATAACGCATGTCCAGCGCATTCATTATAGCAGCCGGGTTTGAATGCAACTCAATGGGGATAGTCTGCAAAAGCTCGGCAGCTGGGCCTCTTAGAGCAAGAATTAATGCAGTTGCTCGTTCCTGCTCATTCCAGTGATTTTCCCTTGCGGCAGCTTCAAACTGGATCTTGTAAATACTCCAGACCGTTTGCCCATCGAATATTGGCGCTTGCACATTTCTGGATGCGCTTTGCGCAGCGGTTATAGGCGAGGCTGGTGAAGTGGTTACTATTGCCTTTGCTGCTTCCAATTCCTTTTTCATGTTTCCCATCTCATGGTTGATTCTCTCCTCTACCTGGCTGATATCATAGTTTATTCCCTCCTCGAACTGGCTAATCTCATGGTTAATTCTCTCCTCGACCTGGTAAACCTTTCCCTCGACCTGGTCAACCTTTTCCTCGACGCTTTTAATTTGTTTGTTCAGATGACCGAGCTCCGCTTTTATTTCGGTTGACTGTTTCTCCAGCTTCTGTGTGATGTCTGCCTTGATTTCAATCGCTTGTTGGTCCAGCTTCACTGATTGTTCATTTAACTTCGCAGTTAGACTGGGTGACAACAGCATTAACATTTGCATTATCGCATTTTCTGGCTCTTTTAATTTTGGCGTTTCTGCGTCTCCCTTAAGCTCCGCCATGGTAAATTCATTTATTTTCAAATGAAAGCTTCGTGGTTATTTTTATTATTTCGGCTTTTATTTATTTTTCCACCAGTTTCCACGTTACATTTCACTATTGTGCATTTTTCTTATTTTTTATGTTGAAACGTTTTTCACTTTCAAAATTTTCTATCCCACTTCTGACACCAATGTCGCGTGTTTTGGTTCGCGGCCAATAATTTTAATGTTCCGGGAAAGTGAAAACGCAATGTCTTTTAAATTAAATTAAAAAATGTAATTAATTTGTCAAAAATGCACAATCACTTCTCTAACAATTTAACAACTTTAATTTTCACTATTAAAATTCGACCTTCCACTTGTCCATAAATTTCTATCGCAATTGTCTACTAAAATCACTTCACACTCAAACATTCAATATCGCCTGTACTTCGCGTATCGCAGTTTTCTATCGCGGTTGTAATGAATGATCCCCCATTCATTCAGCTCGCCTTTATATAGGGTCTCTAATCATTCAACGCAGCTCTCGTACATTGGTGAATAAGCGGGAACATTCCAGCATGAATGAATGGGCAGTGACTCACATTCAGATGTTGATAATGCTTATTGGGTTCTCGTGGTTTCGAGTGAATTCATTTGTTGATGTTCTTAATGATTGTGAAAACAATTACGACAGTAGCTCGCAGAATTATTTGTACATGTAACAATATATTGTCATATCATTTAATATTGTTAAATTAATGTGTCAAAGTGTTTCCAATGTGTAAATTACTTAGTATATCCTTAACAGTATTCATGCAGTCAGTAATTATCATGTGCATATGCATTAAATGATTCGCTGCACTCTCATGCCTAGCTTTATCCAAGGCTTATCGGGTCCCTAAAGTTATAATGCTGCCTGGGCCCTTCAGGCGCAATCCAACCACAGACATGAACATGCCTAAAAACTCGCATGGTATACTCGTATATTGTACAAATTTTTGTCCAAAAAAACTTATGTTGAAGTTTTTTTTCTAGGTGTGGTCGATAAGCTTTGACTAAAATAGTACATCTCCAACGATGCAATAACCTCTTCTGACGATTAAATTGATAAGAAAGCACTAACTCTCTGATGTTCGAGTGTTTTGACGAATATGACAAAATTTTTTCTATATAGAAGTAATTCTCATTAAGAAATCAACATCCATTCGGTAAAACAACGGCTATGTTCAAACGTATTTGCTATGCTTTTAACTCAATATTTGATTGCATCCTGTATATAATACCTGCAAATAAAATGTTTCCTGGCAATGTATCAGTTCCTCCTGCAAGTACAAAAGTTAGTTCCACCAATAGTAAAAATTTGAATCATTGTATTTTAGTTTCTACATTTGATATCTATTCACAACGTGTCTAGAATATTTTATCTTCTTTTAACGCATCAATACAGTCATATATTAATTAATTAACCATTACTTTCTTTTCGAAATTTTTCAGATGACACCTAAATACTGGGTAATTAATTTCGCCCCCAAACTTCTCCACATGAGCATCAACATGAAATAAAAGGATGTTTAATTGGCGTTATCTACTGTTGCACAACAATAATGATGTAAGTCATTAGGCCACACATTGTGTCCACTTAATGATTGTTTAATTTTTATGATTGTAATTAATGCTTTGTAGGCAACATATGCCATTTTTGCCATGAAACCTTCTACTCGTATCTTCACCCTTGCAGAAAAGGATGTCCAGGTCTATAATGTTTATGGCTATATCCTGCTAGGGGAGAGCTTGTGAAGTCTTGTGGAATTTGCGGCCCTTTATGGTAATGAAAATAATATACAGAATCTAAGTGGATATAATGCTCATTTAATTAAAGCGTTTATACAAGCCGCAAGCTCTCTTGAGAGTATAATATATTTTCGGGCTACGACATGAGCTAATTTTAATCACATGCAACACAGACACCTTTGTATTCAACTATTTTCTTCAGGTAAAAGCCATTCATAAGTGCAAATTGAAACGTTGATTGGAAATGACATTAATCATAATAAACACAAATAGCCTAAATGCAAATAATCTGGCATTCATTATATCAGACATCTTCCGGAAGGAACAACATACATTGCCACTTCACGGGTATGGCATAAGTTACGTGAAAATCCCATTGGACTACTTTTCAAGGCTATAAGCAAAAACATTAAAGAGTCTATTTATTTCTTAAATCGTCCGTTTAAGAACGGTGCGAACAGGTCGTCCTGCGGCGCTTTAATACACAAAGTGAGTAGCAAATAGGGCGAACATAAATTTTTACCACTGCCACCGACGCTATAAAATTCTACACAAAATACTAAAGGAAAGCTTGGAAAATCTTGTGAACTTGGAGTTTTCTCAACAACTGACAAAGGTAAAGGTAACGCTGTGGTATCGCTGCTGGTGTCGAGACTTTCTCCTGCGTTTATGGCGTAAGGTAATAAAAAGTTTTAAAAGACTTTCAGCTTCCTTATGTACGAGGGTATGTAGATGTACACCTGATGCTTACGTAGTAGATTATGAGGTGGAAATGTGTGGTTAAGAAATGTACAGTTGAGACAAAAATTTTTTAAAGTTCTTGCAGACAAAGTTTCACATAGTTGTTGCTTGAGGTAAAAGATTGAAAAGAGGACATTAGTTCCGCTATTGAAAGCAAGAAAAGCAATACGAGATTCAGCTTGTGCAATATTTCAATAAATGGTCTTAAGTGTGTAATGTGTGTTTTGGGGTTAAGTTTTCACGAACTCACATCAAATTTTCTTTGCGGCACCAGGCTAACAATGCAGAACAAATTGATGGGCAGGAGTATGCCTCTATCAGAAGGGGTTCGTACACAACCTATAAAATATTTACTTTTATCTTAAGCTATTCAAAATAAAATTTAATCAACAATTTATGGTAACTGCATGTATGCTTAATGGAGAAATTTTGGAAAAATACTCAATAACTCAATTTACAAGCTTTAAATGAGAGTGAAAGTGGGAACCACCTCAATCCTCCACACAGCTCCAGCACATCGGAGCCTATTCATGTTTCTGGCGAGTTTCCATTGGCCCCACCAACTATGGACGAAGTTTGTTCCACCATCAAAGCCCAGTAGAATAATAAAGCGCCGGGCATCGATGAAATTCCAGTGGAGCTCATCAAACATGGTGGCAACAGTGTTCAACAACTTTTCAAAAAGTCATCCAGCACATTTGGCAGCAAGAACATTGCCGAAGGAGCGCAGCTAATCAATTATATTCCCTATCCACAAAAGTAGTGACAAGCTACAGTGCCAAAATTATGGAGGCATGTCAGTTTTATACGGCGTGCAAAATATTTTCAATAATCTTAAAAAATTAAATCAGATCATACGCTAACAGTGTTCTTGGGAAGTATTAAGGTGGGTTTAGAGCGAGTAGTAGAAGTGTCAAGCAGGTACTTAAGAAATACTGGGAGTTCAACATAGACGTCCACCAAATTTTCGTTGATTTAAACAAGCATATGACGGTGTTGATCCTAACATACTATACCGTATAATGCTTTGCTTTGTTGTCAGAGCCAAATCAGTCTATCTTACAAAAAAAAGCAATGACGTCAACCACCCTCATGTCTGCATCAATAACCAACTCACCGATGATTTGACACAATTATCGGAATAAAACAAGGAGATATAACTGGCCCAATTGCTATTCAATGTGGCTCTGAAATATGGCATAAGAAGGCTACTCGTCGATACACTATGTACATTACTATACAAGTCGAGCCAAGCAGTAGCCTATGCGGACGACTTCAACATTATGTCCCGGTCATTAATAACTCAATAGCGAAGCAAAACTAGGGTAGGGCTATAAATCAAAGAGAATAAAACAAAGCTCATGACGCAGTTGAGGAAATCAATGAGAATAAAACATAGCTCATGACGCAGTCGAGGAAAAATACCTCAAAGATACAAAATATCACACTTGGTGACTACAGTCTCAAAAATTTGGGCAAATATGTATATTTAGGCCCCAAAACAACAAGAACCACCAATGCAAGCGACGAAATACGCCGAAATACTTTATTCTGTTCAAAGGTTCTTAAAGACTAGCTGCATACATGGGGAAACAAAGCTCTTAGTATACAAATCTGTGATAAGACCTACGTTGTGCTATGAGTGTGGAACATGGACCCTAGATTAAGCATCCGCAAACATATGGAACTTCTTCGAGCGGCAGATCTTGAGGCGAATAATTAGAGCGAAATAGACGGGGAACAAGGCGAATTCGATGCAACCATCAGCTGCATGAGTTTTGTGACGAGCCGGAGGTATCAACGATTATGAGATTGCGGAAGCTACAATGAGCTGGCCACATGAATCGTATAGATGAACAACAGATACCTTAAAGGTATTCCTTGGGAGAACTGAAGGGCGGAGACCAGTAGGCAAACCAAGGAAACGCCGGTCTGATCGCTGCTTGGAATTTGGAGGACACCGTTAATGGACCGAGACAGTTGAAGGGGCTATTTGCAGAAAGGGAGAAAGGCTGTGGTGCTTCGAAGAAGATAAAGAAATACAAGGCAACTGATATTTCTTCATTCCATTACTGATATCTTTCATTGAATAAATCCCTAAAGATATTCGTTAAATACATCTTTTTTTGAAATTTTAGTGCAGATTCGAAGAAAACAGTGGTGTTGATATCATTGGGGAGTTCATATTACTGCCCAGCTACATGCTCTTGTTAATGTTGTGATACAAGAAAATTAGAACAAATATAAGTTCGTTGAATAATATTTGATTATACGAGTTGTGTTCAAAAGTGGGGTGACTTGTATTTTTAGGGGAAAATATTCATTTATTCGTAAATTTTCATGTTATCCCCTTCGAAGCCATCTACACACTTGCGCGAACGCTTTTTCCAATTATCGAAACACTTCTCATAAGCACTTTTCGGTATAGCCTTGAGCTCTTCCAGCGATGCAGTAGTTATCTCCCAATCGTTGCAAATCTCTGTCCTTTCATAGGTCTCTTCAGTTTTGGAAACAAGAAAAAGTCACATGGGACCAAATCCGGTGAATATGGTGACTGAGGTATGATTTTTTTATGTAGCAAAAATCGCCGAGCACGCAAAATAATTCTAACCGTTATGCCTCTCACAAACAAAATGAACATATTATATCGCTGAAACTGTAAATATGTCTTAGCTAAACTTTAAATGAATCATTTCACCCTTTTCACATCAATTTAATGTAAATCTATACGACAACTTTTGCTCAATATTGAAGCTTTCATTGCGTCATGCGGATATCGATCTCATCTTTCGGATGGCTCCGATAGCTTTCTAAATTACTTATGGAATTCTTTGTAGTTACATAAATGAGTTGCACATTTTTTTAAAATAATTTTTTCAGGAAAGTTATTAGAGAAGAAAAGAAAGGGTATTTAACTTGAACATAATTCGTAGTTACAAAAACATATTGAGTTTGCATAAGTAGGAATATTAAAAACAACTCTCTCGCCTCTAAGCATGGTGGTCACCATCACCGTTGTGTATCTAAGAGTGATGGCCTGATGAAAATTAGTACACATTTCGAAACCACCTTCTTCTAACATTTTTCTTCTCTAATAATTCTTCAGAAAAAATTATTTAAAAAAAAAATGCAACTCATTCATGTAACTACAACGAATTCTGTAAGTAATGTAAATATGTGTTTGTGACGAGTGTACCAATATAAAATCGATAATCGAATATACGTTGCCTGCGAAATCTGAAAAGTCATCTTACTTTTTGTACACACCTCGTATATGACTATCTAGGTATTGTTTCATAGCATTTGGGAGAACTCTTATTATGTTATTCAAGAAAATATAAAACCGTATTGTCACACTATTACGTACAAAGTTACATGAATCTAGACTTCTTAGGTATTTGTTGTTGTTGTACTTATCAAGACCTACTTTCATGATAATCTTATGTGAAGGGGTACGTGTAAATCTCAAACATTGTCTCTCCCATGAAAGCATATGTTACGAATACGGGTGTGAGCCATATAGTAGTTTCCTTTAAATCACATGTTATTTTGACATTGACAGCTGTTTTTCACTCAAAATTATGTTATCGAGTCATTATCAACCTTCCGCGGAACAAAATGAATCGATTTACGCTCGAAGAACGTTGAAAAATATTGAAATCTTCTTTCCAAAGTGAGTGCCGTGTTGCTCAAACGCTGCATTTTTTGAAAAGAAGATTTGGCCAAAATGAGACACACACTGCCCTTACTGAGACAGGCATGCTAGTGAACAATACTTATGGTCCATGTACTCGTACTGGGTGCACCCCGGGGAATGTTGCTGCTGTCGCCGAGAAATCGGGATCCAGTTGAAGCTGCTCTAATGACCAAGCTGCAAAGCGAATGAGCATTCGGTTTCAATCTTGAGTCATTCGGATCTTGACTCAATCCGAGAACATCAACTCGCCATAAACCGCAGCAACTCAACATTAGCCGTACGCGCCTGAGAAGAATTTTGCACAAAGACCTCGGATTATTTGCTTACAAGATCCAAATGTCTCTAGCTTCGTTAAACATACATTGTCTAAACTACGAATGTCACCTGTCAGCTCTAGGCTCAGTAGTCCATCATACATCTTCATAAATTAGGATCAAAGATGGAGCCCTGAGTGGCAAAAAGTGACTTTTATCCTTTGCTCAACTTTGTTCATGTCATAGAACAGGCTCTGGTTTTCCACGTATTTTTTCAGGATCCGCATCAACTTTGAAAACGTTTTACAGTGTTTTCAGAATGTTCACCTTTCTGGAAAAATTGAACGCATTTTTGACATCAAAAGTCACCAGCACAACTTGTCTCTCGGGACAGCTGTAAGTTTTCACTTTTTAGACCACGCTCACTACTTCTAAGATGACTTCAATGGTTGAGCACCCTGATATAAAAGTATACGCGCCAGTGATCATTTCCTTGATAAGTTTCTCAGGCATTTTCATAACCACATCTAGCATAGATTACTGATGGTATGCAGATGCAGATTCCCGGTTTGCCTTTCAGTTGCTGATCAGTATGAGCCTCAGGAAAGACCTCTTCATATAGGCAAGCGTTGAATGCACTGAGTACTGACTTAGGGCAAAGATGGTACACCAGCTACAACAGCTCGGCGGAAGTGCCATATGTTCCTAGCCTTTATGTATAGAACTGCCTTGTGTATTTCCATCCCCGTAAAAGGTGGGTGCTTCACGGTGTTTTGTCCTGAATAGCATTAAAATGAACACAATATGTAGGAAAAAGAGCCTATACAATTTTATCCATCTTTCTTGAAGTAAGCTTGGCGTCCATAGCACAAAAATTTCGCCATACTGTTCTGGCTCCACAGGTTCACATTATCTCCAAGATCTTGCCAGCATTGCCTTACACCTATTGATAAGCCTACGAAGGGACTTCTTGGCTGACTTGTATGCTGCAAGTCTGGTTCCTACCTCCACTCGTGTCCATACCCGCTGGGCTTCTCACCAAAGCTTGCAGTACTCACTTTGCTATTCAGCGATTTCAATTGATCACGAGTACACTGCTGGCTTATCGTATTGGGGACTCCAAAGAGACCTCCGAACTACAAGCATATGTAGAGAAACTCATTGTTGAGATCACTGCATCTTCAGCTGTAAAGGATTTGTTGCTCGGAAAAGATCTTAACAGCAGTGTGCCTACTGTGAGCATATCTCCACATCCATTTCCTCAAGTATTCCACCAAAAAGTAAAACTCTAGGTATGTTCACTTCAGAGGCACCGTTGCTGATCTTGAGTGCAATGTACTGGTATTCAATGGCTTATTAGGCCTCTAGTACTCACTAATAGTGTTCTTTTTTAACAAAGGACTATAAAGCGAATGTCACATTGGTTATGCTTCCTGCCCAACTCCTGCGGTAGAAAGTAGATGTGTTTCCAATATTTACCATATCAAGCGCTGATTCCACTACCGACTTTAGGACTCACTTTGCACCCAGACCAGATTGAGGCGGTTCCGTTTAATGGCTTTACAATTAAAATTTCTTTCGCTGAGAACCTGGCCCTCTGTGTTTAAGACAGTGTCCTTCAAGGCATTGAGTTTGGCTTCAAGGGGTTGTATTGGGCCATAAACAGTTATTTAACCACTAAAAAATGTTTGTGAATACACAAAACAACCATGCCAATGGTTCTGCATCAAGAGGTTAGCACTATTCTGAACCTAGATGGTGGAGGTACTATATTTGTTCGGATACTGGACTATCGAGCTCGTGTCATAATGTTTCTCACTGACCAACAGTAAGTCAGCTTATATGTCCCTCAAAAACTGAACTGAAGTGTTGATATGTTTTCATGGAAACTATTGTTCTAGCTTACATTGGAAGTATTTATACGACCAAACATTTTATTTAAATAGTGTTTAACATTCCAAGTGGTGGTCAATCAAATTACTATTTGCTTTAAAAATACGTGTACCTACGAGAAAGTTGCCTTTCTGGCCAGTGATTTGAAGGGACTTTTGTGACTTTTTTGCGATTTGGAAGGTCTTTACAAATTGATCACAATTTTCTCAATTCCTTCGGGATGTTTGCGATTACTTTAGGTTTAAGAAAATCAGATTTCACGGGATTGCTGCGTATGACTCTGCATTTTAGAGGTTCCAACGCCGTTCTCAAAGTTTTGTTTCACCGTATTAAGTGATGATGCATAAGTACGAATTCAACATCGGATCCACCCTATTTGTATTAACAGAAGATCTATTTTGCCATGGCCATATGTCATTGTGAAAAACCATTTGATTCGAAAAAATGCGGACTTGGCGTGACGTGTTTGAGTTTTTATTCTCTCTTGAGCTTTGCAAATTGTTTCGATGAATATTGTGGTCCATTATCCAGTTCGTGCAAACGTGGTACTCCATGAACGGTGAACCAATTCTTAAGCCGGCAGATCACTGTATGCGATATTCTTGTTAGTAACTGGGAAAGCTGTCTGCTATAACGAAGTAGGCTTCACCATTAAATTTGAACATATCTAATGAAACTGATTCATGTAGAAGTGTGGTAATTCACGGAAATTGGTTCTTTTTGGTTGCAGCGCTACAATTGTTGACACGTAGAACATTTTTTCACCTATTGGCATACATTGATTGATTATCGGTGCCAATCAAATTTATTTCTGGCACGCTTCAATAAATTGACCCCTAATCTACTGGCCGGGGCTGCACATGTTTGGATATATTGTTTACGTTAGGGTTTATACAGACAGTAGACGCGGGAATCCTTGCATTCAGCGATCTAAATTGACTGTCACACGAATATCAAGTCACTCTCTTTGGACTTGCAAAGGCCGATTGCGTGGAAATTTGCTGCTACCTGCAGTTGAGCTCGTGGTGAAAGCTGTTCGTTTTTTTCGACCCTAATTTACGAGTATGTGCGGGTACTTTGTAACATACTATGATGGCAAATGTCCGCTGCATACCTAATGACTACTGATAAATACCGCACACATTTTCTAGCCTTGCACCATTGCAAGAACTTTTAGTAGATACTGTCCGGTGGTATAAGTATCCCATATGTACTTACCATGCATTGGTCAATAGTTACAATTGGATGTGGATGTGGTTAAAAAAAAAACATTACCATTGAATTTAAGTTTCTCTGTTGAATAATGTTGTGAAGAAATGACAGACTTGACAGTCACCTGTGTATATCAGCACACGGTAGACCGTTGACACTTCACACTTCAACTGACAACACACTACTACTTCAAGTTTAGCGGCTGGTGCAAGTAGTCGTGTTCAGTAATCACAACCGTGTTGAGTTGGCATTATATTTTTGTCTAGTTATCAGATATATTTAGCACTTGCTATTTAAAATGTAGATCCCTACATTGGCCACACGCAACCATTAAGGATATTACATATCTGGCTCTACTATCGAAACGTGAGTTTCGTTCGCTGTTGATTCAATTGAAATAGTTGGATGATCAACAATTGATGTTGCTGAAGTGTATATCTGAAATTAATGTAGTACTACGAATTCATCAACTACAGTACTAACTTCTCCTAAGAAGCCGAAGAGAATATGACTCATGGCTGATGTGTTGATATCATAATGACATTCACGCAGTTGGTTTGTATGAGGTTTGATCTTTCTTGAAAACCTACTGTCAAAAATCAAAACTTCTTAGATGACGTCACCATTTCTTGCGTCAATCTGACCTTCAGTCCAAATGTTCTTTTTGTTTCTGTATAATCTCGTAAATATTAGATCAACCACTGCAAATTCACGATGCTTTGCTGAGTGACGTTTATTGAATTGCTGATTCTGCGAGATATTTACAATGGTTGGACGTAGCAAATCCAATTCAATCCGGGCTTTTCTGCTCAAAAATAGTCTTACTGGTGATTTTTAATTTTGAGTATTGTTGGGTGATGAACGGTTGTATTGAAAGAATGTCTGAAGTGGATCATTATCCCGTGAATCTGTTGATGCAATCTTTCCGATATAGTGTTTAAAAGTGACGATATGTCTTTTTACTTCACCGTTGCTTTTCGCCTGATAGAATGTTAATGCCATATGCTCCATCGCTTGAAAACTGCAAAAACTTGCGAATATTTTAGACTTGAATTGATTCCCGTTATCTGGAACAATCATTTGTGGTCGCCAAAAATGAGTGGGCTTGGAGATATCGTTATGAATGCGTTTCATAGTATATGATGCTAACAACTGAGGATTGAGATCAGTTTTATAGGCATTTTCGCTGCACGTTCGCAAGCTTACGCTGTTGTTGAGCATGTTGTGTGATGCCTGCGTCTATCTTTGCTCAATAAACGAATGAGAAAGCTAAGGATTTCATCCGATTTATGCCTGGATGTGCTTGGCAAAATAGTTATAAGATCTCGTTCTGAAACTTATTTGGAATGGTGACCCGTGTTTCCAACATAAGAACCCCTTGAATTTAAGATGAGCTTGCTCAATGAGTCCAATATGGTTTCATGTCTGGATCTGTGAGTTGTATTTGGCCATCCACTGTACATGGTTTTGACCAACTTTTGTAAAACCAAGTCCTTCGCTGTTGCCTCTGTGATTTGGGTACTGTTGATGGGTAATTTGGTGGCAACAAAATTTACATAAACGTTGGAGACGATTTGTGCCATGCACTGGTTTGCTTTTTTTGTTACCAAAAAATGGGTTAAGAAGTTTGTGGTCAGTTTGCATTTCCTTCTCAATTTGACTGCAAGTTGTTACTGCTTGTAAAAGAGGACATGATGAATAAGCAACTGATGAGCGAGGTATACACATAGGTCTGCATGTGATGCATCAGCTCCTATGACTTGGATCATAATGAGTTAGGCAAAAGTTTGAGGTTAAAATGTCTTTCAACTCATCAAATGATTGTTGACATTGTGTAGACCAATTACATTGCATATCCTTTTTCGAAAGTGTGCCTAAGGGTACTCGTATTTGATGTAAATTCTTTTCGAGTGACTGTGTTGATTTTTCTTTTTGAAGATAGAACGTAATTCAGATTGATTTCTGGGAGACTTCATGTTGCTGGATCTGGACGAGAGCTATTAACGTCAATATTCTACCCAGGAACTTGAGCTCACTTTTGTTTAATCCATATTTGTCTGTCTTAATGCGGAAAGCATAATTTTGTAATTGACTGAATACTCTTTCAACTGTTTTGGCATGTAGTGCTTGAGACTCGGCCAATCGGCTGGCCGATGTGCTCGCTGGGTGGCGTGGCTGATTTCCTCCTCAAACGACTGTAGGGTCTGGAAAAGTAAAATCGTTAATGCAGGGAGGCCGCATGGCGTGAACGCCAAAAGCCTGATTGAGGTTCACAGTTCAAGACAACACCTCACCCCTCACCATTTGATTGTCACCACACACGTCAGCTTGGTTTCGATGGTTAAATTTTATTCGCGAAGGTCGCGTAAACTTCTGCAGTTATGTATTAATTGATTAGCACGTAGGAAATAACATGCTCCCCCAACAGAGTAGAATCACCACTGATCTGCCAGTACTCAATCAAATGCTTATGTTAGGTGGCGCAGTGAGCTTTTACTTCAACTTTCCCTGAAAGCTGCTGAACACGCGAACACATGAGTTTCAGTTCCACAGAATCTCTTCCGCGCCTTTTTGTGTCGTTTGCACATAAGAGACAGCCAATAAACGATATTCTCCTACGGGAAACAGACTTTGTAAAAGAGTCAGGAGAGCCTTTGCACTGATTGCAGCATTCTTCTATCTGGAACGTTCGCCTGGCTGACTTACGCTCGCTCGCGAGATATGTTTTACTGCTGTCTTTTGGTATTAACGTCATTAGCTGGCGAATGCATGGGGTGGTGCGTTGGCACGCTCACATAAAAGTTCTTTGAATTGCAATTAAAATCACTGAATAAAGTCTGTGTGAACTGCTAAGCAAATGCCAGTCAAAGATCGATCGAAAAGACTGAACTCTCGAAAGAAATCTGAATCTAGTATGTTAAGATTTTCGTTGCACGTAACTTTGACAATTCCGTATTGAGTATGATCGTTCGGATTGAATTCTGCTAGAAATTTGATCCACTTTTTGATTGATCATTCAACTCTTTTTACATCCATTTTAATGTTAATCTATACGTTTATATACTTTACACTAAGCTCGAATAGCTTCAAATTAGTTATAAGTAATTTTAAGCCATCGAAACCATCCGAAAGATGAGATCGACGCCCGTGCCATTTAAAAAGCTCAATCTAGAGCACATTAACTTATAGATTTACATCAAAATTGATGTAAATGATCAAAAAAGTTTAGCACAGACAAATGCTGATAGGGGAAAATAACCCTAATATAATTTCTAGTTACAAAAACATATTGAGTTTGCATAATTTTCTCATCTCGAAGCATGGTGGTCGGCATCACCCATGCATGTCTAAAGTGTGATGGCCTGATGAGATTTAGTACACGCATCGAAACTACATCATAACGTTTTTCTTCTCTAATAATATTTCAGAAAAATTATTAATGCAACTCAATTGGAGTATCTACATGCAATCTATTTTCATAAGTACTTTGATCCATGTGTTCTACCGCACCCCCAGCATAGGGTTTTTAGTTTCTCCACTTTGGGATGTCCTTTTTGGGGGGCTTTCCCTTTTAATAATGAATGTTGCTATTTTTGGATTGCACGCCAAGTTCAAATTATTGACGTTGAAGGAGCACTGCATCTGATTCGACTGCAATAGTTCACTGAGTCTCTGTGACGAATTTCTTGATGCTCAGAGTAGAGTAGTAGAGTATGAGTGCCAAAATTCCTGTATGGACTTCGTTGTCGGCGCTTGGCTTGACTTCTTTGACCAACATTAGTGCCTTGAAATTGTCTGGTTGGAGAGTGTTTAACTGTAACTCTTCGCAACTACAATTAACGCACGCGCTGTATAACACGAAATCTTCGTTGGACGTTTTTCCATATTGCGGCAGTCAGAATGCTTCTAGAACAGAGACTGTGGCTCGCAGAAAAATTTCTTGAGTATTTCCACGGCGTCACTGAATATAATTTCATTAGGCTCCTTGACTGAGTTTACAATGTAAAAGTCACCTTTGTCTGTTTATTTTGTTCCATTTTGAATGAAGACAGCCTCGTGTTAGCCATACTATTGTTGAAATGTCGAACCAGGAACAGGTTTAAACAAATAGATGCTGCGGGATACTGTGTCAGTTGAAACTTTCGAAACTATTCGATTATGGACGTTTGATCCCAAAGCATGTGTATTAATTTGCTCAATCCCTGTTGCACTGTTTGAACGATTTGATCAGATAGTGTCACCATTTTGAAATATTGAATGTCCGATTCACGACTTTATTGAATGTCCCTAATCCTTGTCGCCAGATTTACTGTATCGTTATTTATTGCGTATGACTGATGTAGGGATACACATATTGAATTATAAGCACTAAATGTTAGAACAAGATATACGATTCACTCTAATAACTAGACAAAAATATAATGCAAACTTAGTACGGATGTGATCATTGAACACTACTTTTTGCGCCAGGCGATGAGCTTGAAGTGGCAGTTTGTTATCTCATGAAGTATAAACGGTCTGCCATATGTTGATATGCACAGCTGACTGTGGCATCTTTTATTGCTCTACAACAGACAGGATTCAATTTGTTACCTCAGATTAAGCTCAATATACATTTTTATTCATATTCGTAAATCATACTACTATGACCAAGGAGTTTTTGAATTCAATTTACTTTCCTCACATCTTTGAATAAGTCCTGTTATATTAGCCAAAACAATTAACCTCTAGTCGCTCGCGAGGGTAGAAGCCCAACAGTCAGTGTGTAAATGGCATTCACCCCCCAACCATAAAAAAAAAATTGTTTTACTCAAATTTTTTGCATCACATATTGAGCATTTAATTTCATAAACTAGATAATTTTTATATTGGTTTGTAATGATATATTCATCAAAAACTATGATTTGAATAAATTCATTTCAAATACGTTTTTGCGTGAAAACTATTCTGATAGCTTTGCATTTTTGATGTGCTCAATTACAATATATTGCAAGCACCAATAAAGTTATTTTCCATGTAGAGGGCTTTCCAATAAGAGGTGTTATTTTGATATTAATAGAAAAATGCCATTTTTTAACATAAATGATCAGATGTTTATTTCGTTATTAAGAAGAAGATATGTTGTTAAAATTAAAAAAATAACATCAGGCAAATGACTACCACGACCACACTCACAGGACCATATCCTTTTCATAAAATTTTACATAACCAAATGACAAAGTGGCTGCCCTATGTCCTCGGTAGCCTCACGAATTCCATCTTTGAGGAATTGAATCGACGCTGGACTGATGACGTAGACCTTCTCTTTCACGTGACCCCAAAGAAAGAAGTCGCAAGGTGTTAAATCACAAGAACTTGGCGGCTAATTGTGATCACCTCTTGGAGAGATAACACGGTCCGGAAACTTTCCCCGTAAAAGATCAATGGTTTCGTTGCTTATGTGCCACGTAGCGCCATCTTGTTGAAAGTAAACGTTGTCCAGATCAATACCATCCAATTCCGGCCTTAAAAATCATTAATCATCTCTCGATAGCGCAATCCATTCACCGTAACTGTTGCTCCAGCCTCATTTTCGAAAGGTGGAAATGGACCTCATCACTCGAGATGATTTTTTGATGGCATTCCGAATCGTTTTCCTGCATTGCAAAGACCCAATCAGCAAAGACACGACGTTGTTGATGATCGACCAGCTTGAGTTCCTGTGTTAACTGAACTTTATAAGCCTTAATACCCAAATCTTTATGCAAAATACGGTGTACTGACGTTTGTGGAATGCCTAATTCCAAAGAACGACGAGGAATGTTCAAACCTGGGTTTTCTTGAACACTTTCGGCTACAGCAGCAATATTCCTGACTGTTCTTGAGTGACGTGCACGGTTTTTATTCTTCACATCACTGAGTTGTCCCAACAGCTTAAATTTTTCCACCAATTTCTGTATTGCGGTCCGACAAGGTGCCTCACGACGACTCAAAATTGTTCGAGTTTTACGAACCGTCTCTGCCAAATTTTCACCATTTTTATAGTGAATTTTAATAATTTTAATGCATTGTCATAGCATATGTTTGTATTTTTATTAATGGCATAGTTTCTACTTGTCAAATGTTAAAAAATGACAGCTTCAAAGTGATCTCTGCCGAAATAGCGGGCTATTCAAAATAACACCTCTTATTGGAAAGCCCTTTATTTAAATAATTAAATTTAAATTGTAGTCCACCGTTACTGCAGCAAGAGTAAGAATGTGTTTCAGTGATTCTTCTGTCGAAGATCTAGCTGTAGTAGATAATGCGTCAAAATTAGGCATTAATCACAAAGTAGAAAATAATACAGATAACCTACTAGGGTTCCATTTGATCATGAAATGATACCCTTTTGAAAATTTCAACGTCAAGGATCGACCAGGATGAAATTAAATTAAACGAGTACAAGAAGAATATTTTTGTACTTAGACTTGTTATGTGATTCTAAATATATCCAGCGCAAAACAAGCTTTTTCTTAGAACTAAAAAGAAATAGTTCTTCTAAAATCAAGTAAAACTACCCACACTACAAGAAGTGTATCAATTCCACGTTCCGTTCATTGTAAGCAATAATCTAATTAAATCTAATCTCACTTCTCAGATTAATTCCCCACGATTGAATTTATCCGGAAAACCTAATTTTACACTTAACTGTACATTCGAACACTAAGCAGGAATGATTGTAGATGAGGTGTCGTCACAGTGGGCGGAAGGATCCTATTTCTTCTGCAAGATTTCATACTGTCTTAAGATGTGCCACGAATCTCATACTTTATTACTCACAAAAGGTGAGTAACCATGTAACGAGTGCTTGTTGGTTACATCAGCAAGTCCTCGTGTACATGGTCTGATAATGCTATATTTGGGAGCAGGATGCGTTTCTGTCGTTACCATTGCCATCACCGCGCTCAGATAGCTTATGACCTCCACCGCAATTATTCTCCGGTACAGCACAAAGTCAACCGGTGGCGGTTAGAGGTCGAAACTCTTCTCAGATTAGGCAGACGACTACATAAGGGGTTGTCTACGGTAATGCCACCCCCCGGTGTTCATATTTCTATACAATGATGCAAGTATACGATGTAGTTGCGACAAGTATAGGAAGAAATAAGGTCGGGCCGGCTGTGTGGAAGTTGGTAGGATAGGAACAATCGGAGCCAAGTCACTCGCAACCCCTTGTTAGCCGTGCAATGTCCTCTTCCATATCCACGAATCAGCCACCGAACATAAGAACGTGCATGTGAACACAATTTGGTGTAAAATTACCTAATTAGGTGAAGCTACGGATTAATTAGATTTCACGTTTTAGTGTAAAAAGCTTTTTAAGCTTCATATCTTTCGTATAAGTCTGAAATCTCATACGGATTTCTCGCGGCTGATGTACAGAAGCACTCATATTGTTAGGTGGGGGTGGCATGGAATTTATAATTCATACTTTTGTATGCTACTAATGTACTCACTCGGCGTAGTGCATGCTGAATTTATTGCGGAAAGTGTGGAAAGGATGATGTAACATTCATCTGCGGATCATGGACGTACAGACTTACGTAACCTACATCGTCCTCGTCAAACGTTCATGCATGTTTATTTAAATTTGTATGCTTATGTGTACCGTGTAACAGATTAGGAAATTTAGACTTGCTATTACGAGCGATGATGGTAGAGTTGAGTTTCCTAAATACATTTGAAAACATCAAAGAAATTAATTCGTGTGGAAGGATATTGTTCACGCTCAATTTATTTTTGTTGTGATTCGAAAATGAAGTGTGAACGATTAAATCTCGGTTGGATAACTAACGCTGGCTGCATTTGATTTGGTGAATGTTATGTGATGGAAAATTAGAAATGAAAAATCATAAATGAAAGTTAAAACAAATACAAGGTTTTTAATTATAAAAGTAAATGGTAGATAAAATCAACAAGTATGCATAATTATTATTTGTTCTTGAAATTTACGCCATTCATTCAGTAGAATTAAAGTTGTATCCCGAGTGAAACCAGTCATTGAAAAATATTCAAAAAGCTTTTGAAGTGAAACTTCTTTACTGACAGGGTGAACATTTTCAGATGTGACGGAAAATCAGAACCAATTAAGTATCAAGCAGGTGGAGGCACAATATTCGGCCGACAATCTGTAGCAAGTAGAAATTTCCTAATGCTGCCATATAAATTTGTGACGATTCGCGACTAAATTATCTAATTTTACTTGAATCCTATGTAATTGTGATTAGTAAGGTAGCTAGTTGGGAAATTGGCAGCAGTAGTTGCCTGGTATACATGTTGGAATGCGTAAGGATTGGATAGAAGTTCCCTTGGTGCTACCATCGATTTATAATGAATACAATGGGTGATGGCTGGTTTCCATCCTTGTTGCTCACACATTTTCTGTCTATGTGTAATGGATTGGAGTAGCGACGGCGGGTGGTGGTTTGAGGATGTTTGATGGTCATAAGCGAATGTATTGTACCCTTTTCCTAACCCTAATTTGGCAGCGGCAACGTTGGATGATGGTTTATGGATGTTTGATGATCATGAGGGAATGTAGGATTAATTGATGGCAGCCGTCCTTGGTGATAACACTGATTTCAGCGATAGGTAGTCGGTTGAAGTTGCGACGGTAGATGTGGATGATGGGAAGTTGAAGATCAGAGGCGAAAGTTCTTTGCTGAAATTTCTTACGTGTAATGAAATCTTTCTCCACTTTAAATGCCGCACAGGATAGTATAAAAAGAATATGATATAATTTGACAAATAAGATCGAATTGATGATATGATCATAATTCATTACCATTTAATAAATTTATAAACATAAAATGATTTAAAGAAGGATAAGCAATATAGTACTGCATCGTCTTTGAGCAAACACAAGCTAGTGATCACTATGACGAAGACGAAAATGAGATTTTGAACCACTTCATTTGATTTTTTTTAAGATCCCCACATTCTTAATCTTCTTCTTCTTCGTAGCACCACAGCCCCTCTCGGGCCATCACTTCCAACAACAAGTGCCTCAGTCTGATGAACTATCTTCGCCGACATCATTGGCCCCAGTCTAGCTTTGCTCTGATTTTTCGCCTCAGGATACGTCATTGTTGCATTTCTATTAATATTTTGACTAGTTTCCATAAATCTTTCGCCATTCCCATATCCCAACCTCCACACTATCGAGGACAATCCTAGTTGAGTGATCGGGTGACAAAAAATCATTATTGCCACTGCTCTTCACAATATTGTTAATAGCCTAAGTTTATTTCTATATAAATACATATAAGTATACATACGAGGTGTGTTCAAAAAGTATCACGAATTTTGAATTTTCGCGGGTTACGTATATTCGAATTTCGATTTTTTTGTGGCATTATGTTGGTACTCATGTCTGTCACTTATGCCGACAAGCTCGGCCATTTTGAATGTTCACTTAATTGGTGATAGCTGCTTTACTTGCACGTGTTTTCAATCGTCTTCGATTTTTACTTATTCAAAATAATGGATCAAAGAACGTGTATCAAATTTTGTGTGAAAAACGAAATTAAGTGCGCGGATGCATTCCGAATGTTGACTGTGGCATACGGAGAAGCTACCTTGGACCGAAGCAACGTTTATCGGTGGTACAAAATGTTTTTAGAAGGCCGAGAAGATGTGAACGACGAAGAGCGTGCCGGACGCCCGAGCACTTCAACAACAGACGAAAAAATTAATGAAGTGGAGAAAATGGTATTGGCCAATCGTCAAATCACCGTTAGAGAAGTTGCTGAGGACAATTTTTATCAACGATTTGGGCATGAGACGGGTCGCCGCGAAATTCGTACCAAAATTGCTCAATTGCCACCAAAAACAGCAACGCATGAACATTGCTAATGAGATGTTAAACTCTGTCCGCGACGAACCAAATTTGCTCCAGAGGGTCATAACTGGTGACGAATCGTGGGTTTATGGTTATGACGTGGAAACCAAAGCTCAATCATCTCAATGGAAGCTGCCGCATGAACCAAGACCGAAAAAAGCGCGCCAAGTTCGGTCGAATGTGAAAGTTTTGCTGACAGTTTTCTTCGATTACAGGGGCGTGGTGCATCATGAGTTCTTGCCACAGGGAAGAACGGTCAATAAGGAATATTACCTGCAAGTTATGCGCAATTTGCGCGAAGCAATCCGCCAGAAACGCCCGGATTTGTGGGAGAACAAAAATTGGCTTTTGCACCACGATGACGCCCCTGCTCACACATCGTTGCTTGTGCGCGACTTTTGGCCAAAAACAACACACTAATGATGCCGCAGCCACCGTCTTCCCCAGATCTGGCCCCCTGTGACTTTTTCTTGTTTCCTAAACTGAAGAGGCCCATGAAAGGACGACGTTACGCTACGCTTGACGAGATAAAGACGGCATGTCAGAAGGGTTTTGTACTCAACTTACAAAATGCAGTAACCAGTAACGAATAAAATCAAGAAACATGTCATGTTCGAGGATCATACTATTATTAGCAAAGTTGAAAGAATTTTGACTTCTGAGGTATTTGTTATAGTTATACCCACAAATATCTCCCTTGATAGTTATTTCAGATTTTTGAAGATCACGGGTGTCCATTCGCGAGGGAGGAAACACATTTTTCATGTATTCCCCCCCCCTGTGCCCCCACTGAGGCAAAAACTGTCAGTTTAAGAACTGTTTTGAAAAGCTCTCATAGAGAACTTTCAGTTGATACTCATATCGGCTTCCTTTCATGACATTTTTTTTCAGGGGCCACTCCTCTGTACTGCAATCATCGATTCATGGCCTATTTTTTCGAATCTTAGAATGGTTACAAAGCCCTTTTGCTAGGAGCTCTCTCCTGCCTTTCGACTTGTTTCAATCGTATGTACTCATCTTCATGATACCTATCATTCCTCAAATTTTCATGCAAATACTAGCAAAGCTGTAGTGTCTAAGTCGGTAAAAAGCGCATATGGCTCGATAGCCATATGCTTCCATAGTAATACAGGGCATATTGTTCCATAGTAATACAGGAAAATTCAAATCGCTATAACTTCGTTAAATACTATTCGATCTTTATGAAATTTTCAGAAAAAATCAATCTTATAAATAGTCATCTGTTCGCTAAATTTTATTGAATTTAAGGATACCGTCTAGATTTTATTTAAGAAAACATAAAATCAATAAATCATACTATTGCTAACAAAGTTGGGTGAATTTCGACTTCTCATGTATATTTTGTTGTTGTACTCATAAAGGCCTATACTCATGATTTTTTTCAGATTTTTCGGGTCAAAGGTGTCCAATCGCGACGGAGGGGTACGCAAAAAGCTCGTACATTTCCCCTTCCAGTGCCCCCCTCGGTACTCATAAGGCAATTTTAAGACTTGTTTTGAAAAGATCTCGTTGAGACCTTTCTAATGACATCCTACTCGACTACCAATGGTGAAATTTTTTTTTTGGGGGGTCACCTCCCTGTATGGGGAGACCCCCCTTAAACCCATTTGAAAAACTTTTCCACCATTGAACTTTCAAGAAGTCACCACTTCTGACCTTTCCACAAAGTTTCATGGCTGTAGCTTCTCTAGTTTCGGAGAAAAAGTGCTGTGACATACAGACGGACGGACGGACGGACGGACAGACAGTGCTTCGATAATTGGAAAAACCGTTGGCACAAGTGTATGATATCTCGTGGGGATTACTTTGAAGGGGACAAAATAGATATTCATGAATAAATAAATAAATTTTGAAAAAAAACCAAATTCGCGATATTTTTTGAACACACCTCGCATATCATATACATATATATTGGATCGTCTAAAAAGGCATGAGCCTTTTTTTCATTAGATGGTGTTCGTTGTCATATATCGGGCAATATTAATCAGATTGAGCCAAACTGACATGCTTTTGAAAGGTGACATTCCCGCCTACAGTTTTTACATGGACAGTTTTGTGTTTCGTCATTCGTGTTACAAGTTGTATTCATTTAAAAATGAGTGAAATTTCTGAAAAAAATTCGTCATATTTTACAATATCACTACGATCAAGGTGAGAATGCATCGCAGGCTCGTGAAGAAATTTGTGGTGTCTACGGTCAAGACACTTTATCAAAAGCCATAGCCCAAAGATAGTTCGCTTGCTTTCGTTCTGGAAATTTTGATGTCAAAGATGCACCTCGCTCAGATCGACCAATCACTGCAATTGATGAAATCTTACGAAAACTTGAAGAAGACCAACACATAAGTAGCCATGACATTGCTAACGGACTGAATATTCACCAACAAATAGTTTTGAACCATTTACATGAGGCTTAATACACAACGCAACTAAACGTTTGGGTGCCGCATAAATTAACACAAAAAAATTTGATCGACCGAATTTCCATTTGCGAAATGTTAATAAAACGAAACGAAATCGAGCCATTTTTGAAGCAAATTATTATGTGCGATGGAAAATGGGTAAGATACAAAAATGTCGTTCGAAAAAGATCATGGTGAAAAAAGGAGAATTATCACAAACGACTTCAAAGCCAGGATTGACACCAAATAAGGTTATGCTGTGTGTATGGTGGGATTGGAAGGGAATTGTTTATCATGAGGTGCAAGAACCTGCCCAAACACTCAATTTGGCTCTGTACTGTCAGCAATTAACCAGATTACTACAAGCAAATAAAAAAATCTGCCAGAATTTACCAATAGAAAGGGCATTGTCTTCCATCATGACAATACCAGACCACACACATCTTTGATGACCCGGCAAAAATTGACTGAGCTTGGCTGGGAAGTTTTGATGCATCCACCGTATATTCCAGACCTTGCACCATCAGACTACCGTTTGTTTTGGTCTCTGCAAAACTTCGTTAATGAAAAGAAACTCACTTCAAGAAGGGAGTGTGAAAATCACTTGGCCAAGTTTTTCGCCGATAAAACACAGAAGTTCTACACAGATGGAATAATGGTGCGACCCAAAATGGCACAAGGTCATAGATAAAATGGACAATATGTACTTAAATAAAATCTATTTTAAATAAAAGAAATACTCAATCAAAAAATGACAAAAAGGTTCTTTACCAATACAGTAAAATATGCATACCTATATCATATATGTATACATATATATATATATATATATATATATATATATATATATATATATATATATATATATATATATATATATATATATGTATGTATATATATGTGTATATATATATATACATATATATATATATATATATATATATATATAAATCTATATACGAGTATATCCATATATATATATATATATATATATATATATATATATATATATATATATATATATATATATATATTATTATTATTATTATTATTATATTTGAAGTACAAGGTGACCCCAAAAAGCCACAGAATATCTTCAAAATCGTTGCTTTTCGAAACCAAGAAGGAACGGAAAATGGTAGAAAGGAGTTTGATAAAGAGAAGTGTGAATCAACTGTACGGATAACTGCATGCGTTAACATTGGAGTGCTACTCGCTGCACCTGAAAATTGCGATGAACGGCACAGGGCAAAAAGGCGACATCAATAACATCGTGGAGAAGGTACAACGTGCAAAACAATGCGAAAAAGGACAGGAAGCGAAAAATTTTGGCCAACAAATTGAATTTTCTGACGGGAAAAACAAACGTAGAGCAGGAACAAGCGACCACATCGGAACCGATAGGAAACTTTGTCATCAACAAATCAACTGAAACCTTCACACAGGAGGAATTTAATCTCCTCAACAAAGGTCTGAAATATGCGGTCAATAACGGTACCCTTCCGGTGGAGGATATTGTCTTAGATGTTGAAGTGGCAATTAGATTCATGAACAACGAAACAAAACAAAAAGTAAGGCAACGAACGGCGGAAGCGATCAAAATATCCCAGACGAAGAATGCGAAAAACAACGCAGAATGGAAAGTGCTCAAAGAATTGAAAGCGAAACCAGTGCATTACCTGAGAGCGGATAAGGGGAATTCGATTGTCATAATGGACCGAAGCCACTACGAACAACTTGTCACGGACAAACTAAATAATGGAAACTACCACCAGCTACGTACTGATCCGCTTCCAGAATCAATATATAGGGTGGAGAAAACTCTAAAAGAGTGCAAAGCAGTGATTGGTGATATCAAAAGACTTCGAGTAGCAAACCCATGTCTACCAAGGGTTAAATGTGCACCAAAGGTACATAATAATGGAGAAGAAATGAGGGAGATAATTACGGCGACAAATGCTCCTACAACCAAAATAGCGAAGTGGCTGCTACAAGAATGCAGTAAACTCCCATACAAACCAAGCAAGTGCTCCGTCAAAAACAGGGGTGAGTTGATCGAGATTCTCAAAACAGTGCAAATAGCGGAGAATGATATACTGGTCTCATACGACGTCAAATCTTTGTTCCCGAACCTACCAGTAAAGCAAGCCTTGGTACTGTTTGCAGACTGGGTGCTCAAACATGATAAGTCCCCAGAGTGGAGGAAACGTGGAAAATGTTACACTAAATTAGCTACCTTATGTATGAGTGAGAACTACTTCATGTTCAGAGGAAACTTCTACAAAGCAACAGCAGGAGTAGCAATGGGAAACCCTCTCTCACCTATCTTAAGCGACATCCTTATGGACTGGCTCAAGACGGAGCTCAAATACAAGGAAATAATGCCACCTATCTGGATCAGACAGTAGATGATATCTTCACGGTGATCAAAAGTAAGGAAGCGGAAAAACTTTTGGATGAGCTAGACAATATACACCCACGAATAGCGTTTACAATGGAGTAAGAGAAGGACGATCGGATACCTTTCCTGGACATCAGTTGTTACACCCACTTTTTACTCCACGAGTGCCACTATGGCCCTCATGGAAATTAAGGTGTTCCGGCGGGGCTTATGGACCCGGTTAGTTCGTCCGGAGACGGGCGTGGGGCGCCACTCGCTTGTCCCTCAAGGCCCCAATTAGCCGTCGAGCGCGAATACGGCTAGCCGGATTAA
Organism: Odontomyia ornata; assembly: GCA_963969285.1. Lineage (NCBI taxonomy): Eukaryota > Metazoa > Arthropoda > Insecta > Diptera > Stratiomyidae > Odontomyia > Odontomyia ornata. The sequence continues at coordinate 376,271,201 of OZ017738.1, forward strand.
TCACGACGCTATTCGGCCGAAACCCTACCTATCAAGCACACACTGACTTTCACTCCAACTCTACACCTGCACAACCGTACTCCTATTCTTCTTACTAGCACTAACCTTCGTCGGGGCCACTACACCAACCCCCGAACACTCTGATTTTCGATATCACTAGTCTCACTCAATCATATTACACTTTTACTTCGACTTGCCTTTCAAGCCGCACTCTTTACAATCCGTAATCTGAGAAAAAGATCTTCACTGTTCTTGCTTTAAAGACGTAAATTTCTTCCAAAAAGCGTTAATTCGTTTCAATGAAAATGCGACTAGTTAAAATTTACAAAACATGTAATCCAATTCGTAAATTCAATATAATTTAACATCTGATACACTGAAAACAACAAGAAAACTTACTTCTACTGTGTACCTACAAGGGGCCCCTTCGATGGTTGTATCCGTTGGTGCACTTTGTAATCTTTCCTCCAACGTCTGGGCTTTGCTCGTCGCTTTGATCTTAATCTCCCTTCGCTTCGATCTTAATCTCCCTTTTCTTCCGCAACTGCTGATTCTCGCTGTCGTACACTTATGATTTCCGCTGCACTTCAAATTACCTCCGCACTTGTTGCTATTTCTCAGCTGCTGCTTTGTCACACACGATAGGAAAGGAAAAAGAGGTGGTGCGTCATTCTTCGCGCGCTTTTATAGCCTCCTCCTAACGGCTAATGTTCCGCTCTTCGACCGAAAGTCATTGTCTCCGGTCATCCACCTATTCAGCGTGGTAATTTCTTTCTGCCGCCACTTGGTTTCCGCTCCCCTCTGGTGGTGATCACTCCAAGTGCGGCTGAATTAGCTGAACATAATTCACTGACAGTTTGGCCTGTCAGTGGTGTTTGTTTACTTTTATTCGGCGAAAACGACAAAACGGATGACTTGAAGCAATGTAAAATAATCTTTTGTAGTTTACATCGTGCCATTAAATCGGCAATATAACAAGCTAATCCTTTTCCCATTCCACGTACAATTTCAACTAGCTCGTTACAAATTAAAGTCAGCAGTTCAAATCTGGCCAATATATGAAACTCTTCAGGCGAATTGAAAATGTTGATGATTGCAGAATTCTCGAAGATGACTTATGTGTTCTTAATGATTGGTGTCGCTTGAATAACCTTGACTTAAACATCTCTAAATGTCTAGTTATGTCTTTTTCATTGAAACATTGTCCCCTTTTGTTCAACTATTCTATTAATGACTTACCCCTCTCTCGTGTTACCCAAACTAAAGATCTTGGAGTTATTTTTGATTCCGAATTCAAATTTGACATTCATATTCAGCACATCACGAATAAAGCAGCGAAGATGTCTGGCTTCATTCTTCGACATGTTCACATATTTCATGATATTCATTCTGCTACTTTACTATAAGTCTCCCTTGTTCGAAGTATCTTAGAATATGCTTCCCAAGCCTGGACGCCTCACCAAGACTATCTTATTTCTTCTCTTGAGACTGTCCAGAGGAGATTTACTAAATTTTTGTTTTATAAATTCAATTTTCCTTATCATTCCTATCCTGATTCATTCTTAATTTACCCACCTTGTGTTCTCGTCGTATTTATTTAGATGAACGTTTTCTATTTAAACTTCATCATTGTATGGTTAATTCGCGGCTAGCAAATAATATTCAATGGCGGATCCCTGTTAGGAATACTCGCACCAGTCAGTTACTAATTAATCCTTTCGCACGAACTGACATTTATTATCACTCAGCCATGGTGCGTCTTCCCAGAGTGCATAATAATCTGGAACTTGGTTCATTTCCTCATTCAATTTTCATTTTTAAATCGTTACTTAAATCTAAAATTCTTAACATGTAATTCTTTCTAAAACTCAAATTTTTTTTTCTATTTTGCTATCTTTCATATTAGTTTACGTTCTGAATTTTTCTATATCTTTCTTTTGTCTTTTGTTACTCTGTTTATATTTTTTGATTTTAAACCTTGTAAGTGGGCCTCTGGCCTGTTAGGTTTGTTTTGTAAAAATAAAAATAAAATAAATAAAATTGCACTTGGCAACTTCCATCAACATCCTCGGAATTTGGTAGTTTATTTAGCTCATTTGATTCCTTCTGGAACAAGCTTCGTGCGTAGTACAAACAAATTGTAACTAAAGCTTCTAGGTATGTACATCCACGATAGTTTTGACTAAATTCTGTATTTAAAATACTACCAGCAAAGCCTTTACCAAAAATACTCTTGCGATGATGAATTAGGAGATGTTTCAGAGTATCATTTGGAATTGATGTTGTTGTCGATAAACAAAGAAATGTTCTAGTATCGCAAGCAATAATATGACGCAGTGTTTGGAGTGCATAGAGTGTTTGTTTTGTATCGTAAACCCCGAAGTATAAAAGCATATGCGTATGGAATGGATGTAGCTTATAATGATAACGTTTCCTCTCCTCGGATATTTTTCGCTTCATATATTTTCTGCCACTACCATCAATAGAAACCGTTTGACGAAGAATCCCCACATTTTGCTTGCTTTTCTCCAACGTTTCCTTATCCAAATTCCAATTTAATTTATTCGTCAAACTCAATGATTTCTTTCGGGCTTCAATATCTTCCCTATTACTAATTGTTTCTTCATTTTTCTGCTTTTCATCGAACGCTTCACTTTCATTGTCGCTGTTTGAATAGTTTGAATCGGAAATACCAATAACTTCATTCAGACTACGATCGAGTGTGATTGCACTTCCGTTGCTATCTGTTGATGCCTTTGAAATGCAACTAGCTCGCTTTTTATCGGTTGTCTTTTTAATCTTCTTACTATCCTTTGATGCAGTTTTAAGCTTTTCAGGAAGAGGACTTTAAGTTTTTTTTTGCTTTTTATCAAACTTTTCAGCAGCTTGATCCAAAAGGTCGCTAACAACGTGTTCAATTGTTTCCGCGCCTGAAGATGAACTGAAATACTCCTCAGCAGGCTGAGACTCCTCGAAAGTCTGATTGGAAACTAGGCTACAATTGCCTTCGAGTGAGGATAGATCTTGTTTGTCCGGGCACGATTTAAATGATAAGTTTTCCGATTTTTCGTGCAGTCATGCTCAGAAAGGACCTCTGACACGCGTTCACAATCACCTACAAATCTTTTGTTATCGTTAGAAGTGGAAATGATTCCCTTTTCAATTCAATATTAGCATCCAAATAAGCAGGGTCAATGAATGTGGGACTACCCCATGAAGGACCAAACGGGCTTCCGTGTGCTGTATGTCGGAATGAGTCATGTACTGGGCGACTGATATTACTGTTAGGTTTTGCTTTTTCCGAAATATTTCTGGGAAACATTCCAATTTCAAACATGCGTTGATTTTGCCCTTCGCTCGATGACAAGTTTGCTTAAAACTACAAATAATCGTACTTAAACTACTATTATGATTACAATTTGGAGTGGCAAACAAACCCTAGTCGAGTGCGGCTTAGCTCTCTGAATATACCGAGTCACGCGAATGCTACGATAGTGTTCGGGATGAGGTAATACTGGTGCCCTTCTGTATTAAGAAACAACCACACAAAGAACGATCCCGAGCACGTCAAACGACACATATGGGCAAAAAATGGCAGCGTACAATATGATGATTCACCGGATGATCACGGTACCAATGACAAAAGAGCGACTTCAATTGGAAAAACACTACATAATGGAAACAGCGATGAAGAATGGGTACAGCACAAAAGTAATCGAACAACGGATAAGGAAAAATGAGCACGAACAACGCAAAAATCAGCTGACAACATTATTCAGACAGGAGCAAGAACAACAGGTAAGCAGAATCTCACTCACCCACACAACAATTTCAAAAAAGCTTCAAAGGATAATAAAAATGACGGGAAACAACGCAGCTTTCACTAGCAGAAAATACAGCCTAGAAACAGCTTTAGGATCAGCAAAGGACCCGAAGAACAAGGAAGAAAAATGTGGTATCTACAAAATCACTTGCCAGAGTGCGGCATGGTTTATATTGGGCAAACGGAACGACTAGCGAAAATCAGGTGGCAAGGGCACATCAAAGAAGCGGAACAAATAATCAAACGAGGTACAACAGAAACAGCAAGATCGGCGGTAGCGAGGCACATTGTCGAAGAAAAGCATAAAATCGAACGGGAAAATCTCGAGATTGTGCAAGAAGTAGCTGATTGGAGAAAACTGGATGGATGCGAAAGTTTGTGGATATCTCGAGTTCCAGAAAACCAAAGAATGAACACCGATGTTGGCAACGGGTATAGTTACTTAATGAAGTTGGTGTGGGTCATCACCTAAAATATCTCCTTTCCATACAAAAAAAATTATTTTGTTAAAACCCTTTTTTGTTAGACTCTTCTGTTGTTAATTACCGTTTAATTGCCCTAGGAAAAAACTATTGTTATAAAATGCGATGTAAACAGCAACTAGCTTCAGAATTTCGCCATCGAGGAAGGAGATCATTTATCTCTGAAATGTCGATATATGGGAAAAATAAAAAACAAATAGTGCTTTAAGGAATAATTCTGAGTTTTTCTTTTATTTTAGGGTGCTATTAATCCGAAAATGAGTATTGTATGAATATAAATAAATATTTGTAATCGAATTCATTTTCGCCTTCACAAAATACTCCAACTGAAAATAGAAAAAGACAGCTTCCTTTTAATTTTGTGTAAGCTGTCTTTTTCTATTTGCAGATAAATAAATTTATATGTATATATATATATATATATATATATATATATATATATATATATTATATATATATATATATATATATATATATATATATATATATATATATATATATATAAATCTATATATATATAAATCTATATATATATATATATATATATATATATATATATATATATATACATATATATATATATATATATATATATATATATATATATATATATATATATAAATCTATATATATATATATATATATATATATATATATATATATATATACATATATATATATATATATATATATATATATATATATATATACATAACTATACTGCATTACAACAATCATTTGTATGACTTATTTGACGATCGAATATAGTCCGCTTGCATAAAGATAAGTAAAATACAATAGGCGGGCCATGTTAAAAGAATGGAAAAAACCGGCAACCTAAAAGAACACTACAAGGTTGAATACAACGGGAACCCGGTGGGAAGGTATGATAGAAGCTAACAGCAAATCCTTGTTAGTAGTGATCTACTAGCAGACGAAATCCCAGAACTGTCGCGGCATGAATGTTATAACTACAGTGGAAATCGTTTAATAAGGCATCGGATACAAAGTCATATCGCTTATAACGTATGTTTCTAAATGGTTGTTTGCGCCTGCTTATCTGGTACTGTAAAAATATATCAGTTACAGCAGTATCGTTTACAATGAAATATCGCTTACAACGACCATATTTTGTGGTCACTATATTGAATTTTATCGGATACAAAAGCAGCCACGTGCCATTATCACAATTTTCTTGGAATTATCGAATGTTTTGATGTTCCCGCTACTAGTCATTGTCCGTTTTTCGCTCTCCACTTTACGGGCTCCAGTCGTGCATATGCAGTAAGCATGCGGATATTGAAGGAGCACTTTTAACGTGGTTTAAGCAACAAAAGACGAATATCCCAATAAACGGGCCAATTCTACAGAACAAAGTGAATGCGTTTGCTCATATGATGGGAAAAGATGTTACGATTTTGACGGCATGGATACAGCGACTTAGGAAAAGACATAACATCGTGTTTCGGAAAATTTGCGCTAAGTCTGAAAGTATTCCCGTGGACGTGACAGACACGTGGATAGAAGATGATGAAATCTTTAATGCAGATGAGACAGGACTATTTTTTAAATTAATACCAGATGGAATGATGCAATTTAAAGGAGAAAAGTGCAGTGGTGGAAAGTTATCTAAAGAAAGGATTACAGTCATGGTTGCAGCCAATATGAGCGGCACAGTAAAAAGAAAACTTTTAATAGTTGCTAAATACGCAAAGCCTAGGTGCTTCAAAAATGGGAAAATTTTACCAGTGGACTACAAAAGTAACAAAAATACATGGATGACGAGAGAATCATTTGCAGCTTCGTTAACAGAATGGGTTGTACGATTAAAACAGAAGAAAATTCTCCTTTTTGTTGATAACTGTCCAGCGCATAATAACATATCTTTAAAAGCCATCAAGTTAGTTATTTTACCCCCAAATACTACTGCAATCCTACAGCCAATGGACCAAGGGGTGATAAAGCTACTCAAGACAAATTACAGGAAACAGATTGTGTTAAAATTAATTCATGATCATGAAGATAATGCAACCGGAACAAAACTTAACGAGTTAGAGGCGAGTTTGATGCTGAACAAGGCATGGACTGAAATTTCATCTGTAGCGATTGCTAACTGTTTCAAACATGCAAGATGGCAAAGAGACAAGTCACCATTGAAGGGCAGAGAAAGAAGTGAAACCCTGGTTGAATGAGAGAAGCTCGATCTGGGAATTCCAGAGAATACATTTGATGAGTTTGAGGGTGTTGGAAATGAAGTCTACACATCTACCAATGTAACAGATGAAGAAATCGTAGCAAACGCGATAGCATTAGGTATGAATGTCTAAGTTTTGTTTTAATTTATATTGCATAAATATTATGTATTCTTTTATCCTTTTAGAGAATCCAATGGTCGAATCTGATTAAGATAAGGCACACGAGAACTCTGAGGTCCACATTGTACCTAACTTGAGCGATGCTTGTGCCGCCTTAGAGACGTTGTCGACATTTATTTCTTTGAAAAATATCACGGATGATATCACAAAAGGCAATATCTTTTTATTGGAACAAAAATTACAACTTCTAAAACATTCAAGAAAAACACAGAAAACAATTATAGATTATTTCCAAAAAAATATAATAATATATGTAAAAATATAATTGTGAAATAGAATGTTCTTTAGTGTTTACATATATCTTTTTGATACATCTTAAAACATATGTATGTATTGTATATATCTATTATAGTTGTTTATTTAATTTTTCATTTTTGCTAAATGATCTAGAAATATTGGATAGAAAGTCTATCGGTTATAAAGGCGAAAAAGGTATGGTCCGTTGGAGGACGTTATAAGCGGTTTCCACTGTATATAGATACATAGATATATATATATATATATATATATATATATATATATATATATATATATATATATATATATACATTTTTTTTTCTTTAAAAGCCGTCGGGCCTTGCTTTGTTGTGTGAGCAGACGTGTTTCGACTACTTTGAGTCATCTTCAGTGTCTAACATACGAGTCTAAGGAACGACTTTATATAGTGGTAGGATGGGGTTAGCGGATGGGTTATTAGCGGATTGGTAATAAGCGGGTGGGCAATTAGCGGATGGGTAATTAGGTCAGGTGATAAATTACGTCAACCACGAAATTATACCAGGTAGAGGTATGTTAAGTTTATGTTTTTTTGGATGTTGGATGTCCGTTTGTTCTGTTTCATCTCGTTTCCGTTTTCGTCTAAGAGCGTGGTGCCCTTCTTTCCTTAATCTTGGTTTCATTAGCGATGATATTGCCGATGTCATCATGACAGAGCGTCGTTTTGGGCTGGCAACTCCGTTACAGACCTGTCACCACTTTGTATGCTTGTCTTGTGTTGTTGCTTGCTAGACTTACATCTATACTTCTCAATTGTTGGTCGAAATATTTTCTTTTCTTAATTTTCTTGATCTCATGCGCACCCTTCTGAGATTTTCATAATATTACCTTGGTTTCCTTACCTACGTTTTTTTGAACGCCTAATTCTTTTTGTCTAACGCATTCTGGCATTCATCATCGAACTAATCATTTCTTTTGTGCTGGGCTTGATATCCGATTGTGTCCTCTGCCATGGTCTTAATAGCCACTTACACTTCCATCCAGAGCTCGTTGCTGTTGTTTCCAGCGATACGTTTGATAAGATGGAAGCCAAATATTTGTCGAGGGTCTTCATGAATCTTTTTGCCACAGACACTAGTCTTCGCCGAATATGCCTTTGATATACGACATCGATAGGTTAACTTGATTGAGTAATACTGTGAGTTATAATAGGCTCCTCTATATGTACGCACATCAAGTATGCTCGGGATGCCAACGTTGTTGGATCAGAACACGAGCAATCTCGTTTTGTGTGTTGCCATCCGGTGATACCCAGGTCATTTTATGAATGCGTTGATGTGGGAAGCAAGTCGAACGTATGGCTGGATTTCTGCAACATGCAAAGTCAATCAGGCGTTGAACGTTGTCATTCGTTTATCGTGGAGGCTTTATCCTGCAGTTGTTCCCCGATGGATATTCCATTGCTAACCTTAGCGTTTCAATGTCATTTGTTGGCAATGAGTCGACTAGTCTTCCCAGATGATTTCAGAACGTTTTCCTCATTTCTTTATCCTTGCCTTTGGTCAAGGCCACATCTGTTTGTAGGCAATGAGTCGACTAGTCTTTCCAGATTATTGTAGAACGTTTTCTTCATTTCTTCGTCCTTCTCTTTAATTAGGGCGTGAACATTAATCGGCCACGTTTTGAAGAATTTCACTTTTATACGGATCGCACACAACCATTCAATAACTGCCGTTAAATCTATAACGTGCGATTTGGACTCCCTATCCACAATAAAGGCTATTTTGAATTCTTGTTTTCCAACAGGCTTCCCACTGTTGAATATTGTGCACGATCTTATGTTTTGAATATCATTTCCAGTCCAGTTCGTTGGCTGATTTGCCAGTTTTTTTAATTGGTATTGAATGGCCTGTTGGAATAGGTCCTTAACAGCGCCATGGTAATTGAGTGATCTTATATTCTAATATCGAGTGCCATAGTCCTTGTTCCATTCGCTAGGTCGATACCATTCTGAGGCCCTTCTGCAGGTTTCGAAACATTGTAGAGAGGTGTTATTTTGAATAGCCCGCTTTTTCGGTAGATTTCGCTTTTGATTTGATAGGAAAAAACTACACCATTAATTAAAATTGAACGATACACGCTTCAACAATGAGTTGAAATTATCGAAATTCATTATAAAGATGGTGAATATTTGGCAGAGACGGTTCGTAAAACTCGAACATTTTTGAGTCGTCGTGAAGTACCTTGTCGAACCGCAATACAGAAATTGGTGGGAAAATTCGAGCTGTTGGGACAACTTCTGATGTGAAGAATAACCCCCGTAAACGTCACTCAAGAACAGAAAGTGTTGAAGAAAATCCAGGTTTGTCCATTCCTCGTCGTTCTTTGGAATGAGGCATTCCACAAACGTCATTACATTCTATATTCTCAACGTGTGACTATGTGGTGATTGATCTTTTACGGGGAAAGTTTCCGGACCATGTTATCTCTCGAAGTGGTGATCACAATTGGCCACCGAGATCTTGTGAATTAACACCTTGTGACTTCTTCCTTTGAAGCCACGTGAAGGAGAAGGTCTGCGCCACTAGCCCAGCGTCGATTCAACACCTCAAAGATGGAATTCGTAAGCTTTTAAGTAGGGCACCCACTTTGCAATTTGGTTATGGAAAATTTCATGAAAAGGATATGGTCCTGTAAGCGTGGTTGTGGTGATCATTTGCCTGATGTTATTTTTTACTATTAACAACATACCTTCTTCTTTATAATGAAATAAACATCCGATCATTTATGTTAAAAAATGGCATTTTTCTATTAGTATCAACAAAATAACACCTCTTATTTGAAAACCCCGTATTTTTAATGGCCTGCTATAGAAAGTCTTTACCAGAGTCAGGGTTACTGAGTGATCTGACATCCAGGATCCAATGCAATTGTTTTTTTTTTTCTTCATTTGCGTGGTCATTGCCGTGAGTCCAATCCATTCCGAGGCTCTTCTGTATGTTTCGAAACATTGTATGGCTTTCCAGAGATAGGGAGCGAGACCATCGCCCAACGGGTTACTACATCGATTCCGTTATCAGGCGCGAAAGACTCGCCTCCACCCTCTTACGTCTCCATAAAGATGATTTAAGTAGGATTTAGTAGTAGAGCTGTAGATGTATTTACAGTTGTTGGCCCATTATTGGGGAACCAGTAAACCTATAGTGCGACCCCGACAACATTTATCACAATTTTATCGGGGGGCTCAGGATGAGGAATCATGGAATGGGGAATCAAGGGGTTCCCTCCTCCTTGCTCAAACGGGCTTTGTAAATATATTTACATATATATATATGTATATATATATATATATATATATATATATATATATATATATATACGTATATATATATATATATATATATATATATATATATACATATATATATATATATACATATATATATATATATATATATATATATATATATATACATATAAACATACATACATACACACACACACACACATATATATATATATATATATATATATATATATATATATATATATATATATATATATATATATATATTGTAATGATTTTTCTACCTTCAGCTCGAACGCGGAACCGACCTCTCATCGGTTCTAGACGTTAAGTCTGAGTAGTGCCAACGGATGGTACCAACAGGTCAACCAATCCGTGCACCGTAATCCATTCACGCGGTGACTGCTTGTCGGCCAGCTAGTTCGGAGAGGATTTCGGTCGCGGGTCTCCGAATGGATTACGCTCAATCACAATATTTCAGTCACCTGAACTTGCCCGTTTTTCAAACGCGTCAACAATTACTCATCCAGAACGAGAAACCTACATTACGTTAGTTCTGGATGTGATCTATCCACAGATCTCAAATCAAAAACGCTACAAAATCCCATAGGCGCGTTACCGATTCACCGACGCGGTACCGAAAAATATACTACTCGAACTTAAACCGAAGAAAACTACTCTAAAGAAATGGCGAAACAAACAAAGGTACCGCGTACCGCGCGCGACGCGAAACCGACTTCAGCGGATTTGTCGAAACCCTAACCTCGCGACGGCATACCTACCCTGCACTTCCCTTTCACGCTGAAAAAAAAACGAGCCACTGAAAAGGAAAGTCGTTAGTTGCTTAGGAATTCATGTTAGCTTTATTTAGGTCCTAAAAATTGATATAATTTTTCTATTAATATCTATCCTTATCCTGTAAGCTACTTTACTTAAATATCCTATTTTGACGTAATCTGTATGAAAATTTTATACCATTAATCATTCGTGTTTAATATTAGGTTTAATGATTATCGAAAAATACGGTTAATAGCTATTTTACTAATCCTTGTTCAAATTTGTTGAAATTGATTTTCTCCTTAATAATTCAAAGGTTAGAGGAGTGTGGAACTAAGGTAACATAACGAAGCTAAAGTAAAGTAAACTAAGATTATGCAAATTATCGTGTTGTGGTTGGTTGGTTGTCATGTGTTCATATTATTAGTAAAGGATTTTTGCTTCATCTAAATACAAAATTAGGCTCAGTCGTTTGTTGCTCGAACAAATTCGCCTTATTGTGTATTTAAATTAAGTGCTTTCTCTATCGGTGTGCTGACTACTTTTCGTTCCAGCTTGCCGTTTACGCGTTCTCTTGACAGTTGTTACGGTTGTTAATTCTGTGGTGTTAATGGAATAATCGATACATAAACTAAAGTTAAATCTTTACAGGCTTCTAAATCCTGCAATACATTTAAGTTGATGTTATTAACTTAAGTCTGAAATTCTACCGTTTTGTTTGTTTTTATCTAGTGTAATTAAATTTAAGTTGCATATATTGTATCGTTATCCGTTATACTTAATTTAGCTAAATAGATTTATCGTTTCTGTTTGATAAAATTTCGTTCTCTTATTTATCGTGTTTTCTTAAATGGGTTAGTTGTAGGGTTTCTAGATTATTTGTGTATTATTATTACTAAGTGTTTGTTTTGCTCTAGGTGTTTATTTTAAATGGGTTTATGTTTGTGGTAATTAACGATTACGTCCGGCAATTTTGGAACTTATTCCATAAAAATATTTCTTAATATTTTTGGGCCGAATGACTAGGAGAACTTCTGATTTTCTTTAATTCTTACAAACCCCAGCCCACAACACTCAACTTTCAATAAATATTTAGAACTATATTAACTTGTTGTTAAAATCTTTTTCCTACAGCTACATTTCTGCATCCTATTTAGGTATATGATAATGTTTCTACTAAACATTCTGAATCGATGCAACCGGAATGCTTATTCGCATAAAATTTACTATATAATTAACAGAATTTGAGTTTATGTACAAAATGATATCAACTGTGGCGCCATAACATGAAATTTTGCTTATATTTATGACAAAATAATTAATTTAATTAATCTTTGATAGTTACAAAATTCGTTCAGCCTTATTCCATTAAGTTGTAAATATTCAAATGTACAAGCAAATCTTTTCTTTAAGCCAATCACCTTGATATCAAGTTTAAATCTCGAATGTAAATATCGTGCAGTTTGATCTAACTATTTTTCTTAAATGGAAACCAGCTGACTCTGAGATAAATCCTGATTTCATGTTATGACATCCAGAATTTAAAAATAGGTAACGAGTGATATTAGAAACTGTAACCTGAATTGTCCTCCTTTGGTGTTACAATTTCTTCCTCTATAGGTATATATTGTGCGTCTCTGATTTGTATTAAGTGTTGGCGAGATGTTTCACATTTTTCCAGAAAATTGTACGATTGATGGATAACGTCAAGGCATCTGATGCATATTTGGTCGGGTAAATCATTATTCTCGCTGACTAACAACTTTGAAAATAGGTTCCATAATTCAACAACGCTCTTTCGGCACATATCCGACACAATTGGTTGAAATTCATTTTCACATTGAAAATTTATTATTAACTGCTGCGAGAAATCATCAAATCCTCATCATTCTCATCATTATCATCGCTGATCGCCGTTGATAGTTTATTCTCCTGATTTCGTGCAATCAATTCGGAAAGTGGTTGCCAATCCTCGTCGTCATCATCATCTTCATTTGTTACTATTTCTATAATTTTGTTTTCAGCCGGCCGCATGAATGCCCTCACATCCGCCAACAATTCCTCTTCTGGAACTTCTTCTTTGATACCGACTGAATGTTTTATCGAAGGTATATTTCCACTTAGTCCGCAGTTCACGCAACGTTAAATTTGATGAGGTGATCAGCCGCTGCATAGCTTCGCAATAATAGCAGCAAAGCTCTAGTGGATCACAATACCGAGTCAGTTCATTGTCACAATTGTCACTTTTCAAAAAGACATCTGACCATTCAAGAAAATTGTTTGCAGATGTGAAAACTTTCGTGCAACCAGCTGAAAACAAAATTATCATACGAACGCAACAATTTTCGTTCCGGATTCTTGCGATTTTCTATCAAGAATGAGGTTAGAGACGGAACTCGGGAAATATCCGTTAGCAGACTTACCTTTCTATAGATATTTTCGGCACAAACGAGAGCGAAATCCGGACTCTGCCGCACCCAACAATTAGCAGCTGCTATCTCTGGTTCTTCCGATATTTCGCGACACTGGACATATTCGAAGACGACAGCCACGAAAAACTAAGCCGACATGTGGCGGTCAAAAATTTCGGTTGTCACCTCGGACAAAACATCTGTGCGTGGAATGGCACTTCATATGGCGGAAATGTGCTTCTCCAGATGTCGCCAGTGGCATAGTTTTCTCGATGGCCACGGTGGAGGGGCATTTCCAGATGGCTATGTCTCGAAATGTGCCGGGGTTGGATTAATTCTATATTTCGAATATTTATATCCACGGATCTAAATATTTGGACAGAAAAAAAAATATTTTCTGCACAACGATATCCGCACAACAGATGAAGTCCGCTGGCACTTCGAGGAAATATCCATCTGGCAGGTTACAAGGGTTCGGGATCGGAATCACTTCGATTCCTGGGCGTAGGCGTCACATTACAATATATATATGTATATATAATTATATATATATATATATATATATATATATATATATATATATATATATATATATATGTATATATATATATATATATATATATATATATATATATATATATATATATATATATATATATATATATATATATAGTCATATACCACTGTGTCCAAAAAATAAGGTCAATTTGAACTGTGAGCGTCGAAGGATTTGGAAAATTATTTTTTTTAGGTTGGAAGTACTCTCAGTGACGTCTATGTCAAATTTACATGTCAAAATATTCATTAGGGTTTACACATATATACATGCATATATATATATATATATATATATATATATATATATATATATATATATATATATATATATATATATATATATACACATATATATATATATATATATATTTATATAGTATATATATATATATATATATATATATATATATATATATATATACATATATATATTTATATAGTATATATATATATATATATATATATATATATATATATGACTGACTATATATATATATATATATATATATATATATATATATATATATATATATATATATATATATATATATATATGACTCCCCGTCCCTGTAACATCCTACATTGTTTTGAAATCTGTAACATAGCCTTGGAGTGGATATTATCCTGGGATATCAGATCAGTGAGCTACCCTGGTGCTATTAAATTGAACATACTGGCAACATAAGAAACGAATTGGACTGGAAGTGACATTCAAGATATGAGATCGCACACAATATTCAAAAGTGGGAATTCTGCTGGATAGTGATAGTTCAGGGTGGCCTGCATTATAAATAAGGAGATCAAATCCCACATTATTGATTTTAAAGCAATAAATGAATGGTAGTAGTTGATCCGTATAAAAGTGAAATTCTTCAAAATATGGCCCTGACCAAAGGCCAGGACGAAGAAATGAAGAAAACGTTCTGAAACCATCTGGAAAGACTAAGCAGTAATTGCCAACAAACGACATTGAAACGCTAAGGTTGGCAATGAGATATCTCATCGGGGAACAACTGCAGGATAAACTCTCTACGATCAAACGAATGACAACGTCCAGCGACTGATTGACTTTGCATGTTGCAGAAATCCAGCCATACGTTTGACCTGCTTCCCACATCAGCGCATTCATAAAATGACCTGGGTATCACATGACAACAAACAAAAGCAGACCAACCATGTTCTGACCCAACAACGTTGGCATCCCGAGCATACTTGATGTGCGTACATACCAAGGAGCCAATTGTAACTTGGATCCTTACTTGATCAAATTAACCTATCAATGTCGTATGTTATAGGCATATTCAGCAAAGACTAGTCTGCTACCATTATTTGACATTACTAGACTCCAAACGGCATCTGTAGCAAAACATTTCACGGAGACCCTCAACAACTAGTTAGCTCCCATCCTGTCATATTTATCGCTGAAAACAAGCAACGAGCTATGAATGGAGGCAAAAGCGGTGGTTAGAACCGTGGCAGAACAAACAATCATGAAATGATTGGTTCGATCATGTGTGCTAGAATGCGTTAGACAAAAAGCATCAGGTGCACAAAGGATACTTAGGTAGGAAAATCAGGACAAAGAGAACACACTATGAAAATCTCATTAAGAAAAGAAAATACTTTGACGACCAATTGATAAGTATAGATATAAGTCTAGCGAAGAACAACACAAGACAAGCATTAAAATTAGTGAAAAGCCTGTAACAAGGTTATCAGCCCGAGACCACGCTCTGTCATGCTGACATCGGCAACATTATCGCTGATGAAGCTAAGGTTAAGAAAAGATGGGCATCATATTTCAAAGACCTCCTTTATCTTCCACACAAGCGCCAGGCATCGATGAAATTCCCGAGGAGCTCATCAAATATGGTGGCAGAGGTGATCAGAAAGCCATCTATAAAATCATCTAGGACATTTGGCAAGAAGAACATATGCCGAACGAGTGGAGCCAATCAATTATATTCCCTCTCCATGAAAGAGGTGACAATCTACAGTGCGAAAACCATGAAGGCACGTCATTACTTTGTACGGCGTAAAATATTTTCAAAGATATAAGAAAACAAAATCGGACCATACGCCAACAGTATTATTGGGGAATATCAACGTGATTTTAGAGCAGGTAGATCGATGATAGACCAAGTGTTTACAGTCAAACAGGTACTTGAAAATGCTGGGAGATGAACATAGACACACACACACAATTTTTGTTGACTTTAAGCAAGCAAACGACAGCATTGGTCGTAACTTACTGTACCAAATAATGCGTTGCTTTGGTATCCCAGCTAAATTAGTCCGTCTTACCAAAATGACAATGATGTCGATAACCCCCCAAATCCGCATTAATAACTAGCTCACCGATGTCTTTGACACAAATATTGGACTAAAACAGGGAGATGGGCTGGCCCCACTGCGATTCAATTTTGTTATGGAATATGTCATAAGAAAGCGACATGTCGATACAAAAGGAGCGTTAATATATAAGTCAAGCCAGTTGGCAGCCTATACGAACGCCATCAACATTTTGTCATAGTCTTTGACAACTGCCAAAGAACTCTTCCTGAACCCCGACAGCAAAGAAAAACTAGTGGGGCTACAAATCGATGAGAATAAAACAAAGCTCATGACGCAGTTAAGGATAAATACCTCAAACACCCATAATATCACACTTGGCGAATACAATGTCAAAAATGTTGGCGAATTTGTATATTTTGGTGCCAACATAACGAGAACTGGTAATGAAAGAGATGAAATACTTTGCAAAATACAGCTCGCAAATAAAATATTTTTTTCAGATTTGACGACCTTGAAGACCAGCTGTGTACACAGGAAAACAAAGCTCCAAGTATACAAATCTGTGATGCTATGGGTGTGAAACATGGACCCTAACCCAAGCATCTGCAAATATATTAACGCCTTTGAGCGGATGCTGCAATGGGTCTGGCCACATGAATCGTGTGGGCGAACAACGGATACCCAAGAGGGTACTCATGGGAAGAACTGAAGGCGGGAGAACAGTGGGGAAACCGAGGAAACGCTGGTCTGACTTGGTCGACGAAGACAGTTCATCACTGCTCGGATTTTGAAATTGGAGGACGCGGTCAATGGACGGAGATAGTTGGAGGTACTATATGCAGGAAGCGGAGGCCTGTAAGGGGCTGTGCTGCTAAGAAGAAGAAGATGTTGCTATGCTTGTGGTCAAATGATTTTGTCAAAAAAGAAGAGTCCAATCACTTCTGCCTCACTGAAACTACAGGTTTTAACGACAAAAACCGAAAGCACATACAATATTCTGATGTTGCAGCAGTCACAAAACCTGTGCTATATTCTAAAGGAGTTCTTTATCCATCATTACCCAGCAGTTTCAGTAAGGAAAATGAACCACGCATACACATGGTGACTTACAGCTTTCAAAATCAAATCTGAATTACTTGCATTACGACTTCAGCAATAGAATTTGTTGGCCTCTGGTACCAAGTGACTTTTTACCACAGTAGGAGTGATTAATTCACGAAGTACTTTGCATCAAAGGAGAGGTATGAATATTGTCAAGACATTTGTGGACTATTCACTTCAATGAACCAGTCATACAACCCTGAAGAATGACGTTTATTTATAGATTCTTCAAAAATAAGTTTGAAAGCAATATTGCTTCATAACGGCAACGAAAAACCATCTATTCCCATAGGGTATGCGGTAAATTCCAAGAAATCATATGACAACATTAATAAAGCTCCTTAAATATGATGAACACAATTGGAAAGTGTGTGTAGACCTTAAAGTTGTGGGGCTACTTCTTAGTTTGCAAGGTGGTTTACCAAGTATTGCTGCTTTATATTCTTATGAGACCATAGAGCTAAGAAAACCCACTACATTAAAACAGATTGGTATCTAAGTAATGAATATACACCTAACGAAATGAATGTTAAAAACAATCCTTTGATTGATCCAAAAACGTGATTTAACCGCCACTTCACATCAAACTGGGATTAATGAAAAACTTTGTCAAAGCACTTGGCAAAGATGGACAAGCTTTTAAGTATTTAAAAACAATTTTTCTTAGTTTGTCTGATGCAAAACTCAAAGAAGGAATCTTTGTCGGGCCCCAAATAACAAAGATATTAAAGGATGCAAATTTTGATGGTTACTTATCCAGTGTCGAAAAAGATGCATGGTATTCATTTAAAGCAGTAGTGACAAATTCCTTGGGAAACAATAAATCTGAGAATTATGCAGAAATTGTTTCCAATTTATTGAAAAATTACCATAGGATGGGAGTAAAAATGTCGTTAAAAATTCATATTTTAACTTTCTCACCTGGATTTCCTGAGAACCTAGGAAGCGTGACGAACGTTTTCATCGGGATTTGAAGGTTTTTGAGGAAAGGTACCAAGGATTTTGGGATAAAAATATGTTAGCGGATTGCTGATGGTCTATAATAAGGGAAACTGATACTAATCAGTATAGAAGAAGAAGTAACACGACCCATTTTTGATTTGTTTTTGAGATAAATGTATGAAAATGATAAAAAATATAGTCAATGTTTACAAAATTGGACGTCCTAATTTTTTCCCTTTTTCGGTTTGTTAGTAAGGGTTTGTAACTGTACAGATACATATCAGTTTCTTACAAAAGTCACTAACACTCTGTAAGTTTGAAGAAAATCGAATCATATTCAAGGAAGTTATAGCCATTTGAAATTTCCCCAATTGCAACAGCAACAACACACGATTTTGGTATTCTGTGTGCTTTCCGCTAAAACACAGCAGTTTTAATTTGTTCTTAAGGTTTTTGGATAAGATGAATAACATACTCGTATTTAAATATTTTTGGGAATATTTTTATTTTTGTTCCATTGCACCAAAATGGCGCCCGAGGAAATTGTAGCAAAATTCTTCTTTTAAACGTATAAATCTCATCGAATCATGTAATCGGTGCCAAATCTATGGTATTTCCATGCTCGAAAATAATATTTGCGGTTTGTTCAACAAAATGAATAAACGGGGAAAAACTGATTTGGTGCCGATCTTATGAAATTTATTGCAGCTTTTTTAGAGCATTTCGAAGTCGCTTTTTAATTTTGGTTTCTGAAAGTGTTTTTTTTTTTTGTGGATGGAATTCTCTTTCTGTTCCCAGTAGTTAATGTCCTCACATAAATCTCATGTTGAAAAAATTCACTGTTCATCATGCCGCAACTTTTTTCCTTTTTTATGCACGAACGTATCGCTAGATGTTACGTTATTTTTGCTTTCACAGACGTTATAAATGCGACGTACAAAGTGAAAACAAAATGAGTTATAATTTTTAATATGCGAAAGTTCTACGCAAACAGCAAAGACAAAATGAAGTACTAGGACTGGTTACATGAAGGTAGGGAAAAGAAAGAAAACCAACAACAAATAGTCAAATAAAGCCCCTGATGTGCTCAAACTTGCATGAAAATCATGAAAAGACGAGGCGAAAGAACAAAAACTCCCAAACAGAAGAAAATAAAACATGCAAGGAAAAATAAGCTTAACTGTCCTGTCGTCGGTGTCAGCAGTATATACATACATACCTATCCATATTAGCGGAAAGTGGACCAGAAAATGAATAGCTTCCGTAAAAGTGCGGAGACACGATTCGAAAGTTACTTTTTACACGTGAAAAACTTTCACTGACTTTTCATTTACATTAGACGAAGTAAGGCTGCAAATCGTAAGTTTTTTGACTGTGTATGGTTGTTTTTTGTTCCTAGTTTTCTCTACTTTCACAGTTTTTATTATACTCCTCTACATCTACCACACGTTCAGTCCGAATTATAGCTGAATTAATTTTTGAGATAAGCAGTTTGTATTACGAGCAGTTGTACAGAGAGGAAAAAATAATATTTTATTTCGAAAAAAATTGAATGAAGAGAAAAGTATACTTAGAGTGTGATAAGAAAAGAGAAAGAAAACACGAAAGTTTCCAGTGAAGCCAAAAACTTCAAATTGAAAATTCTGAAGACAAAGCTTTCATGCATATTAATGTTTCAAACTAAAGCAAATAAAAGTTTATTGTGTAAGAAAACTAAAATCTAAATTTTTTTTACTTGTATTCTATATAAATTTTATATATTTAAAAACGATCGATTACATTATATTATTATTTATCCAGCAATCGATTGAGAGAAAAGTTTCTGGTTATATTATGATGAGTTAAAATTTTATGAACCCTCAAAATTTAAATTTAGCGAACCAACTTTTATCCTAGCAGGCATATCCTTTCTATGGTATGCACGTTCGTATAAGGACTATCTTCTCATCTCTCATATTGGCCGAGTAATTTTTTGCTGAAGTGAGACATCATTCTCTGTTGACACAACGACAGTGCGTGTTCAAATATTACGTGAAAATTTTTTTCAAATTTTGGAATCCACTCTCTCTTCATGTACCACGCCGTAACAAATTCGCCTAATGCACCCTCTCTCTTAAAATGTTACGTAACTTTATGCATTTTGAATATTATAAGAATAAATTTAAAAACATGTCACTAATTACATTAGTTTCTTATTAGGTCTTTGTAAAAATTTTTTTTTCTTATCTTATTTGATATTATTAATGCATATGACAGTTTAGTTAAATAATAATTCATATCTATTTGATGGAAATTTTAATTACTCGCAAATGAAACAAATGAAACTTATTTTTCATCTGTCTATGGGCTGGTAATCCGCTTTTCAGGTTTTCCAACGACATAAACTGCAGATTGCTCTCCTAAATCAGTATCATCTCTGCAATATCTTCTTCATCAAGTCAATGTAGGGTAATTTTCTGCAATGCACAAAACTTCCTCTTTACGCCTCCACATGATTCTTTTAGATAAATTTCTCGAGAGAAGCGTATATATATATATATATATATATATATATATATATATATATATATATATATATAAGTATATATATATATATACACAGTGTGTACCATGGAAAATGGAACTTTTTCAAAACATCGAGCTCAATCCGAAAACAAGTTGGGTAGACAGACCTATGCTCATGTCAGAAGGGTTTTGTACTCAACTTACAAAATGCAGTAACCAGCAACGAATAAAATCAAGAAACATGTCAAAGACGATTTAATTGGAGAAAATGTGAAATTCGAGGATCATACTATTATTAACAAAGTTGAACGAATTTTGACTTCTGAGGTATTTGTTATAGTTATACCCATAAATATCTTCTTTGATATTTTTTCAGATTTTTTAGATCACTGGTGTCCATTCGCGAGGGAGGAAACACATTTTTCATGTATTTCCCCCCCTGTGCTCCCACTGAAGCAAAAACTGTCAGTTTAAGAACTGTTTTGAAAAGCTCTCATAGAGAACTTTCAGTTGATACTCATATCGGCTACCTTTGATGAAATTTTTTTCAGGGGCCACTCCTCTGTACTGTAATCATCGATTCATGGCCTATTTTTTCGAATCCTAGAATGGTTACAAAGCCCTTTTGCTAGGAGCTCTCTCCTGCCTCTTCGACTTGTTTCAATTGTATGTACTCATCTTCTTGATACCTATCACTCCTGAAATTTCCATGCAAATTCTAGCAAAGCTGTAGTGTCTAAGTCGGTAAAAAGCGCATATGGCTCCATAGCAATATGTTTCCATAGTAATACAGGGCATATTGCTCCATAGTAATGCAGGAAAATTCAAATCGCTATAACTTCGGTAACTACTATTCGATCTTTATGAAACTTTCAGAAAAGATCAATCTTATAAATAGTCATCTCTTTGCAAAATTTTATTGAGTTTAAGGGTACCGTTTAGATTTTATTCAAGAAAACACAAAATCGATAATTCATACTATTACTAACAAAGTTGAGTGAATTTCGACTTCCCATGTATTTGTTGTTGTTGTACTCATAAAGGCTTACATTCATGATTTTTTTCAGATTTTTCGGATGGAAGGTGTCCAATCGCGAGGGGGGGGTACGCGAAAAGTTCGTACATTTCCCCTTCCCCTGCCCCCCTCGGTACTCATAAGACAATTTTAAGACTTGTTTTGAAAAGATCTCATTGAGACCTTTCCAATGACACCCTACTCGACTACCAATGGTGAAAATTTTTTTTTGAGGGGTCACCCCCTTATATGGGGAGACCCCCCTTAAGCCCCTTTGAAAAATTTTTCCACCCTTGAACTTTCAAGAGGTCACCACTTCTGACCTTTCTACAAAGTTTCATGGCTGTAGCCCTTATAGTTTCGGAGAAAAAGTGCTGTGACATACAGACGGACGGACGGACGGACGGACGTACGGACAGACGGACACAGGTCGTGATTGCAATAGGGTTTTGTATTTTAGTACAAAACCCTAAAAAGTCAAAAGTGAAGACAATGTTGATTTGTTTTTACGATTCGGAGGGTATTATTCATCGTAAATTCATTCCACCTGGTCAAACGATTACTGCTGTATTTTACCTTGGTGTTATGAAGCGTTTGCTCAGCCGTATTTGCCGTGTGCGGCCACAATACCGTTGTTTTGTACTCACTATTAGTTTACCGCGAGATTTAGGAATACTGGCAATTCAGTATTCCTTTGCAAAATTTCTTCAACCAGTTTTGGATTTTATTCAGCGAGTAAAGGTTGAAATTTTCTTTACAAGCACAGAGTTGATTTATAAAGTATTACACGTAATAGTTACAAATTCGCAAATTAAAATTGAAGTTGCTACTTGAGCCGACAAAGTGGATCGAACATTTTCAAAATTTTTCACAACCTAGGAAACCTATTAGCGATTACACATTTTTGTAGTGGGAAACTGAAGGACTATGATTGGTTAACAAAAAATAGGAAAGGATGTTGCAAAGTACAAGAACAAACGTGAAAAAGAGAGCTGGCTTTAGTTGCATAATAATGTCCCGTCTCATCGATCGAACTTGATCACGGATTTTTTTATCAAAAATTCCATTTTAACCTCAACCATTCACCGTACTTGCCCTTGATCCCCCTCAGGATGGACCAATTACGGCGTAGTCACTGTTAACATTTTAACAATATAATAATTAAAAATTAAATATATTAAATTTCTCCTTTGACTCACAATAAAGTTTTCACTATGGAATTCAACTTTATGCCTTTTATTTGAGACTGAAAACCAAACCTCATAATGAATCGTGCTATATACTTGTATAAATATGAGATGTAACGAAACCTTTGACCACGCTAGAGAACGCAATTTGGCTTCAATTTTCGGTATATTGAATAAATATCTCGGCTTGCTTTGTAAACCAGCTATGTTGGCCGGGAAAGAACAAAATGATGGCTATTTTAGACAAATAAATTAAAAATCCAAAGTCGAATCGCTTGAATTAAAATGGCGGCTGTTCAAAAGTCGAAAAATGCCCAAGAATGTGTTAATGTAGTCATGAACAAGCCCTTAAACCTTTGCTATTGAAATTTGGCTATTTGATAAAGACCATAAGTATCTAAGGAACTGTGTAAACATATAAGAGGTCAGATCTCAAAAAACTTTTATAAGTGATTTGTACATAGCTATACACGTCGAGCCAAGTATTAGCTTATGCGGACGAAATCAAAATTTTGTCAATTATTTTGTCTTGCCAATATTCTTAGGCTGATGTTGTTTACCTTGAAAAGCCTTCGGGCGCTGATTATTTGAGTGAGCAGACGCGTTTTGACTCCTTTGAGTCATCTTCAGTTTCTAAAAGATGTGTGGAAGGAAATTACTTTGTAAGCGGTAGAATGGGTTAACTAACTGGGCTCGAAATTGCGCCAGATAGAAAAATACTAGCTTTTTTGTTTTTTGGGTTATTTTTTTCCGTTTTTGCTGGAGTGTATGGCCCTATTTTTCTTCCTCATAGCACAACAGTCTTTCCCGAGTATTCATGTCCTCTTGTTTGGCTTGTTTATGGTTGGTTCCTGAGGACGTCGTGCCGATCTGAACCGTTGTAGCGTCGTTTCTGTCTCTTTGCAGCGACGTATGAAGGAGTATATCCGTTCCACTTCCGTGTAACAATCACCACAGATTTGGTCTGGTGAGCCATCTTCAAAAACAATATTAATCTTGATGTACTCCTTCAGTAGGCTAACGACACCTATTCTCATCGCTTCATCGACGAAGCTATCACCCAGTGGGTACATTTCATCGCCGATCCTCAGGCAAAGTCGACATGCATTTAGAAAATCCATTATCCTAAAAAACGTTGACGCTAATAAATATAGAATAGTAAAAATGCTAGATGATGCTATAAAAGAAATATTTAAATATTATTAAGACAACACACAAAAAACGGCCGAAAGTGGCGAACTATTCACACTCCTCACAAAAAAAAAACCGCAAGTTATGAAAAAAATAATTTACGTTATCCAAAAAAATACGTTATCCAAAAAAAAATATCCGGTCTTTCCTTTCCGTCCTTCCTCCCAAGTATGGACACCAATGGCACAATCCTTCTAAAGTGTTTCAGGGACACTCTCTTGTGGCACCATAAAAATCAGGGTTCAGAAGTGATCCCTCATCCGCAAATTTTCTCAAGTTACGACTTGTCAGCCCAGGGTTGGATTCTAATCCACAAGCAGCGCGTGTCTTGTCATGGATAGTCATGGATTAGCTAATTAGCCAATCACGTGAAATCAAAATCCATGTAATTTAAGACACCTAGGCACCGCTGGTTTGGGAAGCGAATCAGAATCCTCCGCAAAAAGCTGTTGGGATAATAACCTCCGAACACAAAAAGGGACTCTAATATCATTTGGCCTTTCTAGTTATACAATGGTGGTAAACCACCAAAGTATAATTCAAAAGCAGGACCAAACGATATTGATGTTCGAAGACAACACACGTTCGAAAGTTACTATTTGCTGGGGCACGATCAGTGCAATTACCCTCGGGAGTTATCTACCCGCCAATAATTCTAACACCTAGTGGGGACACCTAGAGACGATGGACTGTCTCGTGCTCACGACTGATGATACAGCCGGGCTTTTCGGGACCCACGTTGGGCGCCATTTGTAGTGAATTAGAAGGTTCATATGTCCGTAAAGGACTGCAGCGATGGTCTGCTGCCCCGGCAGAAGAAGATGGAGGTATCTGCCGAGAATGCCCTCGTCTGGAGACGCGTGAATGCGCTGGCAGGCTAGCATTGCGGTGTCGTGGGGCGGATTCGTTTCCCCAGCACGAGGACCCACTACAAAAAAAATTTCGCATTCACGAATTAGTCGATAGCTCAAAAGGCGACCGAAGTCGCAAGAATTGTAGATAATCTCACCGAGGGAGATGTAACTTGTTACGAGAACAAGTGAAACCTGAAAAGAAAGGCGAACTTGGGGTGACCTCGTCGTTACCCAACGAAGTTCATGGCCCACAAATGAAAGAGGGGCAACCGGGTGGTGGGGGAGCCCCTTCATACCCACCCAACCGGAATAAATCCATAGATAGCTTGTTGAAGTGGCCAGGTATTCCGCTTCTGAGTGGAAAACTCATACAACTTGAATTGTATGAACCTTCCCATCAGAAGGGGAGTACCCCGGTGACCAATTTATGTCATAGAATTATACAATTGGATTGCATAAATCTATGCCATAAAAAGGTACTCTGCTTGGGCCACTCAACCCAAAAAGGTCACCTGAAACAAAAAGGATTAATTTGTACCCGGTGGCTGGCTCATGTTTTGAGGTGGAAGCCTGCCACCGTACCGGGTCCTATACCCGGTTAGATAAAACGGAAGGGAAAGGCCGACGGTTAAAGTTTAATAATGCATTTTTAATTCAATATACTCGTAATATACAATGATTAGTCACCCGATCTCTAGGTGAGTTTACTCTACTTGGCATGCAATACGTATGACGGTAAATGTATCAAAGAAAAAATTGTGGTGACGATTAATTTTTATGATTAAATTTTATATTAAAATGTTTCATTAATTTAGGTAGGTGATGATTAAATTTTATACGTAAATTTTATAGTATAAAAAATGTTTCAATAATTTAATTAACTTAAACGGTACTCACCTGCATGTTCCGTCGAGCGCTCGATGGGTGCAGGTATCCTCTGTTAAATTCGGGAAAATCCAAAAAATATAATTTTCCTCGACTCACAAGCCAAAGAATAACAAAGATTATTAATCGTAAAATCGTCAATGCAAAAATAAATACTAAGAACCCAGCGGCCGCTATGCTTAAATAATATACACCTTTCCTTAAAATAGGAGGCCAGAGCGGAAACATACAAATAACAATGGCTCCTAATACGACAAATGTTCCATAGATCCAATAGTAAATGGGCACTGGGTCATAAATCCAAACATATGCTTCGGAACCGTCAACAAATATTTGCTCTGGGTGCATTTCGAGTCGGACTTTTCGCTTTCCTTTTTCTTTGGATGTCAATTCTTCAGAGGTTCCTTCAACATGACTATCCTGATCTGTTAGCTTTTCTTTGCCAGCTTCCTTGTCATTTGCATTCTCCTTTTCTTCTTTCTTCAACTTGCCTTTAAGCTCATCTAAATAAACAGGAACTTTCTTTGCTCGATGAAGAAATTTATGTTCTAACATTAAATCCAAATAATCTATTGCACTCTCTCGGGATGGGAATAAACAATTATCTCCTTCAGCAAAACGAGACTTCATAAGAGCGTCAAGCGCTTTCGATGATGTAAAGTATTCTACATTGTGACTGAGAAATTTCGTCTTTTCGTCCACACATTGGTGACCATTCAAATGTCAACAGCAGGATGTACCATTTTCCGAGGTTTTAAGAAAAAAGCTTTTTCATTTCCATGCACTGCTGCGTCGTCAATGAATTCTTAATCCCGTTACACAATTGCTACCACTGGAATAAGTCGCGATCAACGCGAAGGACATGGGGCCACAGTCCAGCACTGAACAATTCGATTGTCACTTTTCCGTTCACTCGCTCCGCAGCGCTTTCTTCCGCGCCACTGACAACAATATCTTCCTTGCAATCATCAAAATCCGCCAATCTTGCACTTGAACTAGTCCGTCATCCCTCGCCACGCGATTCTTGCTATTCAATTCCCCGCACACGGACCGCCGATTTCGTCCCTAGCGGACTCGAGATCAAACTTACGGCAGATAACTAAGAGCATCAATAACAATCATATACACTTGTCCACACAACTCTCGCGTTCAAATTTGCACTTCGATTTTCTTATCAAATAACCCCAACAGCGATCAGAACTGCAACACAAATTTCAATCTTTTCTTTAACTTAGTTCGATTTCATCTCGTCGCACAATTTAAATTTGTAAGAGCCGAACAAACGGAACAAAATTTCAATTAGTTTAAACCTTTTGCAAATATAATGATAATTATTCAAATTTCATCTCTTCGCGACCGCACGCGTTCGCAGTTCCAACTCGACTCCTCGCCTGAGATCTTCCGCGTCCCCAAATTCACTCCCAATCTGCTCTGTTATCTTCACCGTTTGTCCCGTTTTGTTTTCATCAATTTCCAACTCATGCACCCATGTATCTAATTTTAGAAATGTACTCCGTTTATTCACATCATATGCGGAAATATAACTTACAAAGGCTACTTTGTATGCATTCTTTATTGTGCCAATAACAAAATTTAAAACTGGTTGAGCATTATTATTCAAACTAAAGGAATTCTAAAACCATAAAATCTTCGATTGTACTCTAGGTACAAAGAATGCGAGTATTTCGTATTGTTGGTGTAATCGTTTTAAGTATTTCATGGATCGCAGATGATTAGTTGTTTCATCTAAATGATAATTTTTACTAATATTGATTTATTCAGAGAGCGATATGTTTATGATCTTAAAAGAATGTATTTGAATTGAGGCAGTGTAGTTTGTAAAAATGAACGATAATACGAATAATTTAAAGTTTTGTACGAACAACATTTTCACTGTCTTTTGTAGATTCGATTAAGTTATCAATTAAAAGCAATTCTCGTTTATAATGATTAGGCGTAATTAAGTGGAAAAAAAGAAATCGGGAGAATTAGACAGGCACACGTTAACTGCCGACAAACAAAACAATTTTTAATTAATATTATGGTTGGAATGGGTAGAATTCGACAAATTTTGAGGGGTTTAAATGATACAATGATTTTATCGTTCATATAATTTAAGGGGTTAACCGTTTCGTTCTAAGCATTTGTATACCGCGTTACACCGCAATTCGTTAAATTATATTCAAAAGATATTGTAATAAAGTCACTACACATTAAAATTTTAAACAGTTTTAGAATTTTGTTTCCCGGGAGTTAAGTACAAAAGAAATTTTCTCGACTTATTTTTCATGCAAAAAAAAAAAAAAGAGTGAGGGTTGCGATGGGGAAGGTGACTGAATGGTTACTCATTGTTAAATTGAGTTTGTGCTGTGTGCCTGTGGCAGCGCTGGCTTTTAGAGCCATAGCTCTCCGATTATTACAAATCTTGAAATCAAAAAGATGTTTGGGTTCGCGTCCTTGTTTCCCAAGCATAGCATAATACTGGTCTTATCACAAATTTGCATACGTGGAGCTTTGTTTACCTGTGTATGCAGCTGGTCTTCAAGATCGTCTAAACTGAATAAAATATTTCATTTGCGAGCTGTACTCTTTGGCATATTTCGTTTCTTTCATCAGCGTTTCTCGTTCTTTTTGGTGCCCAAAAACATGAATTTGCTGACATTTCGAAAGTTTATCCGCCAAGTGTGATATTTTGTGTATTTGAGGTATTTTTCTTCAACTGCGTCATGGGCTTTGTTTTATTTTCATTGATTTGTAACCATTCTAGTTTTGCTTCGCAGTCAAGTTTCAAGAAGAGTTCTTTGGCAGTTATTAACGACCGCGACAAAATTTTGATGTCGTCCGCATAGGCTACTACTTGGCTCGACTTGTATAGTAATGTGCCTCGTATATCGATAGGTAGCTTTCTTGTGACGCATCCAGAGCCAAATTGAATAGCAATGAGGCCAGCCCCTCTCCCTGCTTTAGTCGGATATTTGTATCAAAGGCATCGGTGAGTTGAAACTAATTAGTTTTACTGCCTGAGATTATCCCTTTAAAGGTCATACAAAAGTTTTCGATATGTATTTATATTTTGTAAAAGCGAATAGAAGATTCATTAAGTAATAACACTGAAGAAGGGAACAAGTAGTTCCCGAAATACGTATTTGTTATAGTAAAATAAAATAAATTTAATGAAATAAAGGGTATTTTGAAATAATAATAAAAATAATTAAAATTTTTCACCGCAAAAACTGGAACTTCGAAAATTGCATTAGAATCAGAATATTTTATAAATTTTTCGGGCGCTTTTTTTTAAACAAATTTCATTTGTGAAAAAGAGGGACAAAAACTGAAATGCTTAACTCTAATTCCGATCATGGCCACTCACTTATTTTTCAAAATGGCGTTGGATTTTTATTGTTTCTAATTTACCCTACGAGATATCTTGTCAAACAGTTTTTAATAGGGCCGCCATTTCGTCCCCATGGTTCAAAAAACTTTAAAAACAAGTTTCCTTTTTTGTAGAGTTCAAGGTGCATTTTTTGTTCTGTAAAAGTTACAAAGGATTCTAATAAACATTTCTATGAAATTTTTTAAAATTTCATCCAACAAGCCCAGACTGCTCCCAATGGGATTGTATTTTCAAGAGTATCATCAAAAGTCAAAATATAAATGTCTTCAACTCACCACAAATTCAATTTATTTCCAAAGATATTATCTTGTCGATGAAATGTGTTTACGGATATTATAATGACCAAATCCCTCTGTCAGATTTGCAAACAGCGCTTCTCTAATGTATTGTACTACCAAGCACAAATGGAAAGACGGATTTAAAATGAAGATAATGTCCACGTATTCACTTATGCATATATACTCGTACGTAGTGCAAGCTGATTAGTAATTTCAACACATATTGTTCTATGCTCCCATCCAACAATGGCCATGCTAATTTTATCCTGGTATGTTCCAATTAGGTCTCTATTTTCCACAGCGCATCGAATACCAACGAATCAATAATATCCATTTATCCAGACTGTTGCCAGATACTCGAAGCTAGTTCCATTCACATATTTTGAAAGGATTCTCTGCATCCTATATTAAACGTGGGCGAGCTGATGATGGAGTGTAAGTTTACAGACAGTTAAAAAGGAATGAGTGGAGAAAACGATACATGTAGAATTGAGGCTATAAACAGTTGGCAAAAAATTGCCCGAAACGCTCAGTGTGAAAGCCTCGCCTGTGAAAAATGGAAAAATTGCTTGGACGCCTGAGGTTAGCCAACATTTGACTATTGCTGACTCTCTTGCATGGTAACTAGGCTTACTATAGCCTGCGGCCCCTTCACCTGGTCACAGCGACATCCGGCTAATCTACAGACTGCATAGACTGCAGATATCGACAGGTCAAGCATAGGTTTCCATTTCGACTATCGTTTATCTCGTTTCTCGCTTTAATTAAACTTCGTATTCGTTGTTTATTGGCAAGACCCATATGTTACACCTCATATCCCCTTTCACACACTGGGAGTTAGTTGTAGTCGTTAAAGCCAAGCAAGGGTTTGTGGTTAAACCTTATCCCACTGCCGTTGCAACACTCGTCCTTGCCAATGCTTACATTGGAATTGTTGCTGCAATATCACGGTCATTGGAGTTGAATTTGTAGGTGATTAGGAGGATACCTGAATTACATACCGTCTTGTTGATTATTCGGGATAAAGGTGGTTGATGTAGGTGCCGGTTTGCATGCAGCTTTTAAATGATATGGTAGTATTACATGTCAGGTAGTGCATTGCTTTTTAATTAAATGATTCTCGCTCAGATAAAGTTGTTGAATTTGTATTCTAATATTGTGTCCTACATTTAATTTATTTTCATTTACAGGTACGGATATTAATGCCAAATGAATCGAAGGTAAGTAATCCGTAAACTGAATAACAAGGAAATTTAACAATCAATTGTTTGTAATTTGAGCAAATTAAAATATAGAGAGATATTATTTGACTAGATTCCAAAATACTTTTCAAACGTAAAATTTCAACTCCAAATCACTCTTACGAATACATAGTTAAACGGCGAATGTACAACTTACTATTTGGCTCATTTTCACATATTTATCAAATAAGACTTTGTGAAATGCTTAACTGAAAGGATAATGAACCAAGAAAATTTATTTTAAGTAAGTTTTTAAAAATATAAATGAAGCCTCGGAATGCAGATTTGGAACATTTAATCACGGTAATTCGATACAACCTTGAGCTGTATGAAATTTTTGACGGACAGGAGGCCTCAACGGTTGTAAGACTGCGGAAGCTGCAATGGGCTATCCACATGAATTGTATGGACGAACAACGGATACCCAAAAAGGTATTCGTTGGGAGAACTGAAGGCCGTGAACCAGTGGAAAAAGCGAGGAAACGCTAGTCTGACTGGGTTGACAAAGACAGTTCATCGCTGCTCAGATTTCGAAATTGGAGGACGCGGTCAACAGACCGAGACAGTTGGAGGCGCTGTTTGCAGGAAGCGAAGGCCCGAGAGGGGCTGTAGTGCTAAGAAGAAGATCTCGATCCATTACCATTTTGACAAGTCATTACTAAGACAAAAATTCATTTCTCTGTAGCATCTTCATCCAAATCAAAGCTTCTAGTAATTTCATCAATTAAATGTTTCAGTTGACTAATTTTCAAACTACACTATGCCTATTTTCATCGATGTTGACTCCCAAATGATGATAATTTGCATATTTCTTTGAAGGAGTGCTTTTGAAACAGAATATGAAGTAACATTGTTTTGACTTACTACTTAACACGTGAATAAACAGTGCTGTAACAAAACTAGAGACCCCACTATTATTGTGACTACGCATATTTGTACTTACATAAAAGTGGTCTGATTATAGATCCCTGTCATTTGATACACATTCATAATCGCAACGTGACCCGATGGGATGCCTTTGATCCCAATAAGGCCGCCGAAGGTAGGGTGCCACTCGCTTGGTCTATTTTATCTCTGAAAGCTGCCGAGTGGGAGTGCCACTCGCCGAAACCTAATGTCACGCAACTTCATCATCGACAAAATCGACGTTTCTGGTTACGCGAGTCCACATATGCTCGCACTGAGTTATGCTAAACTAACTTCCCTATATCCTTAAGCGAGTTAGAGTGATGGGGGAGATAATACTCGCAATATTAGACGAAGGCAAAATACATATGTTCGGGCATCCTCCTCATAATTACCAGGCAAACCACTGGTACTATACCTGGAAGAAAAATTATTACTTTTTCCTTTCCCAATATGCTACTGGAAATAAGAAATCAGCAAAGTTGTAAGAATACAGGTATCCCTCCTAAAATACGGTTTCGCTCTTACACGAAATACAAATTGATACCTTCCTCATATAACACGGTACTTCTGCAACACGATAAGAGAATACTACTTTAGAGAATTGCATCATGGCTTATGAAGAATATTTCAAAATTGAATTACAAATCTGCACTTTTTCACATTTAGAGTAAGAACCGATAAAAAAAACACTCCTTGAAGCACTTTATGTTTGAAGTTCCGTAGATAAAGTGTTAAAAGTCATACTCAGTGACAAATATCAGCCAATAAATATTATTGTTTCTTTGCGTTGAAAAGGAAATTTTTCGATCAACTTAGATTGCGATTGTTTACATTATTTATGGATAACGTGCATGGAAAAAAGCAGCAAAGTGGCAAGGATCCTCAGATAGAAACCAAACGGTGGACCTCATGTCCTCAACAGCAGGTAGCAGCAATTTTCTTGGAAATAAATATTAGAAAACGGGCAGGAAAACAAATTAGACATGTGCATATTGGGAAATAATAGAAAATTTCCTTATCCTTTATTTTGTGCTATATTTTTTATGTATAAAAATCAAAAATATGCTTTTCGTCTCGCCGTGCAGAAAGTTCTACTTTCCGTACGGCTGAGCGTGTGGAAAGTAGTCGTTCCTTTCACCGTATTGAAATAGGGAGATTGCCCTCATCGTGGGCGACCTTCGCCTCGAGCGACTTCAGCAGTGTAATGTCTTGATGCGCAATTGTTTAAATATTGTTATTTTCTAAGAACTTTCCTCACGGCTTGATGAAAAATAGTAGACGATACACATGCGGACGTACGTGTTCCCATTTGTGCTCTTAACATCGCGCTCGTGGGAACACCTACTTTCCGCACTCGTATCGTAATATACTATTGAACTTGAGTTCATTTTACGTTTTGTTCAGTAGAAGTTTACTTAGTTGCTAGAAAACATTTTTTTTTGAGGAAGTTTGTGAAGTATTTTTCCATGCAAAACATTTCAAACAGTTTTTTTTATTACTCCGAATGTGTTGGTATTTATAGCGTTGCAATAAAAATTGCTTCAATTTATTCGTAAGTGTTAATGAATGAGGAGTTTTCCTGTAGAAAAAGCATTGCACATTGCAAAAGTACTAAATTTAAATGAGGCAACCATTGGAACCATAAAGAAAAGTGAGAAAGAAATTAGAAGTGCTGATGCTGCAGGATCTTCAATATCTGCGAAATATGCAGCTCGTCCACGTGCATCAATAATAGAGAAAATGGAAAAAGTCTTAAACATTTGAACTAACGATAATTTAAAAAAAAGATTCCATTGAGTAGTAACATAATCAACAGAAAGCGTTAGCTATATATGAAGACCTGAAAGAGAATGGAGAACCCTCGCGCAACACAGACTTCGTTGCGAGTAAGGATTGGTTCGAGAAATTCAAGAAATGGTTTTCCCTTCATAACATCAAAATACAAGGTGAAACTACGTCTACTGATCACGAAGCTGCAAAATTACAAAAAATTATTCATTAGCACGGATACACAGCACATCAAGTATTCAATGCCGATGAAACAGGGCTTTATTGGGAAGAAAAGCCGAATAGAGCTTTTATTTCAAAAAATAAAAAATTTGCGCCTGGATTCAAAGTTTCAAAAGATAAAGTTACATCGCTTTTATGTAGCAATGCGTCAGGAGACTTTGTCACAAAACTCATGCTAATTTATAAATCACTAAAACCCCGTGCACTTAAAGATGTAAACAAAAATACGCTACCAGTATATTGGAAATCAAATTCAAAAGCTTGGGTAACTGGAGATTTATTTCGAGATTAGTTTCTAAATATTTTTGTATTGTACCAGAAGTTGAAAATTATTTGAAGTAAAAAAATTTGTTCTGCAAGGTGCTTTTATTAATCGATGATGCACCAGGTCACCCACAAGATGTATATCATCCTAATGTGCGAGTAGAGTTTCCACCTCCAAACACTACTGCATCGCTACAACCGTTTGATCAAGGTTTAATTTATGCCTTTAAAACTTATTACACTAGAAGATCATTACAATGGATTTTAAAGAAAATAGATTCAGATACTATTGATGTAAAGAAAGTTTGGAAGCAATTTTTGATGAAGAACTGTGTAGAACCGATTTCTTTGTCGTTGAGAGAACTGAAACCATCAACATTAAACGCGAGCTGGAAAAATGTGTGGCCAGCTGTAGTTGAAGAGAAAAATGTAATTGAATCGACAGGAAGTGAAATAGGCGGCATAAAAGAACTCGCTAGATCAATTGGAGGAGAAGGATTTGTGGATGTGAAAGTTGGATATGTTCAAGAATTGTTAGACGAGGATGAAATTACCGAAGCAGATTTACTAATTGATTTTGAAAAGAAGAAGAAGAAGAATGTGAAATTAAGAATTTTACACTAAAAGAATTACAGGAAGGTCTTTGTATAGCAAGAAATCTGGAATTATTTTTCTTCAATTTGGGCCCTTCTCCAGAAAGAAGTTCACAATTCCAAAGGGAGCCGCAAAATTGCTTATCATATATCATATATAGCGCAATTAACACGACCTTGTTAAGACAAGTAAACAAAGCAGAGTTACAGACGTTTTTAAAAAGGCAGGAATTACTCCAGATAAAGGAGAAAGCTCTAAAACAACAGAATATATTTCTCCGCCAAACAAACGGTCTCGATCTATAGTGCTGAGCAGTGATAATAATCAAAGTCAATCAAGTAATGTTTTTGTTTTGTTTGCTAATATGTTTTTGTTTGCATTGTTATGTGATTTATTTGGAGTTTAAAAATAAAATTTAAAGTAAAATAAAGGAATCTTTCTATAACCTACTAGAACATTACCCTTATTTTGTGCTGGCTTCTAGTCTCGTATAACAAGGTTTCGCACCACACGAGACTTTTCAGGAATGTATCTACTATTTTGTAGGAGGGACACCTGTACACCAAAAGAATCTCAGTAACAAAGCCAAAGAAAGATATTCTCAGTTCAATTACAACCTTTATATTACAGAAACCAATATATTGTACTAAGATATTTTTTAGCTAACTATAACCAGACGTAGAGTTAGTTACTTTTAAATGATTAATTTTTTTTGCAGTGAGTTCCCCTTGCTGCGCCTCCTTAAGCAATCTGTACCGGACGATAGACCAGATGCTCACAAAAAACGTCTTACCTTCACAAAAGATTGTCCATACTTTGACCACTTCTCGTTTAGTATGAGGTTCCACTAGGGAGAAAAAAACTTCATCTTTCCCAAATACACAATTTATCTCACTTCGAAGATTTTTGTTACTGTTTTTCAGTTTTCACGATTGCTAATTACTTTTCACTTATTTCTTCACTTTTAAAAATATGTTAACGCTTCATAGCTCTTGCAATTTTTGAATACTTTTCACAAATTTGCTCACATGGTATGCGGATTAAGAGCTATTACTCACGGATCTACTACTCTCTTTCGCAGGAAACACTTTCTTTTACTGACACCATCGGTAGAGCAAAGAGCGCGTTGCCTAACGTGGGATCTTTTCATAATTTTTTTGAACAAGCAGTGGGATCCACTAGTCATTTGAACGATGACTGATCAATAAACTTTCCTTCCTCACATTATTTGAAGCAACACCAGTGAATGTGTAAATTTTGGACCGTCTAACAAAAGGAGAAAAAGCATTGCACATTGCAAAAGTACTAAATTTAAATGAGGCAACCATTCGAACCATAAAGAAAAGTGAGAAAGAAATTAGAAGTGCTGATGCTGCAGGATCTTCAATATCTGCGAAATATGCAGCTCGTCCACGTGCATCAATAATAGAGAAATTGGAAAAAGTCTTAAACATTTGAACTAACGATAATTGTAAAAAAAAAGATTACTACTCAACATAATCAACAGAAAGCGTTAGCTATATATGAAGATCTGAAAGAGAATGGAGAACCCTCGCGCAACACAGACTTCGTTGCGAGTAAGGATTGGTTCGAGAAATTCAAGAAATGGTTTTCCTTTCATAACATCAAAATACAAGGTGAAACTACGTCTACTGATCACGAAGCTGCAAAATTATATCCAGCAAAATTACAAATAAATTATTCATTAGCACGGATACACAGCACATCAAGTATTCAATGCCGATGAAACAGGGCTTTATTGGGAAGAAAAGCCGAATAGAGCTTTCATTTCAAAAAATAAAAAATTTGCGCCTGGATTCAAAGTTTCAAAAGATAAAGTTACATCGCTTTTATGTAGCAATGCGTCAGGAGACTTTGTCACAAAACTCATGCTAATTTATAAATCACTAAAACCCCGTGCACTTAAAGATGTAAACAAAAATACGCTACCAGTATATTGGAAATCAAATTCAAAAGCTTGGGTAACTGGAGATTTATTTCGAGATTAGTTTCTAAATATTTTTGTATTGTACCAGAAGTTGAAAATTATTTGAAGTAAAAAATTTGGACTGCAAGGTGCTTTTATTAATCGATGATGCACCAGGTCACCCACAAGATGTATATCATCCTAATGTGCGAGTAGAGTTTCTACCTCCAAACACAACCATTTGATCAAGGTTTAATTTATACCTTTAAAACTTATTACACTAGAAGATCATTACAATGGATTTTAAAGAAAATAGATTCAGACACTATTGATTTAAAGAAAGTTTGGAAGCAATTTTCGATGAAGAACTGTGTAGAACCGATTTCTTTGTCGTTGAGAGAACTGAAACCATCAACATTAAACGCGTGCTGGAAAAATGTGTGGCCAGCTGCAGTTGAAGAGAAAAATGTAATTGAATCGACAGGAAGTGAAATAGGCGGCATAAAAGAACTCGCTAGATCAATTAGAGGAGAAGGATTTGTGGATGTGAAAGTTGGATATGTTCAAGAATTATTAGTCGAAGATGAAATTACCGGAGCAGATTTACTAATTGATTCTGAAAAGAAGAAGAAGAAGAATGTGAAATTAAGAATTTTACACTAAAAAAATTACAGGAAGGTCTTGGTATAGCAAGAAATCTGGAATTATTTTTCTTCAATTTGGGCCCTTCTCCAGAAATAAGTTCACAATTCCAAAGGGAGCCACAAAATTGCTTATCACCATATAGCGCAATTAACACGAATTTGTTAAGACAAGTAGACAAAGCAAAGTTACAGACGTTTTTAAAAAGGCAGGAATTACTCAAGATAAAGGAGAAAGCTCTAAAACAACAGAATATATTTCTTCCCCA
Source organism: Odontomyia ornata (assembly GCA_963969285.1). Classification (NCBI taxonomy): domain Eukaryota; kingdom Metazoa; phylum Arthropoda; class Insecta; order Diptera; family Stratiomyidae; genus Odontomyia; species Odontomyia ornata. The sequence continues at coordinate 376,308,652 of OZ017738.1, forward strand.
AACAAACGGTCTCGATCTATAGTGCTGAGCAGTGATGATAATCAAAGTCAATCAAGTAATGTTTTTGTTTTGTTTGCTAATATGTTTTTGTTTGCATTGTTATGTGATTTATTTGGAGTTTAAGAATAAAATTTTAAGTAAAATAAATTAATTTTTCTATAACCTACTAGACGTTACCCTTATTTTGTGCTGGCTTCTAGTCTCATATAACAAGGTTTCGAACAACACGAGACTTTTCAGGAATGTATCTACCATGTTGTAGGGGGGACACCTGTACACAAAAAGAATCTCAGTAACAAAGCCAAAGAAAGATATTCTCTTTTCAATTACAACCTTTATATTACAGAAACCAATATATTGTACTAAGATAAATTAGCTAACTATAACCAGACGTAGAGTTAGTTACTTTTAAATGATTAATTAGGGTTTTGTACTAAAATACAAAACCCTATTGCAATCACGACCTGTGTCCGTCTGTCCGTCCGTCTGTATTTCACAGCACTTTTTCTCCGAAACTATAAGGGCTACAGCCATGAAACTTTGTAGAAGGGTCAGAATTGGTGACCTCTTGAAAATTCAACGGTGGAAAATTTTTTCAAAGGCGTTTAAGGGGGGTCTCCCCATATAAGGGGGTGACCCCTCAAAAAAAAATTTTCACCATTGGTAGTCGAGTAGGATGTCATTGGAAAGGTCTCAATGAGATCTTTTCAAAACAAGTCTTAAAATTGTCTTATAAGTACCGAGGGAGGCAGGGGAAGGGGAAATGTACGAACTTTTCGCGTACCCCCCCCTCGCGATTGGACACCTTCCATCCGAAAAATCTGAAAAAAATCATGAATGTAGGCCTTAATGAGTACAACAACAGCAAATATATGAGAAGTCGAAATTCACTCAACTTTGTTAGTAATAGTATGATTTATCGATTTTGTGTTTTCTTGAATAAAATCCAAACGGTATCCTTAAACTCAATAAAATTTAGCAAAGAGATGGCTATTTATAAGACTGATCTTTTCTGAAAGTTTCATAAAGATTGAATAGTATTTACCGAAGTTATAGCGATTTGAATTTTCGTGTATTACTATGGAGCAATATGCCCTGTATTACTATGGAAACATATGGCTATGGAGCCATATGCGCTTTTTACCGACTTGACACTACAGCTTTGCTAGAATTTGCATGAAAATTTCAGGAGTGATAGGTATCATGAAGATGAGTACATACAATTGAAACAAGTCGAAGAGGCAGGAGAGAGCTCCTACCAAAAGGGCTTTGTAACCATTCTAGGATTCAAAAATATAGGCCATGAATCGATGATTACAGTACAGAGGAGTGGCCCCTGAAAAAAAATTTCATGAAAGGTAGCCGATATGAGTATCAACTGAAAGTTCTCAATGAGAGCTTTTCAAAACAGTTCTTAAACTGACAGTTTTTGCTTCAGTGGGGGCACAGGGGGGGAAATACATGAAAAATGTGTTTCCTCCCTCGCGAATGGACACCAGTGATCTAAAAAATCTGAAAAAAATATCAAAGGAGATATTTATGGGTGTAACTATAACAAATACCTCAGAAGTCAAAATTCGTTCAACTTTGTTAATAATAGTATGATCCTCGAATTTCACATTTTCTCCAATTAAATCGTCTTTGACAGGTTTCTTGATTTTATTCGTTGCTGGTTACTGCATTTTGTAAGTTGAGTACAAAACCCTTCTGACATGAGCATAAGTCTGTCTACCCAACTTGTTTTTTTTGCAGTGAGTTCCCCTTGCTGCGCCTCCTTAAGCAATCTGTGCCGTACCCTAGACCAGATGCTCACAAAAAACGTCTTACCTTCACAAAAGATTGTCCATACTTTGACCACTTCTCGTTTAGTATGAGGTTCCACTAGGGAAAAAAAAACTTCGTCCTTTCCAAGTTCACAATTTAACTCACTTCGAAAATTTTTGTTACTGTTTTTCAGTTTTCACGATTGCTAATTACTTTTCACTAATTTCTTCACTTTTAAAAATATGTTAACGCTTCATAGCTCTTGCAATTTTTGATTACTTTTCACAAATTTGTTCACATGGTATGCGGATTAAGAGCTACTACTCACGGATCTACTACTCTCTTTCGCAGGAAACACTTTCTTTTACTGACACCATCCGCGCGTTGCCTAACGTGGGATCTTCTCATAATTTTTTTGAACAAACAGTGGAATCCACTAGTCATTTGGATGAAAACTGATCAATAAACTTTCCTCCCTCACATTATTTGAAGCAACACAAGTAGAACTTGATTGAGCCGCGATCGTCCATTCAGACCTGTCAAAAGTGACGTTCTTAACTTATTTATTTTCTATTATTTTGTTTCCCATGCGGCGGGTGATTTTAATGTTTAGTGGTAGTGTCTATAAAATGAGAAGTACCAATCGGCCACTAAAAGATTTTAATTGGACGAATACGGTGGATGGTTAGCAGCGCATGGCCTCCGAGCGCTCCGGTAAAGTAAATGACATTTTTACTCCCACCGGGGTGAATAATGCAATAATTGAGCAGTCACCAGAGCAAACTGCTCGGAAACCAAGAAGGCTCGCCGACTGATTTTCAGAGTGGTCCCGTAAGGCGGTGATGAGCAACAAACCGGGAGTCCAAACAAGAACGCTGATTGTAGAGTTGCGTGCGGCTAATATGAAATTTTCCTTCTCTTCGCAAATATTGTCTGCAATACTTGACCACATTTGATTCTCAATGCAACGTTGTTTATTTAATTAACTCATTTGTGTCAGTGACATCATTGAGTTAGCATAAACGGAAGACGGGTTGCTTCAATTGCAGCTTTTCGTGTCGGCTACCAAGTGCTCCACCCTACCTACTCGTTCATGTTTGCACAGAACGCATAGTGCCGAAAAAATTCACATCAATCGTAATATGATTCAGGCGAACCAGATAATGAGTCAATAATCGTATTTGTCTTGCCATGATAAATAATTCGAAGTATAAATTTGGAAGAATGGTGCAGGAAAATATCTTGCTGAAAGGTCTTCTGGGCTTGAAATGCAAAAAGTGCTTCAAATAATAGAATCTATGTAACTAGCTCGTGGACGTAGTACACAATTGGAGCGCTAATAATATATATTGATGATTCATATATTCAACTTTTACGTGTGTGCAAATATCATGGCCCATGATGGATTGAAAATAATCTCATTAGCCCGTGGAGGATTTGATTAATACCCTAGTTAATAAGGGCAATAACAGTGCGAGCACTGTCTGCTAAAGTTTTGTGAGTGATAAGATGAGTCCCGGGTTCATTTGCTCTCAGAGTGGTGTCAACTAGATGGCATCACGCCATTATTTGTTGAAAAAATTATCAATAGTTTCCGATCACTTTACTTGTACCTCTTAGTCCGTTACACGTATTAAGAAAATTTGAATAACTTTAGTCAAGGAATTTTCCCGCTCATGCCATTCGGTTGATTATGCGTAGAATTGGCTTAGAACATATGTTACATAAAGTATTGAACGAAAAATTGAATCGCAAATCATCTTATGCATTGAGTCACGCTAAATAATCAACTGATCGCCGACATTGGTAGCATGATTAGGGACCCGAGTGATTAATAAGCGCTCTCTGTGAAGCTTAGTGCGAAGATCGTCTCGTAGTTTGTGGAAAAATGGTTGCGCCGGGGTCAACACATTCCGAGAATAATAGCTAGTTCGATTCAGATACAATATAAATGGGTTTTTCGTTATATCTGGAGAATTGAGATCAGGAAGGAGATTTTTGGGCATAAAATATTCATCCAAAGCCATTTGAAGGGCTTCGAACGATACAAGATGCTATTGATGGTAAACAAGCGAAATGAACAGGAACTAGTGGACCTTTGGGTTAATTATTCAATCATGGTTTGGAATCATACATATGCTACAAGCTTGGTGACAATTTACATGTTCTCAGTCTTTGGAATTCATGGCTTACCACCGATAAGAATTTTTTTTTGTGATATGGAATGTCTTTCTTTTATTTACCGCATTTTTAGAAAATACGATATTTGTGTCATAGACAGACAAATTGAGACCTCAGCGCCATTCCCTTGTTTAATCAGTTTACGTAAGCTATAGTAATAGTAATTGATCTTAATGTCTTATATCGTCATTGTAGAGCAAATGATTCCTTTAATTTATTTGTTAAATTTGCATTGCATTTATTAGCAGCCCTCTGTAAAATGTTCATTCGTTTTCACCGAGATAGTTTTTTTTTATTGAATATTTCTTGTTGAACAAAACATTTCCAGTTGCAAATAGTATTTCCCATAAAAATAGGACAAACGTTTTGATTTGAATTGAATTAATCGGGCGGTAATTTTATTTAAATTTGGTTTAAGGCACTTGCCTTTTGTGATGTGTATTATAAATATGCATGTATGTTTAGGGTATTAATGCGTGACCAAGCTTAACGTTTGCACACGTAAAGTTTTTTCATATTGACCTTTATGAAGAAAGCTGTTTAATTGCTCCGTATTTTTGTCTTTTTCTAAACATTTTAGTTTTTGCTGTTTAATGTTAAATTTGAATTATAGTTAAGGCGCTGAAAAAATTATTTTTAGATTATACAATGTATAACTTAGTTTATTTATAATTCAAAGATAATAAAATAATGTTGAGTTAATGTTAACAGAAACTCGGTCTTTCCAATTTTTGAAAACCTGACCGGGTACAGGACTCGCAACGATGGCAGGTTATGGGCTAGCCATCGGACGCGCTCTTCCCTTTTTTTCGTTAACAGGGGCTCTTGCCGGGTAGAGTTGCCTTTCGCTCACGTGCCCTTTTATAGTATAGAGTTATATGATTCCATCGCGTAACGCTATAACGTAAATTGGCCACGTTTGTATTCCTCATTTCATGGAAAGAGTCATGCAAAGTACGTTTGTATGACTTTTTCACTCAAATGGAAAATATATGGCCACGTCTACGTTTGGATCTTGATCCGGTTGGGAGGCTGCGAGGAGACACCGCCTCCATCTGGATGCCCCACTCTTATTTATAGGCCATAAGTATCGTCGGTAACGACGAAGTCTCGGCAAGTTCGTCCATTTTTCCCCGGCCCAATTTGTTCATGGAACAAGCATTTCAACCCTTAGTAGGTGACCTCGCATGTTGACTTGTTTAATTCGTGAATGCGAAATTTTGTTTGTAGTGTGTCCTTGTGCTAGGCGGAAAAAACCCGCCCCACGACACCGCAACGCCAATCTCGGCGGATCAGAGCATCTTCCTTTGCCGAGGCAACAGACTATCAATGCAGTCCTTCACGGACATTTTTATTTACCCGTTCCACTACAGTAAATACATTTGCGGCAAGTCTGACACGTGCCGCCACATTTCCCCACCATGGGTCCACAATCACTCACTCTGCTCTGAGTTCGATCAAGGTGTTTGCGGTTGGGGCGAAAATTTTTGAATTCCGATATCCTTGAAGCTGTTGCTGTTGAGGCCCAGTACGGTCAACGATACCTTTCCGCTCTACTGACGGATTTCTTGAGTTTACCAAAGTCAATTTAATGATTCAGACGAATTTCATAAAAATAAATAACAAACAATTAGAATTAAGGAAAATAAATTACCACAGAACTTTTAAATCCTACAAACAAGACTGCCGCGAGCTGAAGGTAACGCCAACCCGACTGAAGAAGAATTGGTAACTAAATTTTTTGGAATTAAAAATTTTCAATTGCGATTTCTTGGCACATGTAACGCCTAGATTAAGTAGATTCTAAGCGGTCTGATCAGATTATGACCTCACAAGGAAATATTAATAGCCGTGATCCAGCAGGTACCCAATTCGTTAGTGCTAGACATGCTAAACGACGAATCGTCTACAACAAGCAAATCAAGCATCACCAGCTATGGAGACAATTTATCTACCTGTGGAACTATAAGTAAATTAGAAAACGCTTACAAATTAAAAAATTAATGTGAATATTCAAACGAACAACTGCAATTTGAGGCTAGAAATGAGTTGAATTATGTAGAATATGTTTTGAAAGAAGCCAAAATCTATCAACCGGTACCTTATCTTTTGAAAATAAAGTCAACGCTACAGATAATGAGACGGACAAAACTAAATCGAGAGCAGAATATGACGAAAGCGAAACTGCAGATAAGTTAGTCAAAGGAACAGAAGACATCGATGTACGTCAATGTAGCTTATGCTCAACAATTGTTGCAACAAGTCGACATTGAAAAAGCATATGCACGTTCATAGCGCGAGTCAACCACAATGGCTTCAAGCTTTGCACAATTTTAAAGATCGTTTCTGCGATATACTCCGGACAAATATTCGTGTGAAAGTTGTCCAATCGCTTGTTCGTATTATGGAAAATAATCGTGTTGCATATGAGAAGGATATTTTAGAACGCATTGTCATACCGCAATTAATAAATATTGGACATGACACAGATTTAATGGTACGGATAATTGTGGCAAAGGCGTTAATTGACTTTGCCTGGCACCGCGATACGAAGCTGAATTGTTGGTTATTTGGAAGTAAAAATTCAGGCCTCTCTCTTATACTCTTTGGAAATGACAGAATTTATCACTCCCTCTTGTTCACAACGAGGCAGGTGGCTACGACGCTGAAAATGATGAATGAAGATGTCGTTGTGGTTGATGATGAATGATGATGTCGTTGTTGTTGATGATGATGTTGTTGGTGATGTCGATGATGATGCTGATGATGTCGGTGGTAATATTCACGATGCTGTTGTTGATTCTGTTGTTTCGACTACGAACCAGGAGTGGCGTTTTCCTAGGTTCTCTCAAGTATATTGATTCATGAGAAGCGAGAAGAGTGGCTCAAGCAAATGTCCATCAGATATATTGTAGAAAACGTTAAATCGACCATTTGAAGTTAACTAAGCAGATGGTGTAGTATTTCAAGAGGAGAATGAAATTCAAGATGTTCTTACGGTTGTTGACGGTTTGGCGGAAGTTTTTATGGTGAAATTGTATCGATGGCCACCAAGTCACGCTATACGAATATTTAATATATTGGTGGGGCATTTGGAGTTGCATTATCAACGACCGCGAGTTTTTAAAAATTTGAATCGAGTGCGATACAAGCAACATCGAATTCCCGAAGATTTACGCCCACGTTTTGATTTACTCAAACAATTGACGGACAAGGGGAATTGATCCATTGATCCATTTATGATCCAGTGGGCGCCTTAAACACTCGAAGGCAACTTGCTTCTATCATATCATATCAACCCACTTGGAAAATATTGTTGTTGCTGGAATTCTTGATTTGGCATGCAATTGAAGTTGTAACCCCAACGATATTAATGTTGGACAACAATGCGTTCAAATAATCGCAGCTGTCATATGCTATGCTCTGGTCCCGAACTCGTTGCATTCTGACACTATGGCGTACTGCTTATTTGTTTCATTATTGTCAGCTAGCTTGGAAGATTATGAGGAATTTACATGGAACAAGTTCAGGGCACGAAGCACTTTTAATAATGTGTCGGATATTAAATGATAAGTCACTACATCATGAGGAAGCATTACCACCTGGGGCTGTTTTTCATATTTATATGGTTGTTTGGGGCTCAGACGATTACAATACCAATTCTATGCCCTTATCCATCGAATGTAGCCAGGACTTTTAGGAATTGCCTAGAAAGTAGGAAAATTATTGTAACATACGAAGTGGTTCTCAGTATTCAAAACATGATAAAGAAATCAGGGGAAAACTGCCTGAACACACATGGGACGAAGTTTATCATATACTAATAGCCATAGCTGATAATATTTCATATTACGATTATAATGGTCTGAAACCGCCCGAACTTAAGGTTCATTTTCACGAAACAATAGATCCTGTTGAAAAGCTCGTTCAAAATGACGAAATATATCTCAGTCCGGATGTGATGTACTCGTATATACTTATTGAGAAAATTGCAGAAAGTCTACCAGAAGATTCGGTCATTAGACTTATTGAATATCGTACATCGAAAATGTCAGCAACTCATTGGCATTGCGACTATTTACATTTCGTTAATGACAGTAGTCAAACGAGAGCTTCTGTGATGCCCGATGGTAGATTTGGGAGCTGCAATGCAGTAATGCAGTAAGGCATTGCCACATTACCGGTTGCGAAGCTTAAGAAACATCGGAAGCGTGTTGCATGATAGGGGGCCGTGTCCCCCCGAGGCTATAAAAGATTCTGGAGTACAAGGAAAAGCTCTGTTTTCACTCACCGATTCGGAGGAATTGGACGAGGTAAAAAACGGCACAAAAATCCAGGAAACGGCGATAAGGAATTGGCGGAAAAGCGAATCACTGAAGGAAGCAAGGAAGGAAATGAATGGTACGAGCTGGAGAGGAGGGCGACGAGCAGTTTGTGCTACAACTTTTTGAGGAACGAGCAATCAAAACCAGGGGACCACGTGGAAACAAGGGTAGCGATAGGTAGTAAGTAGTTAATGTTCTTTTTGAATTTTATAAATATTTTTAATTTATATATAGTGACTAGCAATAAATTTGGTGTAAAAAGTGCAAAAAAAGGTGTCTCTAGTGGAAAGTATAAAGTCTGGCTCGCGAGTTTACTTGTAGAGTTATCGCGACAGTGGCGAGACTTTGAGGTGGTTTGCGACCGCCGTGTCGAAGTGTACCCGAGTACCACTTGTGGGGTGAGAACGCGAGGCGCGCTAAAGTACGGTACAAAGTTGGAAATTTTATCCAGGGTTGGGTAGGATTCGGTCTTCCTCGCAAACTAAATTGAAGGTTAGACCAGTGCAAACCTCCCGACTCGGGCACGTTCTCGCTTGGCGACCTCATTTGGGGCCCGCTGGCAAAGCGAATGGCGCACGATTCCTCTTCGGTGGGATTACCGGATCCCCAGTCGGAAGTATTGACGGGGCACAGCAAAATAGCGAGTGTAATAAAGGTTTATGCGTGAATTTTCCATTATTAGCATTTTATTATATTATATATATTTATTTTATAAGCAAATTTTAGCTGCAAGATTAGATAGAATATCTAGTCTTAAGAAACCATCAAAATATTGATGAAATTTGATAAGAAAGAAGTTTTTATTCACCAGATTGTTTGAATCATAGAAATTTGGTAGCATGATTTTCTTATTTAGTTTGTGTTGATTGAGGATTGGTTCGGTCAATGTTAGTTATATTTTCCAAATACACAGTTTTGGGCTTATTTGAAAGCTGAAGCACCTGCATCAATTAAAAATTTTAGGTGCTTGCAAATGCGGATGAAATATTTATGTATGGGAGAACTGATCCATGTTTATTAACGTCTAATAAGTAGCCGATTGGTTCGTTGAGGATACTTGATGAAAATTTATGTCATTAAAAGTTTCGTATTCTTCTCTGGGGTATGAATATTTGGGCCCCTCTGCAGAGTTATAATCCTGAGTCGTTGGCTCTTAATTGTAATATTGATCTAAACCTTGGAGGCTATGATTTTCATCTTGGAATGGGGCCTAGAAGGAAAAGACGTTGAATAGTTCTTTTGAAGCTGGTTTACGTCGGAAAGCATTATGTGGAAGACTTGAGTTTGATGATCGTGTTAGTCATGTATTTCTAGAGCCTATTTCCATTGGCTTAGGCTTAGGAGGTTGCCAGCTGTTCAGTTTCGTATTCGTCAGTTCTAATTCCAGTGATAGGTTGGGTGAGTGCCATTTATTTGCACCCATGGTTTGAGGAGTGGTGTTTTGAAAAGGTGATTGATAAACACCTGTATTTGATGCATATGAATGAGAGCTAATTGGCCTGTTATCATACATTGTTCCGAATGCTTGTCTTTGCGAACAGTTTTGAGCATGGAGGGTATTTGAACTAAACGGATTTATTTAATATTTATTTATTGATATATCTATATATACAGTAAAACCCCAATTACAATATAGACATGCAATTACACAAATCTAAGCAAGTTAAACAGAACTAAAGAAAATTCAAGCTAGGTAGATTACTTCAAAGAAAGAAAAAATTCTCATGACTTAATAGACTAAGAAAATATGACATTACATACAATCACCAAATAGCGCAAGCAAAATAGTAAATTTGAAAAAGTAAATACATGAGAGAAACTTAATCATGATAGAAAAATTCAAGCACATCTCGTACAGACTGAAAGGTATAGGACCAAGACCAAGAATGATGTGATTCAGAAGCAAACGTACAAATGGCGAATTTAGAAAAGTTTCCGTACGTGCAAATCGGACGCTGAAGGTTACTGAAGATCGACTGACACGCTCAGAAGTATAGACAGAGATATTATTACACAAAGTAGGCGACAACAGATTGTGATAAAGATTGTAGAGCAGGCATTCATCCAGGAAGGACCTGCGTGATCTTAAGGAGGGCAAGTGTAGGACTGATAGACGTTCACTATAGGAAACATATGGTATATGAAATTTGAAAAGAAGAGATCTTGTAAATCTACGCTGTACTGACTCAAGAGTATCAATTAAGTAACGCTGATAAGGACACCACACTTGAGCACAGTACTCTAATTGACTGCGAACCAGCGAGAGAAATGACCGAGAACATCCTCATCGGTTCGGAAGCGAATGTTAAGCAGAGCCAAGGGAAAGTTGAAGGACTTTGAGGAGAGCTATTTGCAGAATGAATTATATAATTTGTTTTTTGTTAACCTAAACTCCGAACTGGTCATAATAGTACTACTGCGAGCCAGGTTTTCCAAAAATTGAGGTTTTAAATATGTCCAAGGATGATGCGATCGAGACGGGAATGAGAGCTCAGTAGGAGAACACCTCATAGTTGTAGCAAAATAGCGATGACTCGCGACTGCAAAACAACTTGAGCTCTTCCGCCCGACTAACCAGCAATCTGCCACCTATCCAACGACTGTCAACTCCCGTTTCAATTCGTCAGCCTCTACTGCAGCATTCGAGAAATAAACTTGAAATTTGCCCGTCCCGCGATATTGATGAGATTAATTCTACTCGTTTAGGTTAAGTGAACCTGCGGTGTTTCCGATCAAGCGATTAATTTGATGCAATAAAAACACTTGCACGATTGATGCTGATTAGAAGATCTATCATGAACTCTACTGACAGCCTATGTTGTAGCACACGCAAAGTTTTAGAAACAAGAGCTACCGTGATTTTTAGCAGTGAGCCGATATTTCGACTTGCACGGAAACTGATCCAAATGGCGACAAAACTTATCGAATTACAAAAGGGTAAACTTTCCAACAAGTATTAACCAAGACGCAATGTTAATAAAACTTCACACAGCACCGATCCAAATGGTTACAAAACTTCTCGAATTAACCAAAAGAGTATCCTCGGACAAAATTTCGCCAATTTCTCCTTGGTTCTTCACGATTTCCAGTGGACTGCCCTCCGTCCAAAACCTTCCTTTATCTGTCCCCGTGTCGCCACGGTAAATCGAATTACCTGCTCGCTCAGCCGAGTTCAATTGCATTCGGTAATACAATACATCGTTGAGATGCACTAAATCAGTGCTCCCATGTCCGAAAATTAATTTGCAGATTTAAAATTTTTCGAAAAACTAACTGAAGTAAAGAAAAATGAAAAAGATTTTAAATAGTAATAAAAGTTAAATTTCATGAATAATATAACTAAAGGGAAATGTTTAGATTTAATATAAAGGAAAATTGATATAAAATTACATTTAATAATAATAAGAAGAAATAAAACTTTTTTTATAAATTACAATCATGAATGGAAGTCATGAAATCTTTTTTTTCTAAATCTGCAATTAAAATTTCAGGTGAGGGTTAGGAAGGTTTTCGAGCAGTTTGCTTGTGTGACTGCTTGATTGCTACAAATAGCATACTTATTGTTTATAGAATTTAATTCATTTTTGACTATAATTTAAAAAAGGCTAGTAAGCGTATCAAAGACATCAAAGAAACCTTCAAACTAAATGAACCTCAAATATTTTTTTAGCATAACTGTATTGCTAATTTTCAATCACTTAGTTTTCATAATTTTCAATAGGACAATACCGCTGGAAGTTATTTTCTCCTTTACTAAACCACACCTTATTCAACGCCCTAGTACACTGTCTGTAATTATATTTCCGTTCAAACAATAGATACTAATCTTAGATAAGCTTTAAAGTACTGTCGTTGCAAAACCACATATGTACATACTACTAATAAATATAACAACTGTCCGCTATATAGAGATGATAACTTTATAGGACTGCGACGACTTCTTCACTATGCATAAAGCATTCCATTTGGGTAATTGAATAGCATCTTTGAACGTGTTTTACACTACATGTGAGTATAACTCAAGCTTCTGACGTAATTTGTTCATTGCCCCGTTATCCAACTATTATCATCACAAACAGGGAAGGGTTTTCCCATTTATCAAGTGGAAATTAATATCCTTCGGTCGATGGACAGCAGAGCACAGAGAATGTTGTCTTTTATGTTGACAACGTGTAGGAGAATATGCACTGTACGTATATTGAACAATATGCAGCATTTTCTGCAAATATTACGTGAGGTTTTCATTGCATGCAAGAATAAGTTGTTCAGAGATACATGAAGTTTTCTACTCAAGGTGTGATCGAAGAGTTTGTTTTCCTTAGGTTTCAGTTGAATATTTCTGTTATTGAAAGGACAATTGCGGGTCTCTGTTTGAATTTTACAAAGTTTTTCTACTTTGAGATGAAAATGTAGAATCTAAGTTCAGAGTTAGTGGAGTGTATTGAAGGAAATCAATTTCCGATATCTTCCTTTGTGCATTTCAAATCGTTATCAAAGTCAAGTCCTACGAAGCTTTTGTAGTTTTCAGTATTTTGAAACGATAATTGAATGTATTTTGATAGGACTTTCTACAATTATTGAAATTGCCAGGTTTTTGGATGGAGAATTCATTTGTACCATCAACTGTGATGCGTTAACTCTCGCAATAATATTGATGCAACTGGGATAACCACAATCCCGTGGATCGATATTCCGCAGAGATCTGTCACCCCTATGTATGAGTTGTGTGGGACACACTTTCAGTTACTTCACGTGAGTTGTAGCTTCCACTCTCTTTTGCTTTATTATTTTTTTTTCACGAAAGATTTTGCTTCCGATGTGTTGTCTCAGGATAAAACATGTGAGTAGCTCCTATTTTCTTGATGGGAGCTGTCAACCAGTTGGGGTTCTCTTATCGGCCTGAACTCTCAAGAAAATAGAAGGCTACCTTGCCTTCATGTTGCGTAAGGATTCTATCCAATGGTTTTGGTTCTACGTTTGGTGGCGTATGCTGGAATCGCGAAGCCCGGAAAGCTTCCACGCGGCGGGATTTGACCGCGTACAAAATTGTTACCTTGACGTTATCACACATCTCGTCGAGTCAATCAGATAACGGACGGTTTTAAAATCGACCAGAAGCACTCTCTCTTCAGCAGGTCACCGTTCGCTTTCATTTCCTTATGGAGGAGTCGGCGCTGCTGGAAAGGAAAGAGTATAGCAAATTAACTTTTTTTCTACACAGGCACAGGGTATAGTTCACAAGTATCAGCCGCTTAACCGTTATTAACTAAGTTTATGTATATATATATATATATATATATATATATATATATATATATATATATATATATATATATATATATATATATATATATAATATATATATACTACTGTGTCCAAAAAATAAGGTGACATTTGAATTTAAACTGCGCGCGTCGAAGGATTTGGAGAATTATTTTTTTTAGGTTGGTAGTACTGTCCATAGTATACTCAACTAGTACCCACACCTTTAATTTACCCTGTGTTGCACACTTTTTGAATTTTCCCAGGGGCATTACAACTGATCCGGGGCATTACAGCTGATCCCATGTTTGGCGCGCTCAAGAAACAAAGCAAAATGCAAATAAAATTTCTGACGCACGTGTTCTTTTACGCATTTCATAACATGGGAGTGCTGCCAGATCCTAATAAAAAACTAAAAGATTGCATGGAACGAATTTTTTTTTCTGCAAAGTTATTGATTTTTTAGCTCTGGTAGCCCTGAAACCTCTCATCAAAGCATATGTTTATATTCGCGCCATTCCCCGCATCAGCGTTTACCACCTACCTGCTACCGAAGATTTATGGCTCGCTGTTTGGCTTGTGTTCGGATTTTTCCGGAGAGTTAATGGAGTGTGGCTACTAGTTGAGTATACTATGGTACTGTCAGTGACATCTATGTCAAATTTACATGTCTAAATATTCATTAGTGTTTGAGAAACGCGTCGTTTTATGAGCTGCTAAAAGTGAGTTTTTCGTTTTTTGCAATGTCGAAATTTGTTGAGTTTGCATTAAATTTTGTTTGCGGAATCAATTTTCTGCTGCGGATACGTTGAGGATGGTGCAGAAAGCCTTTGGTGATGAGGCTATGTCTAAACAAAATGTTTACAAGTGGAATAGTTTACAAGTGGTATAGACGTCCTTGGCGACGTCCTTGGCGACCATCAACCTCATCTCTTCTTCGATTATCGCATTATGAATTCCTTGCGCCAGCCAAACAGTCAACAAGGAATATTATTTGAACCTTTGCGTCGTTTGTGTAACGCTACCCGCCTTAAAAAGGCTGGAATTGTGGGAAGACAATTCTTGGTTTTTACATCACGACAATGCACCATCTCATACTGCACTCATAATTCGTGATCATTTCGCCAAAAACTCAACTCATATCGTTCCGCAACCACCGTATTCACCTGATCTCGCGCCGTGCGACTTCTGGCTGTTTAGCAAGCTCAAAAGACCGCTCCGGGGACACCGTTTTGATAAGATAGAGGAGATTCAAGCCACAGCGAAGACAGAACTGAAGGCCATCCCGGAAACGACGCATACCTCAAACACTAATGAATATTTTGACATGTAAATTTGACTATAGTTAGTAAGAGTTTTTCTATACAGTTTTTGTGCCATTTCGGGCATGACCACTAAGTGGACTCATGAGAAACGCAATGAGGACGTCATAGAGGGCTCTACCTGCGTAAAATTGGAGGGCGGAAACTCGTTCCATCGAATTTGTGTCCAGCAGCTCCTGCAAACCTCCAATCTCTGTCCTCCGTGCAGGTGCCTAATTGCACAGAGTGTCCTAGATAATCCCCTCGGAAACCAAACTCCTATGCATGGAGCAGTTGCGAAAAACACCCAAACTTACGATCAAATACAACCTCTGTTAAACAACTAGTGAGTCACGGGCGGGGAAGACCCAGTTTCAGGAGCACCGGCAGGTATCCCAACAGCGCCCCCAAACACAACTGGCAATGACGTGATTCTGTCCTTACTACAAGGGCTGTCCGACAGAACAGGACAAATAGAGTGAGAGTTCCAAGACTTTAGGATCAGCCAAGAACTCTACCGAGCTAGGAGCCGAATGCAAGTGCAGCTCCCCCCACCTCTAGACCGGTCTCATTGAACAGGAATTATGTGGAAAAAAACAAGAAAGCGCAAACATGTTCCTCATGAAACATATGACCCATTTTATGCTAATATACCACGCCTAACGACTCGGCTATGAACACCTGCAGCCAAGGACAAACTAGTGGAAACTATCAAGTAGAACATGCGGTGAGAGCTTCAAAACAGCCTTCTTCATGTGCCAATATGCACCGTGCATGCCTTAAGCCTCCATGCCCATAGACAAGAACAACTAGATGAACGGCTAGGAATCTTCCGTCCGTCACATCGCATGACGGGACCTAGTCAACGAAGCAGTCATACTGCAGAATTGGTGGCAGCTAATCACGTAGACATAAGCTGACCCATGTTACGAGGAGTGGAGCCCCTCTGGATCGTGAGTTCGAGTGAAAAACAGACCTTTCGTAGAGGTCGTTGCAAGCCCAACGGTCTGTTAGAACCGCCGACAACCGGGACAATGGTTTTCCGCATGTCCAGCCGAGCTGACAGACTTTTATTACCACTGAGGAAAGGCGGATACTCGCGCCCCAGGTTGTGTAGATTGCAAGTTGCGGAAAACTTGCCAACGAATGCCGCAAATATCCGTCGGCACTCCTAGAACGTGACCGTGGATACGACCCCAACATTACTGATTCGCACCTCCAAACACAGGTCTCCCGAAGCTCTGCAGCCAACGTCAAGTACTATTATGAATTGAGTAACCCGTAGCATATTAAGCCCTTTCATGTTAGACTGCGGGAGTATCTAACTGCTTGTCCACGCATCTTCAATGATGAGATTATTCCTACCCTTTCTCCAAGATGGAAGCGAGCCACATGTCGGATGCGAAGCTTCTGGAGAAAGATGAAGCAGTCGAGGAAGATGTGGCGTATGATCCAGCTAGACGAACTATTGAAGGACGACGTTCACGCATACGCATCAGTGCAGATCTTGCAAAATTGACTGGTAGGCTTGATTAAAACTGGAGCCAGCGTCAACTGCATTGTGGCCGATTTTGCAAGAGAAGTTCTGACAAACCATGTGGATCAACACCATTTTATTACTTGGGTAAGCACGGTGGACGGAGTTCGTCACTCCATAGTGGGGAAACTCATGATGGATATCATCTTTAAAGGTGTGACCAAGTTCCTGGATTTTTACACTATACCCCAACCGACACAGAATCTATACTTGAGGGTTGACTTGACCCGAAGATTCAACTTGCCCCCGACATTATTTTCTAGCACTATATTTGACTCTGTTACCACCGTCAATAATGCGACATTAAATTCTCACTCACTTCAACTGCACTGGATGCTAATTAACAGCTACAATTAAATGCGGCTATAGCGGTTTTCCTTTGCATGAGAATGAAGGTCTCGGCCGGACAACTTTGGTATCTCACACTATAGATGTGGAGGATGCTAAACTCATCAAGCAGAGACATTGTGTCATATCTCTGGTGAAGGAAAAGTCGTAATACGCTGAATGTTAACACCAGGTGTGATTGAGGAATCGCAAAGTGCATGGGCTTTGCCAGTCAGCTTATTACTTAAGCCGGATGAGGTCCGACTATGCTTAGATGCCCGGAGTTTAAATGCCGTCACTATTAAAGATGCATATCCCTTACTATTGATCGAACGTATCTTAAGTCGATTACCTAAAGCCCTTTTTTTACTAGCTTGAACCTCAAAGACACTTTATGGCAGAAACCATTAGATCTGAGTTCAAAGGAGAAGACAGCCTTCGCGATCCTAGATCGACCATTGTACCAATTTGTGACCATGCCCATTGGACTGTATAATGCCCAATAGACAACGACGCGTCTTAGTTTTCATATACTTTGATGACTTCTTGCTTATAACCGAGACCTTTGAAGAGCATATCTTTCACCATCAACTACCTCTGTCTTAATGTTGCCAAATGCTATAAAATGGCTTTTAATCTAAATCAATCTCCACTAACTTTCACCTATATGTTAAATGAGGTCCCACTCGCTACTGTGAGATCTGCTAAGGATCTTGGTGTTACTTTTGATCCTAAGCTAACTTTTGATGCACACATTCTAATCGCGATACTAGGGCCTCGAAAACATTGGGACTTATTTTCAGGCATGCTTAAAAATTTAACAATATATCTACCCCCGCCCGCTTGTTTATCTATCTTGTCCGTTCTATCCTTGAATATTGCTCTGTAGTTTTGTCTCCCCGACACCCCAACCCCATTAACTCGTTAGAGAATGTCCAACTGTGAATGTCCTTGTTTTACAAATTCAAAGTCCCATATCAACCCTATGACTGTCGTTTATCTTTCGTACGTCTGCCTACTCTGTCATCCTGTCTCATTTATCTAAATCATTGTTTTCTATATCAACTCTGCCACAATAAAATTTCATCAACATATTTTGCAGACTTACGTTTTCACCAATCATCGGGTTCTTCTCGGGCAAACAATTTTTTCGTACCACCGTATGCCCGTACAAATTTATATTTTCATTCTCCCACTGTACGAATGGAAAGGAATCATGATAAGTTTGAGCTTGATCCTTTTTCTGATTTATACCTTGTTTTTAAATTGGGATTAAGAAGCCTGATTCTTACAACTCAATTGGAGTAAATATTAACTTTTTTGTGCTTTAATTTAATTTAACATGCATATTTGACTAAGTACATATTATTGTTAATATCATTGAATTTCTTTTTATGTTAACTTTTTCACTTAATTCTAATTTTCATTAATTTTCTTTTCTGTTTGTTTTGTTCCATTTTGTAATTGGATTATGTTTAATCTGTTAAATAAATAAATAAAGAACACCTAGAAAAACCATCTCATAATGACGGAGGTTAAGTATTTGGGTCACATGATTGGCCACAGTAACACCAAAACCAACCCAGATAAGACACAGGCGATTGAACCTTTCCTTTGCCTAAGACCACCAAGCAGTTAAGTCAATTTCCAGGGTTATGCGGATGATACCAACGATTTGTACGTGACCGTGCGACCATCACGACACCTTTGACCGACATGATGTGTAAGAGTAGAAAGTTCATCTGAGAAGAGCCCGGCTTGTGGGCCTTTGAAGAGCTAAAGTAGACCTGACAACAGCTTCCGTACTACATTGCCCGGATTTCAATGAATTGTTCTCAATCCATTGCGATATAAGTCAACATGGATTGGGAGCAGTCTTAGTCTAGGTTACGGAAGACGGCGAGGAAATGCCTATAGTCTTTATGTCCCTCAAGCAAAACCCGGCCCAGTGGAATTACACTGTCTCTAAGCAGGAATGTTTGTCAGTGGTGAAACGTTTTCGCACATATGTGCAAGGACATTCCTTTGAAATCGTTGCGATTCATGCGCCCCTGAGATGGCTGATAAGCTTAACTCACCTTCATGACCGCTTGGCGGGATGGGCTTTGAAATTGCAGGCGTTTCACTTTACGATTCGACACAGCAAAGGAAGCCAAAATGTGGTACCGGATACCCTCTCGAAGGTGTTTGCTCCGGAAGGAGCCGAGTTGACCCAGGAGGCTGACAGCTCTCTGTCAATCGACCTGGACCATCCCACCTTTAAATTGGCAAGCACACTATCCAAAGCCAGATACCATAGCTGCCAGACCTGTGGGTAACGGAGGGATTTATATACAAGTGGAATTGACCATCGATCTTATAGACGGGCTTATGACCTCCCATTGACTGTGTACGGCGGATACGGTCATACGCTTTGGCGGCTAAAAACGTATTTCTTTTGGCCGAAAATAGTACAACAAATAAAAGCATATGTAGCCGCTTGTAAGATGTGTAAGTACTCCAAAGCGCCAAATGCTGCCCTCTGGCCTCCGATGGGTATATTTGAACTACTCGAGTGTGTGTTCCAGCGTTTGTATATATTATATTATGGGTCCTAATCCTCGTTCGACGTCTGTTCTGGACTAACTGTCAAAGTTCCCAATCATTGAGCCGATTCGTAACATGTAAACAGGGAGAAACGTGTCTTCTATGTTCTTCAAGCACTGGAGTATATTGTTTCTGGCAACGGAATCCAGTTCACATCTATTCGATATCGTGAACTGATGGACCGCAGTCTACTCTCTTCAACCCAGTGCTTTCGAGTGGCTTAATCGCATACTACTAGCCGCTATTTGCGCCTATATCCATCCAAATCAGAAGGGCTGTGACCCTAGGATCTCTGCCATCACCTGTGCTCTGCGCTCTTCATACCACCCTGCTACAGGGATCTCATCTTGATTTGCCGCGTTCAGCCAGTACATGATTTCTCACGGCAAACCGTACCGGTTGTTTCCAGTAGTGGCTCTTGTGCCACACGAGAAACTCCGAGTACTACGAGAACAACTCCGCGAGAAGATTAAAGATAGCCGACATTCAAGGGAGGAGCGCTACAACCTGCGCGCTTACCCTTCTAGTTTTAAGGCAGGTGATCAGATATGCTGACGAAACTTTAGACAAAGCGACGCGACCGAGCATTACAAGGCCAAGTTGGACAAGAGTTTTTTAAAGTGCCAGTTTTGCAGGTATTAAGTTCTACACGTTATCTCATTTCTGACATGTCCGGAAAAGAACTGAAAGTCCACCATGCACAGGACTTATGGCGCTAAATCACGTCATCTTCAAAAAACTTTCTTTTTGGTTGTCCTCCGTAGGCCGCCAGCAGTGACATCCTACTCCAGAACTTACCTTTGGAATGTTATTCAACGGTCCACCATACGTCCAAAAGGTATGGCCTCAACTGAGAGCTCGAACCTTCTGTCTTCTAGTCTCCCCATGCCTATCTGCCATCGTGGACACTGCCCTGTGAAAACTGCGATCGATCGATCGATATTCAGCAGAGATCTGTCACCCCTATATATGAAATATAAAATCATTACACAACATAAATACGTTTTCAAGCAATACAGTTGAAACAACATATTCAATCAAATGTACTTGAATCATTATACTGACAATATCAGCATTTATACTGACAATATCAGCATTTAAAAATTTTAACAGAATTTATATTGATTTCTATGCATGTTTTTTTTTTTTTGTTTTAATGACCGTTGGATTTCAGTTGATAAAAGTTGATATTTACCATGCAGCAATATTTAGGTCGAGTGACGTGATATAGCATAAAGATACTTTACATATGTTAGTACTTAATTAGTATGTGGTTAAAGAAAAAGTCTGCGAAAGAACAAAAGACATAAAATGGACGTATTCATATATATGCTAACAGCATGTAGTGCCTCACATGGTCCTCATCTAAGTACAAATCAAAACTGACGTTTCTTGACGCCGGTTACGATGTGTGAGGTGAGAATACCTACGAAATTAAAACCTTTGAAAGGGAAATCACTCTACTTAATATTTTAGGGGCTTTGTCGCGTTTCTGCTTATTCCAAAATCCCCCAGGACGTGATTGAATAATGTTCCTCAATTTCCCTCAGTTTCACATCTGAGCTGCAATAATATCTTGGAAAAATATTAAAGAAGAAAAATTTTAGATGGTGATTCCGACTTCTTATGAGGGCAGCACACTAAATATATACACGGATGACGCAGTTTTTATGATTTTATGGCTTTAGCAATTCTTTATCTATATAATTCAAGCTCTCATTTAGAGACATTCTGATTTTAATTCATTCTGATTTTAAACCAGTGTGTATCATAAATGAACGGGCTTACAATCCGTCAGAAGAATCACTCGAAACAAATCTCGTTGTCGCTAACTCGACTGGAACCAGAGACTTTCGGCTTACGTAGCTAGCACTCTAATCACTCTACTGCGTGGGCTACTACCTTTTATCTTACTTCTAAGAATATTTTTTTTCGTTTGGTAATATGAAATTTTTCTTTTTCGTGGGACTAACATACAGCCCATTTCGGCTGCGTTTTCAATAAAAAGCACGTTCAGCTGTCTAGGTCCACTGACCGCGCCCTCCAATTTTGAAATCCGAGCAGCAATGAACTGTCTTTGTCAACCGAGTCAGACCAGCGTTTCCTTGGTTTCCCCACTGGTCTCGACCATTCAGTTCACCTATCGAAAACGTTTTTGGGTTTCCATTGTTGGTTCATACGATTCACGTGGCTAGCCCATTGCAGCTTTTACAGTCTTACGATCGTTGTTACCTCCGGCTCACCAAAAAGTTCATACAGCTCATAGTTGT
The DNA here is from genome assembly GCA_963969285.1 of Odontomyia ornata. NCBI lineage: Eukaryota > Metazoa > Arthropoda > Insecta > Diptera > Stratiomyidae > Odontomyia > Odontomyia ornata. Next base: position 376,330,205 of record OZ017738.1, read on the forward strand.
ATTGAATTCACTGTTGGTTCTTGTGTAGCTTTGTGCCGATTTTTTCCATGCCCATGTTTCACACTCAAAGCATAGCACAGACCTAATTACAGATTTGTATACTTACTGCTTTGTTTTTCTGTGTTTACAGCTGATCTTCAAGATCGTCAAAATTGAATAAAATATTTTATTTGCGAGCTGTATTCTTCGAGGTATTTTGTCTCCAGATTTTTAGGGTTAAAGAGGTTCAATCACAAAGGGGGAGTTCACCGTTTTTTCGAGCATTTTACCTCCCTCAAACTCCCTGATAAAATACCCCATTTGGGAGTCTTAGATGAAAAAAATGGTTTTATGAGTTATACGATAAATAATTTTGAAATGTTCGATAAGATCACATATTTGTTTACTTGGAGCTTTGTTTCTCTGTGTATGCAGCTAGTCAAAACTGAATAAAATATTTTATTTGGGAGCTGTATTTTTCGGTGCCTTTTATCTCGTCCTGGACAAATACCTCAGCGAAATTGATTAACCAGCCAAATCAACCGAGTGAAAACGGAAAAGCGACAATTTTAAGCGAAAATCCATGATTTCTGTTCTGATCAAAGCATAGCTTCCATTTGAACAATATTTTGCAGATGTTCATTTACTGAACTGAATAAAGTCAAAATATTTGAAATAAAATGGCAGCTGCTCAAAGGTCGAACTACTTGCAAAAATTTGGTTTTGTAGTTATAACTAGCCCTTCCAACCCATCCAACAGTGTGGTAGACTTTGCGGATTTCTAGTGAATCATAAAACAATTTAGGTAGGTATGAGTGCGATCCTGTTAAAAGGGCTTTGATTTATTCATCTTTGAACCGGAATCGTTAAAAATTGGTGAAAAAATGAAAAAAAAAATCTATAAAAAAATTGAAAAAAAAATTCCCAAAATCTGAAATTTGTTTTTTTCTTCCATACAATCGGCACCAAACTGCTACAGAAACCATATCTGGACTAAACTATATTTATCCTGAAAATTTCGTAAAAATCCTTTGTATGATTTAGGAGTCCACACGGGACATACAGATACATGTATGTAGATAGACGGACTCACCCTTATTAATATGTATTTGTATAATTTCTTCGGAAATATTAACTCTACTTTTTCTGATTGTCTCAACAACGTCAGATTGATGCAGATACAGTTTCTCCATAAGGGGAATACTTGTATATCAATTATTTAAATAAAGACTAATAAGTCCTTACACAATTGAGGAATAAAACGAACACTTACGCTGAATCCCGAAAAACATGGATCGGAGTACGTTTTTTTTTTTTGCTTTTTGGCTTTAGCACTGCAGCCCCTTGTGGGCCTTCGCTTCGAGATGGAGTATCTCATAATCTTGATCGAATGTTTTGGCACTCGGGAAGGTGACATTGTCAGTACCACGCTTTCACCGTGTATCCGTCTACCCAGCCTCGATGCCTAATGATTTTAAACCAGATCGTCCATCCGAAGAATCACTCCAACTTAACCAAGTTGTTGCCAACGAGACTCAAATCAGGGACCTTCAGCTTACGGGGTGAGTTCTTTAACCACTAAACCACAACTGGTAGGTACAGGGTTTTCTAATAAGAGGTGTTATTTTGATTTTAATAGAAAAATACCATTTTTAATATAAATGATCGGATGTTTATTTTATTATAAAGAAGCAGGTATGCCGTTAATAGTGAAAAATAACATCAGGCAAATAACCACCACGACCACGCTTACAGGACCATATCTTTTTCATGAAATTTTCCATAACCAAAACGCAAAGTGGCTGCCCTATATCCTCGATAGCCTCACGAACTCCATCTTTGAGGTTTTGAATCGACGCTGGGCTGTTGGCGTAGACCTTCTCTTTCACATGGCTCCAAAGGAAGAAGTCGCAAGGTGTTAAATCACAAGATCTCGGTGGCTAATTGTGATCACCTCTTCGAGAGATAACACGGTCAGGAAATTTTTTCCGTAAAAGATCAATGGTTTCGGTGCTTGTGTGGCACGTAGCGCCATCTTGTTGAAAGTAAACGTTGTCTAGATCAATACCATCCAATTCCGGCCATAAAAAATAATTAATCATCTGTCGATAGTGCAATTGCTTATGGTCCGGCGGAGTCCAATGACTCCGCTGGATCCAAATCTTTATGCAAAATACGGTGTAATGACGTTTGTGGAAGGCCTAATTCCATAGAACGACGAGGAATGGACAAACCTGGGTTTTCTTCAACACTTTCGGCTACAGCAGCAATATTCTCACCTGTTCTTGGGTGACTTGCACGGGTTTTATTCTTCACATCACTAAATTGTCCCAACAGCTCGAATTTTTCCACGAATTGCTGTATTGCTGTCTGACAAGGTGCTTCATGATGACCCAAGAATGTTCGAGTTTTACCAACCGTCTCTGCCAAATTTTCACCATTTTTATAGTGAGTTTTAATAATTTCCATGCATTGTTGAAGCGTGTATCGTTCCATTTTCATTAACAGCGCAGTTTTTACTTGTCAAATGTCAAAAAATGACCCCTTCAAAGAGACATCCACCGAAAAAGCGGGCTATTCAAAATAACACCTCTTATTGGAAAACCCTTTATTTTTCCCATTGTATGAAAAAAAAATTCTATGCAAATCCAAATTCACTTTCACATAAAACAAAAAATTTTATGATCCTGAGCCGATTTCTATTCGATGATTTGTACAATCTTCCTTTTCACAATAACAAGGACTCCGCAACACAAATATCCATACTTTGTGTAGATAATGTATTTCATGTCTTTACGGTGATATCTGAAATAGTTTCAATTTTAGTAAGCTTGCTTGATGACATGGTAGTGCCAAGATTTTGATTATTTTCAAAATGAAGGAATTTGCATGGTATTTGAAAACGATCTGCAGACATAATCTTTCCAAAGAACTGAGTTCTAATGCATTTTCTTTAGGTGGAATACATTTTTATTGTTGGCTTTTTCATAATTCCTTACAAAATTAATACCGCTTCAAAACACCTTTTCTCGCTTTTGATAGCAGGTTGCTATTTTCTAATCATTGATTTCAGCTCTAATTGTTTTTCGGCTTTATAAAATTGGTCTGCAAACAAATTCGTTTCCTCAACTATTTTATTAATTATAATGTCATCTAAAATTTTCCCCATGTACTACAAGCATTTTATTGGCACATTATTCTTCTGACCAGGGTACAAAGTGAATTGAAAGGGTTCTCTGCTATCCCTTTGAAAATAGCTTTCAAAATTTAGCTCTACATTTTCCTCCTCGTTTGTTTCCTCTATGTTACGGTCTTGAAGTTTCCAGACTCACTCGAATTAGTTTGGCAGTTGTAATCGCTGCCTTCATCGATGAACTCCTCCTCTGCCGATAATGATGTTACAGATGGTAAAAATAGCTGCAGCCATCTTTCTTTTCTTGCAGGTGAAGTACTCTCATTACTACTGCTGGAACTACACGTTTTCAAAAAAAACTGGAAACTGAATTGAAAAAAGAAGTTCTATATTGCTTCGATGTAAAGGGTGGTCGAACCAAAAAGTACGATGCTAATTGTAAATAAAATAAAAATATTCAGAGAATTATGTTCATATTTTTTATTATAATAGAAGAATCTACGACAATTATGTGTGAAAAAAAAAAAAATCGCCCAAATGCTCGCCACGGCTACGGTGGAATACTTCTATTCGATGGTCCATATTTTCAATGACTCTGAGACATAATTGAGGTTCAATGTCATTAATGTGCTGAATTATCTCATCCTTTAGCTCTTGGATCGTTCTTGGCTTACTGTCGTAAACTTTTTCTTTTAAGTATCCCCAGAGAACGACGTCCAACAGTGTCGAATCACATGATTGTGGCGGCCAATTAACATCGCCACAACATGAAATAATACGGCCATTGAAGTTCTCGCGCAAAAGAGCCATTGTTTCGTTGGCTATGTGGCAAGTGGCATCATCCTGTTGGAATCACATATCGCCCAAGTCCATAACCTCAATTTCTGGCCACAAGAAGTCCGTTATCTTCTCGCAATAGCGAACACCATTCACGGTAGCTGCTTGGCCGTCCTCATTTTCGAAGAAGTACGGTCCGATAATGCCGCCAGCGCATAAACCACACCAAACCGTCACTCTTTGTAGATGCATCGGCTTTTCAACTATCACTCGTGGATCCTCATTTGCCCAATTGTGGCAATTCTGCTTGTCAACAAATCCACTGAGGTGAAAGTCTCCCTCGTCACTGAAGATGATATTCTTTGTAAAGTCACGATTCCCTTTTGTCGTATTGCCGACTCTTGAAGCTTTGAAGCCAATTGAACCTTGTAAGCGTGTAAATTTAAATCTTTATTCAAAATTCGCATCAGTGATGTTCGTGAGATGTTCAATTGTTGGGCATGACGACGAGTTGACGACTCTTCTGCCACACTATCGCGAACAACAGCAATGTTTTCTGCAGAACGAGCTAGGCGAGCATTTCCTACAGACCCGGTTTGCTGAAATTTGTGCACAATTCCCCCGATTGTGGACACATTTGGTCGATTATGCTAACCAAAAAATCACGAAGTGCACGAAATGCATTTTGATATGACCGCCCGTCTTCATAAAAGAATCCAACAACCTTAACACGCTGCCCAATTGTGTACCTCTCCATGGTTGAATTGGTCAAACACGGAAACAAAGAAATGTCGAATTAAGTTGGACGAAAAACTTGACGTTAAGGTGTGGCTCACAATTAACATCGTGCATTATGGTTGGACCCTGCCATCAGTAATGCAGGAAAATTCAAACCGTTATCACTTCATCAAATACCATTTGATCTTTGTGAAACTTTCAAGATACGTCAATCTTATAAATAATCATTTGTGTACTGAATTTTATTGAAGTTAAAGTTACCGTTAATATTTTTTTCTAGAAAATGTAAAATCGATAAATCATGCTCTTACTAACTAAGTTGAGTGAATTACAACTTCTCACGTATTTGTTGTTGTGGTACTCATAAAGCCAAACATTCATGATTTTTTCAGATTTTTCGGATGCAAGGTGTGTAGTGAAAAGTGTAGGTATTAAATGTCCGTTAAGGACTGCAGCGATGGTCTGCTGCCTCGGCGGAAGAAGATTTGTCTGGGGACGCGTGAATGCGCTGGCAAGCTAGCGTTGCGGTGTCATGGAGCGGGTTCATTCCCCCAGCACAAGGACCCACTACAAAAGAATTTCGCATTCACGAATTCTTGGGTCTCAGAAAATGTCGACCGAAGTCGAAAAATGGAGGTAACTACCTAAGGTTGAAATTGCTTGTTCAGATAAAAAGTTGTTATGGGTAAAAACAAACGAATTTGTGTCGGTACCCGACGATTCTTATGGCCCACAAATAAGAGTGGGGCATCAAGTCTGTGCATGAACACAATTATTATGATCATACAATATTATTCTTATTACGAAAATGATTATCAACCTAGCTTTTCTAGACAATGCAAGAAACTAATCAAATTATATTACGATTAGTTTAGTTCTGTGTTTATTGACCCTTGAATAATGTTTTTTTTTTTTGGTTATCATGCCAATATATAAATTTTTGACAAAACAAATATTTAATAAACAAATGTAAAAAAAATTTAATAAACAAATGTTAAAAAAATAGGAACCTGAAAGGGTACTTACCCATCCTCCTCGACAAGCGCTCGTAGATGGGGTCGGCATATCTGTAACTCTTAATTTTTGTTGACTTTAAAAATTTTATCATCACTTTAACAATATTTTTCGTTGTTTTAGAATTTCAAAAAAATTATAACGCCCAAGTAACACGATTGAGTTTCCAAGCACATCAGGATCACTCCGTTATAGCCGTTGAATATTTGAGATGCACCAAACTGGGCAATTTTCGTTAAAAATTCATTCAAATTGTTATTCCCTTTTGGGCTTCTGTTATGGTTATATTATTAGCTTTGTTTAAAAATAGCTAGATTAAAATTTCCTCTGTTTCAGTAACACTGCTCTTTGATGCAGCAAAAGAATTATAACGTTTAATAGATACAAGTACTTCGCGGAGAAAGGTCTCGTTGAAATGGGGTCAACCGAACAGACCCACCTCACTCATTTCGTTGTAATACGCGAAAATTTATTTATTATTTTGCATATAACTGATAAGCTAATGCTGCATTCCTTGAGTTCGTCAGCAAATTCTAACATTTCAGCTAAAGATATGTAAATCATGGGTTCGTAAAAAATCATTGAAAGAGTTTATATACGAAATTTGAATCTTGAATTTGCTGTTTTTCTTGACACAATAGAACACATAAAGATGACTGTTCTGATTCACACTAATGATAAACATGCTGGAATTTTAAGTATGCAATCCGCTATAAGAATACTAAAGAATAGAAATAACACCAGCCATGTTATAATCACTGCTTCGATCGCAAATTAATTTTACGAAACTTTTACAACCATGCGGCAAAATGAGCGAATCATCCTATATCACAATTGCACTTCTCAATTCATTTTACACTATCCCATTAACACGCAGTTTTAGGTATCGTAACACTGGGTGGCAATGCTTTCTACTCGCTCGATCATGTTGTCTTAACTCTTTTCCTATTCACCCTTCTACAACCATTCCTTTTTAATTAATTTAACAAAATTAACTTTCACTAATGAATCGACTTTTAAAAGCCTGTGATGAACTCGACGTGATCGCTGTAGCGATTCAAAGCGGAATCCCCTCAAAATCTCAAAATTATCTTGCCGTTAGCTAGATCGAAAACGAATCTCCCGTTTCACTCCCAGTAACGCTAGTCCCCGTCTTCATGCACTCCGCAATGCAATCTCTGTTCATGCCGCCGCTGTTGAGTCGATTGCTCTTGCTGGTGCGGCTGGCCCAGCCGTCGTTGCAACTCTCATAGTTTTTGTCGTTGCAGACGCTGGTGTCGCACCTGGGCTTGTTGCTGTTGCATTTTTAACTGATGTTGCATCGGAAAAATTTGTATTCGTTGTTGATTTCCTGCATTGCTATTGTTGGTGTTTAATGTGGAATTATGATTACCTGGTTGGACAATGTTGGCCGGTATTGACTGTCCTTCAGTTCATCAAAGTTGATCCGTGTAAGCTCGTAGTGGAATTAGAGATCATTTTCCCTTAGTATGGTAGAGGTTGTGATGGTGACTGGACTGTTTGAGGAGCTGGCGATGCAAATGTCGTCATGGAAGCGTGAGGCGATGGAGCGGGGATTGTCGGTATTAATTTTCCGGATGCATGAATTTTGTTGTCATTCAAACTACTAATGTTATTTAATTGTGGGAGTGGTTTGTTGTAAATTGGATCATTTGGGTTGAAGTCTGACAAGATATTAAGATTGGCCAGAAGATTCTTGTTTTGTTGCCATGACGAGAGTTGGTGAATTTGCGTTTGTAAGGTTTTCAATTGTTGCTGCTGTTGTGGCGTCAATTGAATGGTTTGAACCCTGGGAACTGGAGGCGTAGCATTCATACTGCTGATCAAGGGTGGCATCGTTTGAACAATCTCCGGTTGTGATTTCGGTGTAACAGTCACCGTAGGGAGATGAATTGCATTTGAATTGATTCCAGACAAATTCAATTGGTGATTCATACCAGATGTTAGTACTGATGGTTGATTAGAAGCAGCACCACTGATATTTATCGCATTGCTGTTATTTGAACCTACGTTATTGTTGCTATTGCTTGTATTGCATTGGCTATTGTTTAAAATATTTCGCTGCTGCTGGGAGATTTGCTGCATAGGAGCCGTCACGCTGACAAGCTTGTTTAGGCCTACTTTAATTTAGGCTAGGAGATGGGAGGATTTTCGAGCAGTTTACTTGTATGACTGCTCGATTCCTACAGGTGTCCAATCGCAAAGAGGGGTGCGCGATAAGTTCGTACATTTCCCCTTCCTCTGCCGCCACGGCACCGATAAAGCAATTTTAACACTTGTTTCGAAGAGATCACATTAAGACCTTTCCAATGACAGCCTGCTCGACTACCAATGGGGAGAAAAAATTTTAAAGGGTAATCTCCCTATATGGAGAGACCCCTTTAAACATCTTTGAAATTTTTCCACCCCAAATTTCCAATGTCACCACTTCTGACCTTTTCACAAAGCTTCATGACTGTAGCTTCTACAGTTTTGGATAAAAAGTGCTGCGATATACAGACGCACGGACGGACGGATGGATGGACAGACGGACACAGGTCGTGATTGCAATAGGATTTTGTATTATAGTACAAAACTCTAAAAAAGCTTTATGAGGGTTAATGTATGAAATAAAGCAATACAACAATACAAAAGCCCTAATCTATTTCAGTATGTAAAGTCTGCGTTTTGTGGAGATCAGCAAAGTTTCAAAGCTACAATTCACTGGTTTGCATAACGATTCCTCTCAGCTGGCTTTCAAAATATGGTAAGCATATTGAATTTCATGAATGAACAATAATTAGTTGTTAATAAAATTGAAAAATAAGTATGCAAGCAGAATTTCCTATTTCACAATACGTGATATCTCATGTCTCAAAATTTTGCCATCTCACATGATTAGATGATTCGTCTAACTCAGTTTACAGGTTTAATCTCTCAGCTTATACTCAAAGTAACTATAGCAATAATGGATTCTTAGTTAATTATCATATGTTTCTTTTCAACGTATCCTTCCAACAAAATTTGAAAGCTTGATAAGCTTTACGTATTTGATATCGTTTCAAAATCCTCTATTATCCGGTTTAATTATGACGAGGCAATCCTTCTCTTTGCAATCTTTCCTACATATAAACAACAGAAACAAACACTAGTTGAAACCATATGTGAAGTTCGTCAATTGGTAAGCATACCCTTAATAGCGACAAATCGGTATAATCCCCGCTTAGTATTATAAAAGGATGTTTTCCAATCATCATGGCAATTTGTTCTAATACGAACCATTCCACAATAAAAACATTCATCCCAAAAACACTTTTTACGCTGCCCAAACCATAGCATTCAAAACTGTGTGAGCAAAGGGACCAATCGAGTCTCCTAAAGCTTCGCAATTACACTTGTCAAAGCATTTATATTCCGCCTGGTTGATTCATAAAGTTTTCTCCGCAAGCATTTAATTGTGCGGACCTTTCATATATGTTTTCCACACATTGCTATACGGAATAGTGACACTGTGAAACTCTCACTACTGGTTACGTGTGACCAAACAAATTCCCAAGTTACGAGACAACATTTTTGATTCCTACATGCATCTGGATGCTGAGGAAAAGGCAAGCATACATACAGCAGTTAACCGTTAGCCTGGAGGAAGAGAATATGAAAATCAGAACGAGAAAAAGGTTACACAATGTTCAACTTAGTTCGTGTGTTTGGTTTATTTGTAGCAAATGAAATATTGCTTTCTATCCGTTTGGAAAAGTTCCGTTTGTAACAGGATGAAGAGTAGTTTGTTACGGACAAACTACACACTCAACACCATAATTTTATCCTTATTTCATATTATATCATATATCAAAGCGTTACGAATCGGCTACTTCTACATATGCTTATGAAAGTTACGATGGACTTAGTTGTCAATACTTTTTGCTTCATACCTACGTTTTATAGAATGGTTATATGAAAGAGTTGACTCAAGCGACTTCTATAGTTTTCATTGCAGTCAAATATGAGGTCCAGGTTTGGACAGATATTAGTTTTCCTTGTATCTGATCAAATAAAATATGTAATTTGAAAGCATTTCGTAAGCTCCTTATTATCGTGTAGTATTTCTCAAGGGTTTGGATTACGATGTTGTTGGCTTGAGAAAGTCTATAACTTAATGTAAAGCAAGAGTAGCTGGGCAAACAGTTTTTCAGTTATGTTTTTTATAAAAGCTTTATATATGAATAATTGGAATATTGAAGCAGGGCATTGATATTACCAAATAAATACCACTGATTGACAGATTTCTTGTATATTGAGAATGAGTATTCAAAGCTCTACGTATTTTCCAAATCATTTTAAGAAAGCAATTGGGTACACATGGTTGGTTTTGCAACAAAACCAATCATAGCTGGCGTCTAATATCGTGTCAATACTGTTGATAGACAATTAATTACCTCCATAAATGGAGTATATTCTGGCTGGACCCAATGGATCCGGAGTGCCGTCCAGAAACGGATATATGCACCACTTGCTTGTGCCTATGGACCTCGATTAAGCCACCAAGCGAGAGTAAGCGTTGCGAATATCCATAATCAAAAATGATTAGCCATAAAGACAATGCCTTCAACTAAAAAGAACTCATGGAAACAAGACTGGTACCATGAAATCAAGAAAATAACGCTTCTCACGAAATAACAATAATTTTTAAGGGTTTTGTACTAAAATACAAAACCTTATTGAAATCACGATCTGTGTCGATCCGCCTGTCTGTATGTCACAGCAGTTTTCCTCCGAAACTATAGAAGCTACAGCCATGAAACTTTGTGGAGAGGTCAGAAGTGGTGACTTGAAAGTTTGGGGTGGTAAATTTTTTCAAAGGGTTTTAAGGGAGGTCTCCCCATGTAGAGAGGTGACCCTTCAAAAAAAATGTTTCACCATTGGTAGTCGAGTAGGATGTCATTGGTAAGGTACCATGGAGGGCAGGGGAAGGGGACATGTACGAATTTTTCGCGTGCCACAAGATGCAGAGTTCTCATTTAACATATTCAAGTAAACCACTATTCTTTAAATTTTTATGAAAATCCGAAGAAAACATGAGAGCCTTGGTCGATTTGAAATATATATTAACTATAAGCATGTGTTATTGTTTTTGTAATTGCATACAATAGAAATGGCGATAACTCACTTTGTTATAATTAGACTTCCATGAAATTTGGTGGACATAAGTGTCTTATACATAAATGTAACACTTTAAGAAATTGAAGGGCACCGTTTCTATTTTTTGGTAGAAAATGTCAAATTTACAAATCCCACTATTATTATGAGAGTTGAGTGAATTTTAATTTCTGAGGTATTTGTTGCCCTTGGACTCATAAAGACCTGCCTTCGTGATTTTTTAACCGATCTCCAAAGGAAAGAAGATTATCAATTCACCATGTATATTGTTGTTGTTGCTTTTTTTGTGTATGTTCACGAATAACATTCGAACAGAGATAAAAGAGTCTTGTTTTCAGCAAATGATACGTCTTTTCCAAGGTCCCATTTAAGGGATGAAAATTCAATTAACGGTCGGGGATTCTTACCGTTAAAACTAAAAAATTTCCGACTTTCACCCCGATTTTTCAGCATAACTGATAGACGCGTGTAAGGATTTCGATTGCAGAAGTTTGAAATCATGGGCAGCATAGTGAACTAAAATGTATCAATACAGAATTTTAATCCTTTTAAAGACTCTGGAAAAATTAATAGTTCAATATGATATACTGATTTCGAGAAATTGACTTTTAATGATCTTTCGTACGGAAAATGCCAATTATTTTGCACTCTTCAAGGATTTGATGGAGATACCGTTTCGTTGATCAGAATTTTTAACTTTTTGCATAAATGCTACACTTTAGTCATTCATTTCAAGTGGATATAACCAATAAATTATTTCTAAATGCAGCATACAGTTCAACATGATTGAGAGGAATTTCATTGGGTAAAATTTCAGGATGCTTTTCTTTTCCGGAATCATTTTTCGCTTAAAAGATGTAAACGTTACCCATACTTCTTCTTCGTGGCACTACAGCCCCTCTCGGGACTTCGCTTCCTACAAATAGCGCCTCTAACCGTCTCGGTCCACCGACTACGCCCCCCAATTTCGAAACCCGAGCGGCGAAGAACTGTCTTCGTCCACCGAGTCAGACCAGCGTTTTCTCGGTTTCCCCACTGGTCTCCGGCCTTCAGTCCTCTTAACGAATACCTTTTTGAGTATCCGTTGTTCGTCTATATGATTCATTTGGCCAGCCCATTGCAGCTTCCGCAGTCTTACAATCGTTGAGACCTTCAAATCATCAAAAATTTCATACAGCTCATGGTTGTATCGAATTCGCCATTGGTCCCCGTCTAGCTTCATTCAGATTATTTATCTCAGGTACCGTCACTCAAAAGCGTTCAATATATTTGCAGATGCTTGGGTTAGGGTCCATGTTTCATACCCATAGCATAACACAGGGCTTATCACAGATTCGTATACTTACAGTTTTGTTTTCCTGTGTATGCAGCTGGTCCTCAAGATCGTCAAAACTGAATAAAATATTTTATTTGTGAGCTGTATTCTTCGGCGTATTTCGTCTCTTTCATTGCCCGTTCTCGTTATTTTGGCGCCTAATTACACAAATCCGCCCCCATTTTCGATAATGTATTCGCCGAAATGTGATATTTTGTCTATTTGAGGTATTTTTCCTCGACTGCGTCATGAGCTTTGTTTTATTTTCATTGATTTGAGCCCTATTAGTTTGCTACGCTGTCGAGTTTCAAGAAGAGTTCTTTGGCAGTTGCTAATAATCGTGACAAAATGTTAATGTCGTCTGTATAGGCTACTATTTGGCTTGACTTGTATAGTAATGTACCTCACGTATCGACAGAAAGCTTCCTTATGACGTACTCCAGAGGCGAATTGAAAAGCAATGGGGCCAGCCCATCTCCCTGCTTTAGTCTGATATTTTTGTCAAAGGCATCGATGAGTTGGTTATTTATGCGGGCTTGAGAGGTCGTTGACGTCATTGTCATTTTGGTACGACGGACTAATTTAGCTGGGATGCCAAAGCAAAGCATTATTTGGTACGATACATTACGATCAATACTGTCGCATGCTTGCTTAAAGTCAACGAAAATCTTGTGTAGTCTTTGTTCAGCTCCCAGCATTTTTCAACTACTTGCTTGACTGTGGTCTATTGACGATCTACGTTACTCATAGCAATTGCATTTTTTTTTTTTCAAATTCGTAAAAAGAAAATAATCCAAGGGAGCCAGATCTGGCAAATAGGGTGGGTGAGGAAGTAGTTCAAACTTCAACTCATTGATTTTAGCCACCTCAATGACACACGTGTGGGCTGGTGCGTTGTCGTGATGAAACAACAATTTCTTTTTCGTCAGATGAGGCCGTTTTTTTTTATGTCATCACTCAAACGCTGCAATAAGGCTGCGTAATATGCGCCACTGATTGTTTTTCCTTTTCCATGCGCATCCCAGAAAACGGATGCCATGACCTTGCCAGCTGGCTGAACTGTCTTTACTTTCTTTGGAACTGGTTTTCCCTTTTCAGTCCACTGGTTTGACTGCCCCTTGGTGTCAGGTGTAAAATGAAGGATCCATGAATCGACGCTCCATTGTAAGTAAACGCAGCACCCATTTTGCGCACAGCTTTCTCATGTCCAAATTTTCGGTCAAAATTCGATGCAAAGCACTTTTTGAAAGGCCTGCCATGTCTGTTATCTCGCACACTTTTAGTCGACGGTCATCCAATACCATTTTGTGGATTTTCTTCACACCTTCTGACGTACTGACCTCACTTGGTCGACCACTGTGGTGTTCATATTGGCAGCTCGTACGACCTCGCTTAAACTCAGCTGCCTAATATTTGACAATTGTAAACGAAGGAGCAGACTTCCCCAGAGTAGAATCCAACTTGGCTTTGATATTGGTTGGACTTAATTGTTTTTTTAAAGCTACCTGTATTCATAAGTCAGGTCGGGTATTTTTGGGACTATCCTCGTATATAAATATATATATATATATATATATATATATATATATATATATATATATATGTATATATATATATATATATATATATATATATATATATATATGTATATATATATATATATATATATATATATATATATATATATACATACATATATTTTTATGTACGTAAACATACAGATATATGTGTCTATATATATATATATATATATATATATATATATATATATATATATATATATACATATATATATATATATATATATATATATATATATATATATATATATATCTAAATATGCATATACATATATATATATATATATATATATATATATATATATACACATATATATATATTGTTACGGTACCGTCTTTCCTCCTCCCCTCAGGGAAACCCCTCCTACCACAAGCACGAGAAGTCAACAAAAAAAGCCTGTTCTAAGAAGAAAAGAATTTAAATCAAAGACACCATAACCAACCGAGCCACGACAAAAATCAGCGGTTGCATGTTTCATTAAATCCAAACTTTGTCATTAAATTTAGAAATTAGGTTAAGAATTCAAACCGAATGTTCCATGTAAGTAGTGAAGGACCGTCAGAAGTAAGGAGGAATGAATTAAGCCTGGCCGCAATTACTTACGTAAAACTTTCTGATGGTCCTTCACTACTTACATGGAACTTGAACTTGAACTTGTTTGAATTCTTAACCTAATTCTTTGATACATTTACAAAGTTTTTGTTGTCTTTTTAGCTTACTCCTCGTGCATGTGTTGGGAGGGGTTTCCCTAAGGGGAGAAGAAAAGATGATACCGTAAGAATATATATATATATATATATATATATATATACATGGGATAGTCTGAAAAGTATTTTTTGTCACTAGATGGTGTTCGTTATCATCTATCGGGCAATGCTAATCAGATTGAGTCAAACTGACATGCGTTTGAAAGGACATAGTTCAGTCTACAATTTTTGAATGGACAGTTTTGTATTTCGTCATTCGTGTCAAAAGTTGTATTCATTTAAAAATGAGTCAAAATTCTGAAAAAAATCGTTACATTTTACAATACCACTACGATCAAGGTAGAAATGCATCGCAGGCTCGTGAAAAACTTTGTGGTGTCTATGGTCAAGATATTTTATCAAAAGCCACAGCCAAGAGATGGTTCGCGCGATTTCGTTCTGGAAATTTTGATGTCAAAGATGCACCTCGCTCAGGTCGACCAATCACTGAAAAAGTCAATGAAATCTTACAAAAAATTGAAGAAGACCGACATATAAGTAGCCATGATATTGCTAAGGAACTGAGTATCCATCACTAAACAGTTTCGGTCCATTTGCGTAAGGCTGGATACACAAAGAAGCTCGACGTTTGGGTGCCGCATGAATTAACGCAAAATAAATTTGATTAACTGGATTTCCATTTGCAAAATGCTGATAAATCACAGCGACATCGAGCCATTTTGAAGCAAACTATTACGGGCGCTGATAAATAGGTAAGATACGAGAATGTTGTTCAAAAATTATCCTGGTCAAAAAAGGTGAATCATCGCAAACCACTTCAAAGCCAGGATTGATACCAAATAAGGTTATGCTGTGTGTATGGTGGGATTGGAAGGGAATTGTTTGTCATGAGGTGCGAGAACTTTGCCAAATACTCAATTCTGCTCTGTACTATCAGCAATTAACCAGATTGCAACAAGCAATTCAAAAAAACCAGCCAGAACTGATCAATAGGAAGGGCGTTGTCATCCATCATGACACTGCCAGACCGCACACATCTTTGATGACCCGTTAAAAATTAACAGAGCTTGGCTGCGAAATTTTGATGCATCCACCGTATAGTCTAGACCTTGCATCATCAGACTACCATTCGTTTCTGTCTGTAAAACTTCCTTAATGAAAAGAAATGCACTTCAAAAAGGGACTGTGAAAATCACTTGGCCAAGTTTTCCACCGATAAACCACAGAAGTTCTACACAAATGGAATAATGGCTCTACCCGAAAAATGGCAAAAGGTCATCGATGATAGTGCACAATATGTACTTAAATAAAATCCATTTTAAATTAAAGAAATATTCAATCGAAAATGACAAAAAAGGCTCAATACTTTTTAGACTTACCAATATATACATATGATGAAACTTGTGCCAGAGGTCACAATTTTGCTTCAATTGACGCCAAATTTTCAAAAAAACCGATGGAAATCACGATACTTTCCCTTGTATAACTGATCATAACTTTAAAGATGAATATTAAAATGCACAGTCGAATTTACAATTAACTATAGGACATCATTTTTATAAAGCCTTCATGATAATTATGTGCCATAGTTTACTAAAAACGAAGCTGGTGATGAATATCGAATAAACGTGAACGAATGATACAGTTAAGAAGGATCATTGAAGGTTAAAAATTTCTTGAGAGAAACCTATTGAGGAATGCAATTTATATTTACATATTTAAATATAAGCACATTTATTAATATATACAGGGCTTTCCAATAAGAGGTGTTGTTTTCATACTAAAAGAAAAATGCCATTTTCCAATATAAATGATCGGATGTTTATTTCATTATGCCGGCATATAAACTTCCAATACGTGCACCATTACAAAAGAAAAAGGATAAAACTGATATGACACCGCTTCCATAAAATTTATTTCATCGTTTTTAAGGCACTTTGAAGTCGATTTTCTTTTTTTTTCTAAAAGTTTTTTATTCAGATTTTTTGGCTCAACTTGTCCAATTGTGAGGGGAGGAGACACAAATATTGTTAGTGCATTTTGCTTCCCCATAGACTTCTAATGCAATAAAGGACTTCTTTTTCAGGTTCTGAAAATGCTAAGACCTTTTATTTGACACCATACTCGACTACATTTAATGAAACTTCATGTTAAGGGCCACTTCGCTATAAAGAGGACCCCCTTAAATAATTTTGACAGATTTGATAACAAATAAACTTTTGAGAAACCACCACTTCTGACCTTTTCATAAGTTTAAGCTTTGTAGATACTATAGTTTCGAAAGAAATTTCTTGTGATGCACGGATTGACGGACAGATGGACATACGGACGCACAAACGGACAGGCGGATGGACAAGTGGACATACGGACAGATAAGATGAGAAAATAGTGGTTTCTTTTAGAAAGCCCTAAAAATGATGGAGCTAGATCCAATAACAAATTACTCAGAGGCTGAAATTCGTTGAACTTTGCTAATAGTTGTAGGATTTAACAGTTTTGGAGTAGAACTATATTAGTATCATTAAATTGGATAAAATCAGCCATTTAAGTAGTTCTTTAAAGTATATCATTCTATAAGTTTCAATCAAATTTACTGACATTATAACCATTTGAATTTCCTCCGATTACAACAATTATATACGATTTTTCTACTACATGGGCTTTACATCGAACCAGACACTACAGTTTTGATTGTATCTTTTCCAAATTGTCAGATAAGATGAACATCATAAATACATTTAAGATTCAGGTCTGTGAATGATTTAAGTATTATTGGAACAAAATGTTGGCTGGTTAAAATGGAGTTTTTTTTAAGCAAGAATATATTTGTTGTGCATGTCATACAAGTTTTTCTTAAATTAAAACATTTTATTTATCCACTTATTGTAGGTTAAGTACAAAACCCTCTTGGCATGAGCGTAGTTCTGTGTACCCAACTTATTATATATCGTCCACAATTTTCATAAATCACTCAACTCATAACCAATAATAATTGGTGAACTCAAGTTTCAATACAATACTTGGCTTAATTCGTCCCTAGCTAAATTTCGTTGACTAAGACTGCTGTACTTTCTGCCACTAGAAGTCCTGGGTATATCTTAATTGCTTTCAATCTCTGGCAATCACTTCTTCTTCTGACTGCTTACTAAATAATAATCAGTTGTGTTTTCTTCTAGCTATTTATTTATTAATTTTTGCAATTACATCCACCAATTTATGATACGCATTGCATAAAAAGTTCCTTTCAAATAATGCAAATCGATGTGCTAGTCTACAGACTCTTCCAGTTACACTTGCAAGAACGTGGTAAGACTGAGATGGTGAAAATTTCGGGGCGTTTTTTCGCTTTTTGTTTTAAATATAGTTCTGGTAGAATTCTATAAGCTCTTGCAAAATATAATGTCCATTCATTTCTCAGCGGCCTTGTTGCAGCATCATAGTGTCTCATAGATCCCTGCAGGACCACCGAGCCAGTACAAAATGGGCCTAACATAGCTCCACCATCCACCGCTAAGGCAGCTCGTCCCCTCACGAAACTGCCTATATTTCTCACTATATATACCGGAAAGCCAAAATTTATAATTTTGTAGAGATGCCCATTGATCCGTACAGAGCTAAAGGCTTTCTCTACATCGATCGGGCAAGCTACGAACAAGCTTATTGTTGCACCAACTTCTCGTTATATCTACTTGGAACACAGCCATAGCATCGACCATGGAGTGGGCTTTTTTGAAGCCAAATCGTCTTTCAGACACAATTCTTGCCCCAGCAGGGAATTGTATGATGTCTTCAAGTATTACCCTTTGAAGCATCTTACCAATATTTGAAAGCAGCGAAATTGGACGAGTATCGACTACGTCAGTACTGCCCGGCTTCTTGGGCATTGCAAATATTTTTGCACATTTCCATTGCTGAGGGAAGTAGCAAATGTTGATGTAATTATTCAGAATGATCGCGAGGAGAACACATTAAACACGGGGAAGCCTTTTAAGCATATAATTGAAGACTCCATCAGCCCTTACCAATTTTTGGAATTTCACTCCAATGCTATCAAAGTGAGTCTCTCAGGACTGAAAAATAGACCATGGCCAGTAAGTGCGTCAGAAAGATTCGAATCAGAGAACCTGGTCAAGCACAATTGCTCATAGTTCATATCGAAATTCATTGTCGCACTCCTCATTAACGAAGCAATGGAAGAGTTCTCACTTCCTTTCTCTAATTGAAGAACTTTCACTAAATGTTTTGCGATAGAGTCAGCGACAGCTTTTTGACCTATGAGCATGAACCCATCATAAGTGAGGATCTCGGGCAGCATTTTCCTGCCAATCATCCTATTGATATGAGGAAACATACAAGGGCCTGGTTTGATACTTTCCAGGGCCTATTCAAACCACTTGTTGACAAAAGCCGTAGTTCTCCTTGAGGTCATTTGGTTTGGAGACGTAATGACTAGATGAATACGTTCATACTTCCAGATGACCATATGTAAATTGCGGTGGTAGTTCCTTTCGAGTAGCTTTCTAAGCCAACTATGTCTATGACGAAGCTCCAAGATGTCTTCTGATGAATCTCGATAAAGGTAATTTGCCGAAGATTTCTTGATGGGGATCTTTAAGATGACCATATGTAGGGTTGAATTTATACATGCAACTCTCTCAACAATTTCAGGAATAGAAAGATTTTTCGATCTATTGATACGAAATTTTCTTCAATTTTTCATCAAGGTTAGCACTTACTGCTGCCCAATCGATTTGCTGGTATGAAATGAAAAGTTGAGGAACTGCAACCTCAAGTTTCACACCTTTTTTCAGTTTTAAGGCCCCCTCTATCAAAAGATGTTCAGCCTCCGTGTGAACGACTCCACTCTCGAAACTCCTCCAGCTGTAGGAGGGATTTACTAGATTGGTAGACACGATGAAAATGTCAGTAACGGACGAGCTTCTTCGAAACGTAGGCTCTTTTGGGGCAATCAATATGAGATACATATTTGATTGAACCCAGTTAGAGATAGCTGTGCCATAATCATTGGATGCAATATTTCCCCATGAGTGATGTTTCGCATTGAAACCACTTCGCATTGCCTAGAAATCGAATATTTTGCACAGAGTAAACACTGCTTCCAAGTCGTCACTGAGTTCCCTCGCCAGGTGTCCATGTCGAACACAGATCCCCACTAACGCAAAGGTGCATACTCCCAACATTGAGCTTATTACATCTGTTTCAATACATTTCAGTCTTGGAAGGCAGTACCTTTAACCGATCTGTGAACTATAGCAACTCCAAAAATTCTCTCTAGATCATCCCCCCTGATGATCTTTTATTTTCCCAGATAAACTCAGTGTCTTTCTATGAGTCTTATTTCCGATATAAACAAGAAGTCTGTTCTATGGGCATTCAAGTATTCTTGAAGAGAATTCTTTTTATAGCGTGGAGATAGTGAACATATTCTGAGAATGGAGAGTTTAATGGAACTCATTATGACAACTAATAGTACTACTACTAATAGTAAATAAGGATGAACTCAGATTCCTAATTATCTGCCAAATAACATTGTCAAATTTTCTATTTTAAATTATATAAACTGAATTTGGCTTGAGAAGATATTTGGGTACTGAAGTGCTCACTGATATGAGGAAGCTAAGATAGATGGATAGATAACTGAAATTAATAATTTGAACTCCGGTATGAAATTTCTAATTTCTTAAGTATTTTACGTTCCACACGAACTGCAAGCGTGGTCATAATAAGGTCTATAACTCCATATTCTCGAGAATATCCAGGAGTTATAGACCATTATTATGACACGCTTGCCAGTTCGTGTGGAAGTAAATACTCTAGAAATTAGAAATTTCATACGGAGTTCAAATTATTAATTTCAGTTATCTATCCATCAATCTAGCATCCTTTCATATCAGGTTTATTTTATCTATTGTTGTAAATTCAACACATAAGCTTCATCGCTTGTTCAAAAAACAGCATATAAAAACACACAAACAGATTTCTCTTCAATTAACTTTATTGATTTTCTTAAAAAATCGCTTAACCAAACCATCCTTCCCTTAACAATATACTCGAAAGTACACGAAATCCATGAGAATATTTACGATTGCTATCAACACCCATATTGTTCGTAATTAATATCATTTAGATCCAATGCCTTCGCATAGTTGTCATACATGTTTGGCTCTCAGGCAAGGCAGCTTGTGCTTCCATTCATCCCCATTATTTTAATTGCATTGTCCTTATAATGGAAACAAACACGCACAATATTGCTATCATGTTCTGACCATACTAGTTGAACATACTCCTACATTTAATAAGGGAACATAAAGTTCTATCGAATCATTTGAAAAATGCTTTCAGCAGAACATGAAAAGGCATATATCAAACACATCCTCGTGTGTTCTTCTGGCCAAAGCTATGGAGGTACAGATACTTCGTCCTATTTAGATGATTCGGAAATTCTATTTAGATGGCTCTGAAGTTTTATATTTGAAGCAAGTTTATTTAAAGGTTTCTGCTGAAAATAATAAGACAGGAGATTATTTATAATATCTATGATTATTTTCAAAGGATTGTAAGCTTTTCGCTAGCTTTGCATTATTAACTTTCTGCCTGCTTGCCACAAATTATGAAACATAATTAGAAATAGAAAACTAATGAATCTAAAGCTCAAAATCAACCGTGTATATAAGTCGAGCTGGTAAAGCTGCACATATCTTATCCTCTAAAGTGACATACGTTTTATTTACCACTTACATGTGTACACATCATTCCCGATTGTCTATTGTTCAAGCCCCGTTATATATTATTGTTGTAATGCAGACGTCCTTTTTTCGAACCCTCAATACTAGAAACAACGCACACACAATTGGATTCGCATACATAAAATATTCGTAGTGAATGGTGCTCACGTGTGTATGACTCTTAAATAACTTCCCATTACAATGGGAGGTACTGCTGGGAAGTGCTGTTTGGTGTGTAAATTTGCGATGATATTGAGTCATTCACGTCAATTTTCATTGCACTTGAACATACGTTACATGTATGTTGGTTTGTATATCGACAAACGACTGTTTTACTCTATATCCTTTAGTATATAGTATACAATTTGTATGTATGTATTCTATGCTCGAGTAATTCTCGTTAGCGGAAAATGGTTACAATTCATTCTAGACAGGAGAAAGGACAAAACTAGGAAGGATACTGGTTGTCTTGTTGGTGTTATAATTTCTGTTTATATTTTATAGAATTTCACATTGTGTGCTAACTTTTGACTATAATGAGACATTTGCACGTGACAAATCGGTCACAAGTGGTGCAGTTTGAGTGTCATAAAAACGTTATGTGATGATAACATGCAAGAGGGTAAAATAAGTCCAGAATATTCTTATTGGATAATAAAGCGTGCATTCGGTCCGGTTTTCATAATCATCTTGATTATAGATCCTTGAGTCAACAGCATCAATAATCTGGAACACAACTCCCAAAAGATGAAATTAATAAAAAACAGAAAGAATACTTAATTATTTATTCAAATATGTATTTAGATTATTCGACTTGAAAAATATGTGCTATTAAAAGTAGATCTGTGTAATTTTTACAAATTTAGGGGAATACGTTTCTAGAGGTGGAATAGATAGTGCGGGTACCACTTTGCGGAAATAGATGAGCTATCCCCGAATAAGCTTACGGGAGAGATTCTTCGGTCGGTTGACAAATGAAACTACGCAGCATTATTACCAATCCCCTAGCTGCTCCACCGTTATATTAGGGCTACTCCGGCGGAGGCTTCACTGCCCCAAACGAACTCACCCGAAGACGGGCGTAGGCGCTACCCGTTCGATTCTCCGATTCTCTCAACGGGTCGTCCGAACGAGATGACGACCGTCCGGAGCGAAATTAATGCTTATATGAGTTTTGGGGCTCGAATTATTGACTTACAAGAATACAAGGAACCAAAAGGGTGAAATAAAAAACCTTTAGAAAAAAAAAAGAAAACCGACTTCGGAATGCACTAAAAAGGTTGAAATAAATGTTATGGAAACGGTGCCATATCATTTTTCCCCCGATTTTTCCGTGATGGTGCATATGTTGGAAGTATTTATGTTGAAATGGGGAAATTAATTTGGCACCGCTTCCATAAAATTT